>JAMXBD010000421.1:0-600000 GCA_024138025.1 Combretum micranthum
TTCATTTTCACGTCTTAAGTGTTCCTCTATGTAAGACGAGGATATATGATAGAACATTCCAGTACAACATCAAATGCTAATAGAAAAGCTGCTTTCAACTAAACAAGTAAATCTTCTTTTTGTTAAGTACAAGCCACTCATCACACTATATACAAAAACAGAATACCCAAGTTGGGTGTTCAAGAAGGCTTCTTTGCAGGGTTACAAATATACAAGGAATCAGACAAATTGGATAGAAGTATTATATTTCATATTTGGAAGTAACATATGCTCATTTATAGTCTGACTCACAAGCTATAACGAGTTTCTGACCATGTTATCAAAAATTTCATGGAGAAAATAGCATTATCAGAAATTACTAAAGCATTTTTTCATGCTTACACTGTAATGTTTGTGAGAACCATATGGCTGCCCAATAAGATCGCCCAATTCAAATCCTTCATAACCTATTTAAGTTCCAAATTATAAACAAAAGTCATGTACCATACTTTGAAAAGTGAGATGCTGCAAACTGGATTTCAAATGTTCTGTTTAATCAAAAGAAAACAACAGTTGCTAATGAGACGTTCGCTTCATACTTCATTGCTCTTGGGTCCCAAAATGGCAAAGAAGCATGTCTGCTTGGTAATGTCTTGGATCTCCACCTTGTCAGCGAAAAATACATACCTGTCAATAAAATACCGCTTGTAAAACTAAAATAGATATTTGAAATGTAAACAGTTAAGAGAAGCCATAAGACAGGCAGACATAGCAGAATAAATGGTCTTTGTAGTTTTTTGAGGCTTTTTTTTCCTTCTTCTGCTTCTTCTTCTTCTTCTTCTTTTTATTTACTTTTTTTTTTTTTCCCTTTTCTTTTGGCCATACTATTTCTGGGGCTTACCAAAGGCTTCATAAATATGTACCACAAACTAGTCACTGAAGAAAAATAAATAAAGAACAATCGCAAGCTTCTATTAGAGATTGAAATGAAAAGGGCATTTGCAATCATGTTAAGCACTTTCCAGTAAGGCAGGGAAGTCAGAGAGAGGTCGCATGTGTACATAGCATATCCGATGCAACAGCATGAAGAGTTTGTTTCCACACATTTAACCAATGACCTCTCAGCCACCAAGAGAGGAACCCTACCAGCCACGTCAAGGCTCTCCCTCAATGGGATTATGTTAAAAATGGAAAACACTAACACCCAATACAGAAATAAAAAGGCTGATTAAATCAATCACAGAGATCCTGCATCTCATCTACCTTCCTTCCATTATAAAATTTACATCAACAGTAGAATAAAAAGAAAGGATGGTCAAATAAAGTGATAAGGTCCCAATTTTAAAACCTTTATAGTTGGAATTAGAAAATGACCTACTTTAGGGTATCAAACAAGTTGATTTGAGTCCCATGTAAGACAAAAATTCAACCACAATAACTCCTCTTCCTTCCTGCCCCAGTGGCCTCTACAAATTATACAAAATCATATAGATATCTTCATTGTCATAGGAGTTGCAGCCCATGTTGGTGGATCCTATCTGTGTTTCATTATGTGACATTTATGTCCATATAAGAAAATATATAAAACAGGTTAGCCAATGGAAAGGATAAATCTTATTCTTATTTCTTATGCCAGACTCAGTCACTTCTGCATTATGTTATCAATTGCTGTCTGTATTTATGGCCGTATCAAAAACTGGATCAGTTCAAGTTTTGTTGGGCCAAACAAGCCTTTCCATGGGACTAGGATCTCCTATGAATTGCTATTCCCTGGAAGGACAGGAGGTCTACATAACTTAAGATGGTAGGGCATTACACAAGAAACATTCTGGCACAGAATTTCAAACCACGTTATTGAGATTTAAAGCAAGCAAGGGTTCTGGTGCCCGCTTGAAGGCTCAATAACAGTCTTTACATGGATCAAAATCTAGTCACTCTCCTGGACTCATGCATACAAATAGTATTCAGATTCAAGAAGTGATCTCGGAGAAGTTCACCAGCACAAATCCTAATAGACACCTTTATGGAATTTATTGAAAACAGAATCCATCTCGTTATCTTAACTCAAAATGTCAGAACAATTCTTTTTGTTGAAGATGGAGTTTTTCAGAAGAACTAGAACCAGAGAATATCTCAAAAAATGAGTTCTACTTCGCTCGACATAAGATGGAAATTACAAAGATTCCATGGTATAAAATTTCTTCATGACTTTTTCTTTTGTAAATTCATAATATTTTACAGAAACATGCAACCATGCTGATTGACAGTATAAGAAATGTAACAAGAAGCATGCAATGGAAAGAGGACTTACTTTTCAAGCATTTCTGCTATGCTTTTGCAAGTGGATGGAGAAACTACCAAAGTAACTGCATTTTTCTGCAATATTCAAGATGCATGTTATGTGATCTACTGGACGAGAAGAGACAAATATACTAGGCATGTTATGTATCTATATGAGAATTTAAAAGGTTTTATCTGCATTTACCATGATCCATGCATGAGCAATGTCAATAGTACGAGCTGTTGGTGTCACAAAAACAGTGTCACATCCCTGTCCATCGTACAAACAGATAATTCACAGTGCTCAAACATGGGAATCAAATGCTGCATTATTACCATCAGATTTACCTCTCCTTCATGAAGATGCTCAAAATCTGCGGTACTCTGGTTGTGTAGAAATGAAATCCTGTCTTCTCCACTGACTTCATGTGAAACGTGTCAATAATCATGAGAAATATGGTGACAAATAAATACACAACCAGACAGTCTTGGAAATAAAAAGAAAATTCAGCAACTATAAGCTATTGGTGATTCAATCTTTGAAAGTAATAATAAGACTTGGCATCGTCAGGTATATATATATAGCAGCTCAGAAAATCAAATGCACTTCACTCTCTAGGAGCTAGTACTTCAAAATAGAACTTTACTAGGATAAATTGGTATGCGGAGAAAGAGAAGTTCAGCTGACTGAGTTATATAGTTAATTAAATGATGACTTCATAAAAGATTGTCGAAAATGAAATCCTACTTGTGGCATAAGGATTTAGGTTAAATTTAATACAAGAGCACCATAGCGGATGCAAGAGTAAAGATGTTAATACCTCTAATTCGTCCAAAATGCGATAAATCTGCAACCTACAGCATTAAAAAAAAAAAAAAAAAAAACACCTGTATCAAACAGAGGATGCTTCTTATTCATCTAGTAAATGTTGAGCAGTTTAAGTGATAAATGTTAATCGATTTAGGTCAGCCAAGGTGGAGTCATATTACGAGTAGATCATGTACATGTGAAGTAACGACTTAGAAAGAACATACAATATAATGACAATATAATAGAATACCGCGAATCCACTATAAGAAGCATCCAATGCTTGTTCATCGTTGTTGTAAGTTTCGACAACTCCATCTTCTGAGACCTTTGCACCTTCATTCATCATCATATTATTGTCCTGCCATGCCATTCACCAGCTATTAAGAGAGAAAAGGAGAGAACGGAAATTAATGGTGAATGATACTAGTAGAATAGCAATAATTACTTACGAGGAGGTCATGATCGATAGGGGGAGGAGTGAAATCCAAAGAAAAACGCAGCGAAGGATAACAGATGGAGATTGCGATTGCACTGGTTTTGGAAGACGACAAAGTCTGAAGAAATTGAATTGGTACCGCAAGAGAGAACCCTGTGTCTGCCCCTACTCACGCGGATGACCACCATGGACCCACTGGAATCGTTGCCATTCTCTTTCGACTGAAGTAGGAGATGCTATCTTATTCTTCTTTCCTGACTTTGACAAAAAAAAGGAGCTCTTCCCACTTAACAGGAAGAATATGGATAAACTAACTGTTTTTTTGGCCAAGGGATAAACTAACTGTTTGTTTGTTTCATCCTTTTGTTAGTCTTAGATTTTTCACATCCATGCAGATCATATGTTTATGTAACTGTTTGGATTGTCTGTTTTTCATCTGTATCTGTATCTTTTTTAAAATGATATATGTAAATATATTCGATTTGCATTTAAATTTTATCTATATTTGTTCTATTTGATCTTTTGATGAGAACTGTCAACTTTTTTTTATTTATATCTATTTCTTGATAAATAATTTATTAGCAAAAAGTTTGAAAAAGTGTCTGTATCTACCAAAAAAAAAGCCAAAACAAACAGACCCATAAAAAACATAAATAAACATATATATAACCTCAAGTAAAATTAAGGAAAAAGGAAATTAATATTACTTAAAAATATTATCAAGATATAAATAATCTCAATTTTAGATAATTAATACCCATCTCTTAAAAAGTCCCTATTATAAATGATCAACCTCGTTTTTTCAAGAAACGAGGTCAGCATTTTGTGACAAACTTATCTCTTCAAGAGACATGAAATATTATGCAATCCTTGCTACTTTTTCCATATCTTTCCTTAATACAAACAACATCCATCAAATTGTATTACAAACATCACCGACCAAAATTGATTTTACAATCGCATGTAAAATACGCTAACATCTCTCTAATTTCACCTAAAATCTCCATCGACTCCGCAAAATCAAATATCTGACACAAACAATTTAACCAAAACATCCCTCTACTAACAGTATACAAACAAGTAAATTATAAAGAAACTACTGCACTATATTGTCCATGCATCCATGTAAAGAATAAATAGATGATGCATATAATATGAAAATAATAAATGCTAACAAACAGCTACTGTTACCTTTGCCTACCTCTTCTCTATTGAACAAATGTCCACACTTTTACCCAAGATTAAAAATTCTATTGCTATTAAGGATGCTCCATAGATAAATCTACCTATGTGATATGGGTGTCATCTCCATCACCACCTTGTGAATTGTGCTGATAAAATGGGATGGGGTTTGGATCCACCTAAGTGAGGTCATCCCTCATCATCAGGAGTTACTGACCGCCTCTTATATAGAGTTAGGGGTGTATGAGTCGCTACATAAGAACTCTTAGGCATAGGAGTATCTAATAACGATGAAGGGCTAAACCCTCGTATCTGAACGTGAGGAAGCAAAGGCTCGTCTATAATATCTCTACCTATGTCTCAGCCCTGCCCCCGCCCCCATCCTCGTCTCTCGCTTTGAGGCTTGCACCTCTCTACTCATATAGTTAAGATAGTTTGGCATCATCACGACTGTCATCATGACTAGAATGGATGGTGCTGGTAGTGGTACCTCCTAAGGTTAATGCCCATGAGCTAATTTACTACAGGAATAACATCATGCACAGTAGATGGAGTATCAATTGGTGGCATATCAAGCACTTGATAAATGAAATTTGCTTGCAATAGACAACAAAGAGCAAGATTAGGACATAACACACAAAAAGTAGAATACTAGCTTCACAATTACACATCGCACTTTCATATATCGTATCATAACGCCCATACGACTAATCTACCACCTGATAATCCCTAAATACCATGGAGAATACTCTGCAAAAGTATTAGCAAGTATCTTATTCTAAAATGCAATCGCTTTAATCATACTAATCTACTATCCACTGGGCATGCTTTACTACCTAACTCTACTTCATATGCTCATGTAAGTCTATCTCATGGAGGGCTCTCATATCAAATGCAGGGGTAAGGATTCCATAGAACCCTCCAAACTATTTGAGCTCCTGGTTTGGATAGGAGTGCTCTAAAGCATGCAAGAGGCACACGGCATATCATATATCACCACACGCTCAACAATATTCTGGGAGATTATCCATAATATCTTTGTAAGGCTCTTAAGTGACTTGTTTATAAAACAAGTTAACAAAAGTTAATCAAAATAGTGCATGTGGAAATAAAAGCCACAAATAGAATCTAGAAAATCACAACTATTTGGGGATTTTCCGATCAAAGGATCCTCTATACTAAAAAAGGACATGTGTCGGGTGCTGTCTCAACTCCCCACCTACAAACAAGAGGGCAATCTTTAGTAGAGAATGTGATCCTCCTGCATATTAGGGTAAAGTGTGGGAAATAATCCTATGCCCAGACATTTAGCACAATAGAGGGCCCTAAAATGTCAATGGTATCGATGTAGGATGCTATGCATAGTTACCTATGGAGTCATGTTAGGAAAGCTACTCCCCATGAGTACTATCCAACGATATAAAAGTCCTCACGCAAGGGGATGTATATAATATGAACCAAGTTCTGCGACTTATCTCCAACAAAGACCCCCTCTTCCCTAAAGTAGCCATAATGTGTAGGCCCTAGCATGGCGTTGGCTGGCCACCTTATCTACATCCACCAGTAATGCACCAAAATGTGTATGCAACCATGACATGTTCAAGCAATTGCCTGATAGCTCATGAGGAGTAGTTCTAACTCTAAGAAAATAACGACACATGCCTAGCCAATCCACATGTGTGCTCCCCACTTACAGCACGATTATCAAACAAAGAGTCTAGTAATATTTGAAATGTCCTACAATGTGATGGTCCATTCCCCAATTAGGGTGAAATGTGTGTGTCTCTAAATGCCACTGCTCCACTAAGGTTGTGACTAGGTGCCAATCTAGCTGTGTGAAAGTATATGTGTGGCACCTAGAAAGCCGCCCTCCAACAAATATGGAATAAGTCGTATGTCTAACTCTAATAGTATACCGCCATGTTGCTTCAGCTTAGCTTATTACTGATGGCAGTGTATATGACACGCTACCACATTAAAAATATAAGTGATACAGATGAAATCCATGTTAGAATTATGCAGCAGATTCCTCGATTTGAATATGAAATATAGAATTATAGAATTTTTTTATGATTTTTATGGGTTTTCAATAATCAATCGCAATAAAATAAAGGACATGAATGATCCGTTTTTCGGATATGACGTACTAAGAAAAGAATAAAACTAGTTGTTTCACTCAATCGATATGACGCACAATCAATAGAAACAATGAAGAATAATCTTGAGAAAAAACTCAATATTGCTTAATAAATAATTAGTCAAAAAGGATAGCAAGATGTCAAAGATGGCAAAAATCCCTCTAACATAATCCTAATGACCCTTATATACTCCACAAATTGGGTAAGTGTAATAACAAAACATAAAAATCAAAACAAATAAAATAGGGAAAAAGAAAAAAAAACTTCAAAAACAACTCTCGAGGTCATGTTGTGGATCAAGATCGTGCATCAAGTCATGATCTATGTGATCACACAATTAAACTTCACATAAAATCATCACGGGCATGCAATCATGGGTCATGAGGCACACCACGGCCATGCTATGGGCTATGATCCTCGCGGCCTTCAATTCTTCTCCAATGACAATGTGATCACAAGGGTGACACAAAGTCCAATCTCCAATCACGAGCTGGATCATAAGGGTGATGAAGAGTGTGATCTCCGCTATAATTTGATTGTCATGCTCTACTTCAATCACCGTTTTTAGCATGCCCATGGTCTTGAATACTAATGACTTCTCCTTCAAATCTTTCTTTCCTTCACACTTAAGCACACTTCATTCAGTTTAACCAAAAGGATTCGGTGAGCTAAGCTCATTAATTTGTTTACTCTAGATTGAGTTATCAGTCTAACTAAACCTTGATCCTTATCATATCCCTAGGTTCATGAGGATTTTCCCTCAAATCTTTGAAAGTGTATATGTCTGGATCAAAGACAAACCTACAAAACTCAAGAGTAATTAAATAAAAGTTCTTAACCAAGCTTGGCACATAAACAACCCACAAAATTGGATCCACAAATCCTCTCGGAAATAATAACTCCTAAAACATCTCAACATCAACCATAAGCACTCTCAACCATACTATACAATAATTTATGCCTATAATCAAAGGCTTCCCAAAAATTCACACCACTTATTATGGACTTGGTCAACTAAAATCAACTAAACATGAGAACAAGTACTCATCTAACAAGTGTCTTGTATTTTTAAGTTAATTCCAATTAATCTTCCACCGATAAAGACATAACAAAACTCAGCTTTTCCCATGCAACATAACAATCTACTTTTGTCACTACATATCCACTCCAACCAACATCAAATACCTTATCTTCAACCATAAAACTTCTTTCATACAATTCAACAGTAGGAGAACCCAATAGCATCGGCTTCGAAGCATGAAATCAAGATAAAACATAACTATCCAGTAGTGTAATAATACTTTTTCCTCCAATAGCCAATTCACAAATAGGCCACACACACAGTATTGCTCGCAATGCTATATACCATACGAAAATCGAATCCTCTGCTAATATATATAATCATCCTTAAGACTCCAATGGACTTCGATAAATAATTCATATGATGTTACAGGTAAATTATAACCAATATATTCAATACTATTTCCCAACTCCATCAATGATTAGTATAGAACCTAAAGAAGGATGGAATAAGGACATGGTAATACATGTGGTTATTAGTGGCTCCTAATAGGAGCAAAAGTGGCTCTAACTCAGGTACACATATATCAAAAGACGACTCTAATTCAAGCTCACATGGTACAACTCCTATAGCTTCTATTTGCTCCACATTAACATCCTTTATGGACAATGACCTTGTAATCTAGTAACATCTCCCCTGGTCTCTCATATGAGAGGTCTCAGGTTTGATTCTCCTCTTTCCCCATTGTAATGGCCAAAAAAGAAAAAATCCTCTATGCCTCCATCATCAACTTCACTCAAAACCAATAATATCCAACTGCATTGCATACTCATCCTCTAGAATCTCTTCGTGAACATCACCACTATCTTCCTCAATCAAACAATCTTACTCAACACAATCATCCAATAAGTTAGTTATCTCTGAAGCCCCTAGCAGTTTTGTCTTCTCCATTAGATCAAACATTAAAATAAAAAATTCTTCTAACATGGCATTCTGGATGGCATTCTCCAATGATAGAAAACTTTGACTACCAACACTCTTAATGATGTCAAAATCCAAGCCATTGACAAATCTATTGAAGGCATAAGAGGCTCGAATAATTCACTAAGCCTAACGAGAGTCTAAAACACTTGAGCATATTCTCCAATCTTCATAGATCCTTACTCTAATACCAAGATAATAAGGATAAAGTCCATGTTAGAATTACACAGCAGATTCCTCGAATTGAATATGAAGTATAGAATTATAGGATTTTATGGATTTTTAATATTCAAATGCAAGAATATAAAGGTTCGGAGAAATAGCAATACAAAGTTACTGAGATAAAGCAATAAAGAACAAATATCATTGATGAATCGAAGCTTTTAAGCACAAAGCTGCTGTGAAACCTTAGAAATTCGCTAAGTTCTCTTCTAAATTCTCTCTCTAAAAAGGAATTTTCATAATTCTCTTTGGGTTAAGAGGAATATACTCTAAAACCCTACTATTCACTATTCTATTGCTGGCTATGTATATTTCACTCTGTCCTTTCTTAATGAAAACAAGCTGGGTATTTATAGCCTTCCGATTCCATCCTTCCCTGTTCTACCCTGAGTTATGCTGAAGTGAGGGCTAAAAAATAAAAAGCCTTCTTTTCTTGCACAAACCAGCCCAAACTTGCTTTATTTGCTTCCATTTCTCTTAAATTGTCATGATGAGCTCTTGAAAGCCTGAAATAAATATTTAACAAAATAAATATCCTTTTCTTGATCAAATCATAAAAATTACATAATAAATATATCCAAATAAGCACAAAAAATAAGGGTTCGTTGACACTTATCAGTGATCCTCACGACCTTTAGTTCTTCTCCGGGGACAACGTGCTCACAGTTGCAATCACGAAGGTAACACAAGGAGTGATCTCCACTATGATTTGATTTTCTTGCTCCGCTTCAGCTACCATTTTTGGCACAGGCTTGATGACTTTTCCTTCAAATCTTGTCTTTCCTTCACACTTAAGCACATTTCATTTAGTTCACCTAAAAGGATTCATTGAGCTAAGCTCATCAATTCCTTAACTCCAAATCGAGTTATCGGTCCAAATAAACCCTAATCCCTATGAACAAGTGGTCAAAATGATACGAATAAAATATGGTAAGTAAACAAGGAAACTCTTACCTGGTTATCCCATGCTAGCCACGATTTATGAACTAGCTATCCAGTCAAAATAAAGCTATCGAACGATCTCAGATCACTCTAAATACAAGTACAGAATATATGATGTAAGTGAAAGTCACAATGTAATTGAAAATAGCAAACAAAAAATACAATAGATCAAAAAATTACAATCAAGTATTAGTGTCCTCAAACAAGTTACATAAGAATAGTTATACCATTACAACCTAACTGGTTCCTAGTTGCCCTTTGGATAACTTCTAGTATTGTACCTTTACTGGCAATATGACTCACAAGAGTATCCTCGCGGACCCTCTCTAATGTCCATCTCATTATAGAAGCATTTCTCCCTCGGCCTACCCATTTTCCTTATATCACATGGGAAAGGATGCCATGTTGGATGGTCAAGACGAGTCCAGTTCGCCTTATCTGTCGCTAATATGAATGAGTACCCAAAATCCTTTAGCTGATTTTCCCATTTATACCAGTGTCCCACGTGTGCATAGTTCCCATCTACCATGTGCATCTATTTGATCTCAACCCTACCTTTTGCAAATGATCTCCCTTCTGACCATACATTGTAAGCAGTGGTCCTACGATTAAAAGGCTTGGGGGGTGGGGGGTGTGTGTTGGGAGGCGAGCGCTGGTGTTAGGTGAGGTTAGCGGGCTATAATTAATATCATCAAAACCACCTTTATGTTATCAATTATATTGTCTAAATGTCATATATCGTAAATTCAATATTTTATATAAACATAATATAATATATACAGTATATATAGAAACTTCATTTATAAATTATTGTACAATTATAATATATATTAAAAACCATATTTAATATAATTTGATATCTATGTCTATATGTTATTTAATATAAGTTAGATGATATTTCATGTTTGATTATATACAAAAAAACAAAAATTTGCAAATTAGTATTTTTGGTAATTGGTATATGAGATAATACAAGACAACAATTATAAAAAAATCAAATTAAAAATTTTTCATGAAGAATAATATAAAGAAAAGACTAATAATTAAAAAAAAACTAATATAATGATATTTAATATTTATACTAGTATTATATAAGCAAATTACAGCATATGAGAAGAAAAGTAAGATATATAATAAAGATTTATAATCTTAACTTGTTGCATATGAGAACAATGATGACATGGTATTCATACATATGATATGATGATGACATGGTGTTTTAATGTTAACAAACTTTTTGCATTTTAACAAGTACTATGGGTGGTTGGATGGGGGCAAGAGTGAGAGACTATACACATGGTATGTTATAATTTTAAAATAATACTCTAATATATTCAAATAAAAATTTTGTTTGTTTTTATTAATTAAAGAAAAGAATAATTTACACACCAATTAATTTTAAATTTATCCAATATAATAAAGATATTTTAAATTCTTAAATCTTAATGGAAAATCTATTTCACATGGATAAAAAAAGGAAAGAAATAAATAAGCATTATAAATGTAAAATATAATACTATAATTAAAGAATTAACTTATCATATATAATATATTTTGCCATTTAATACTTGGAATTAGTAATGAATTAGTGCAATTAATGCACTCTGTATGCATGCTGGCAACAACCAAGGAAAAAAAAAGTGAAACGGTACATGCAGTGTCATTTAATACAACATAGGAGTTAAATGCCATATTTTTTATCTTTCATTTTCAAAAACTCTTGGGTTGAGTCTTGCCACTTGCTATGTACCTGCTCAATAGCCTTTGTGTTTTACGTCCTGAATTTTCTTAAGATGAATCCTATACCCAAACTCCTTAAGATGGTTGTTTAGAGATCCTTCACTCTCACATTTAGAGAATTTTGAATCTCCATTATAATGCATTTGAACATGCTGGTGGAGTCCAACTAGGAATGGTCCTATCCAATGATTCATCCAAACATGTATGCGACCCTTCATTTTGGTAATTTGAAACCACCCCCTATGTTTCTTATAGCACACTCTGAGTCTCTACTTATGACCTGGAACCTGAGTCCATCACTTTAAAGTTGTAGTATTCGATATGTACCACATCTTAACTATTTATATGAGATGATCTTTACTCACAAATTGCATTCCCATCTTGAATTCATTACTAAAACTCCAATTTTCAGCACTTATTTCTTGTTCATCATCAAATGCAACATAGCCACTATTTATATCTGCTACAAAGAATGACATTGGCTATGAGCTTCATACTACATCCATAGCTATGAGACAAAGCAGCGCCAATCAATCCTCCTATGGGATTTATGGGTATCGAGGATCAACTAAAGCAACCCCAACCCCCCTTCATTCCCGTCTTCACTATAATCTTCATTATATTCACTAACCGACACGTCTTGCATCACTTAGTATCGACCTCACTACTCCCCCTAGTGTACCCATTTCAAAGTTACCCATCTAGACCTGGCTACTACTATTTTTCTAAGTAGCATTAAGCATCATAGGTGCATACCTTTAGCTTCTAACATTTCCATAAAAGTTAATATACATATTGCTATCAATCCCAGGTGCATGTAGCAACTCCTTTTCAAAAATCTACATATATATTGGCACTAAACCTTCTATGTACACCAACAATTCTTGAGCATCATTATCATCAATTAATGGAACCACATCACAACATAATGTCTTGGCCCCATAGGCAACCCTATGGAATAGCTCAACTCAATGTGTCGTCTTATTTATCTTAAGTCGACTACATATTGTGGTCAGGATTTTCTCATAGGTGGAATTTCTATACACACTAATCATGGCAACCGGCTGCCTATCATAACCCACACCACCATTCCCTTCCACGATGTTATCATGAGTATATAGCACAAGTTTAGTCTTGTCCCTTTCTATCCCTACCTTGCCACTTAAAACAAGTATTAGCATAGATGAATATATGCTAAGTCATAAATCATCTTACATTAATTAACTATTTACTTAAGTTCCACTTCAACTATTAAATTTGATAAACTCGAATTGTTTACATGTCCAATTTCAATATAAATTTGACTCAAGATAGTTAGCTCAATAAATAATATAAAGCCAAGTGAAAATTACATGACCTTGATTACCAAGTACAAATTCATTAAAGTTAAAATTTTGAAGCAATAAATTAGATACCTGCTATGAAACAAATGATTCAAAGAAAAACTAGTAAAACATAGTTTAAATTGAGCATAAACAAACTTAGGCATATTAACTATGAAAATAATGAATTAATGTTCTCGCGAATGAACTTCAACAAATCTAAAAGTTTAAATTGTTGCAGCGGACAGAAAAAAAATGATAACATATAACATAAATTTTAACACAATGCAGCTTCAAAAATTATCAATGTGACTTCAATAAATGAATTTTTACACAATGCAATGTCAAAAAACACAAAAAGAAAAATCAAAGGAGAATTTCAAGCAACATACATATGGAAATGGAGCATGAAATATGAATTTCGCAAAAAATTGTTTCAAATAAGCACTGATCAATATTTGGATGGGGCAGATTAAGCAAGATACACCAACAAATCAATTCGAATTAGCCAAAAAAGGGAAAACATCGAAATTGGGGCTTAAGGTTAGGGTTTATGCGTGATGAAGTTACAGAGGGTAATAAAATTGGGAAAAAAGAAGAGTGGTGAAGAAGTTCGAGTGTAGTTTTAAGCTCGCCGCACTCGTCTTTTGAGAAGACAAGGTCAATATAGTTATACAATCCCATCTCTTAAAGAGACGGAGTCATTATAATATAGTAACCTTGTCTCTTTAAAAGATAAGGTCTGTGTAGCTATAACTACACTAAAACTCATCTCATGAAGAGACAAGGTCGACCATTTATAATCTTGTCTCTTTAAGAAACGAGTTCCAATTGTCTAAAACTAGAATTAGTTTTGTCCCAATGGCATTTTCATAATTTTTTTTAAAATCGGTAATATTAATTTCATTTTCCCTCCCTCCTCATATCATCATTTTTTTCTTTCAACGTTACTTTCTCTTTTTCCTTCCAATTTTAAATGCTAATTTTTTATGATTTTTAAGCTAGAACAATACCCGAAAAAATTAAAATTTACTAACTTTACTCTTTAATTTTGTAATAATTTTTTTTTCAATCTTTGTTATAGAAGTACTTATGAAACATGGATTAAGAAACATAAGTAAAAGGAATTAGGTAATGATCCAATGTTCTCGATGTAAACCCTAAAAATAAAATGAATAGAAATACGAATATAGAAAATAGAAGGTTAGTGTAAGACTCAACAAAGATCTTAGAATAAAATCACATGTAATAATGAACTTATATATATCTTCAAACTTTAAAACAATGTCCTATAGACAGTAACAGATATCAAAGATAGAATTTCATAGCCAGTGTCGAAAATTCAAAGTATAGAAGTAATTTAAATAAGACTTCAAGTGTATTACAAAGTAAATAATCAATAAAGCTTAAAGTTAAAAAACAGTAATTTAAGGATAAACTGTTAGAGTTATAAATACACAATAAAAACAAAAACAAATCCATAACGCACAATCTAGACTCCAAATAATATATGGATCACACAATTATTCTAGTTAGAGAATTCTAAAGCTATTAAAGATTGAAACAAAAATTAGCCTATTAAGCTTAGAAAACCCTAATCGGGTGAGATAAAATCCTAAAAATAATTAATTGCGTAAACTTTAAACTCAAAACTAGATCCAATAATAACTTAGAAAATTTATGGAAGCTTTAAATAAATTTTTGAAGACAGAACTCCTAAATATCTTATCTAAATGTACTCGTTTAACTTAACAAACCACCCTAAAACTAAAATAATTACTTAAATAAATAATCATATTATTTGTACACAAATCAATGGAAAATCAACTTGCTCTATAGAGGTGATATTCTTGATTTCCACTAACCGAAAATTTGCAACAATTTGGGTCCAATAGGATTAACAAAGTCAAAGAAAATGAGTTGAGAGTCAATCAAATCTACCCAAATCAACAAACCATTAATGCTAAGGAATTCTTAGACAAGCATGATTGAATTCGATGGAAATCATTGGCTGAATATTGAGTTGTTGTCTCCTTATCTTCTATATAAATAAACATCTCTTTAATGAACATAACAACAAAGCCATTAAACTTATACCTTGGCAGCCATTAAGTCATCCAAACAACAGCCATATCCGTCCCCATTGCAGCACCCAAAAACACACAAACACAACTACAAAAAAACTTCATTAAGGCACCAAATAAAGCTTCGGAAAAGGAGTAAAACAAGGTAAGTGAATTCTTTTTTCTTTTAGAATGCACATAAACATTAGCTTAACTAATGTTTCTACTAACTCTAGGTTTATCAAGCTTTAGGGGAAAGTTTAACACCTTCACACCAGCTCAAACAAGGTGAAATTTACTTCAAACCCTAGCTATATTTATTACATGTATAGAAACTGTGAAGGATTATGTGTAGAATGATTCTTAGATATTATAGGTAGAGATATATCACGTTTAATGTTTATGAAGTATGGAAAAACATTTAATAGTGGCTTAAACATAAGTATAATACATGTAAGATATAAGAAAAATAACTTACGAACTGAAGAAAAATGAGGAAGAAAATGAATAGTATCAACACCGGCCCTATATTGGCAGTGTAAGCACTCAATGCTGTGATGCACACGGATAGCAGGTGGTGTTGAGACAGCTTACACTGGAAACAGAAGCTACGTAATATTATCTTTACGTAATAACGAAAGCCGGCAATTCAAAGCTTTAAGCCAGCGGTGTTGGAGTCGGCGTATGTTGTATACCGACGGCCTTCAAAGCCAGTGTACACCGAACCTAAGATGTGTAAAAATAAAACGAACATCGACATCCTAAAATAAAAGTCGGTGACGTAGAATGTCGGTGTATATGCATAATCTTTCTGAACTAAGTATGTTTTATGCAAAACAAAATATATATATATATATATATATAATAAACATACATATTTAATAAAGAAAAACGTAATAGATTTAATTAATAAATAAATAAATAAGTACATATATTTTGAGAATAATAGGTTTAATATTTATGATTAAACTCTAAAAACTATTAGAAAATATGATTATTATGGATACGATAATTATTTAATACTTATCGTATATAGAAATATATATAAAAATGGAAATTTAAAATAAGCTAAAATTTCAAATAATATAATGCACATAACTAACAGATAATAACACGAACAAAAATCAAGAGAAACATGACGAAACTAAATGATAGAAAATAAAAATTAATTATCATAGTAGGTCAACTAAGGAGCGATATAAAATTAATAATAATAGTAATGATAAAATATTGAACTATTAAATACAAACTCTATAACCACCTAATAAAAAAATAAATATCAAATAAGATCAAGAAAAACAAATGAAACTAAAATATTAAATGATAATTGCTACCATAAGACTATTAAAACCAATATAGTAATAGAAATTAAATCAAATACTAATATAGGATACTTAGATGCCCATAGGTGTTTAGTTATATAATTTACGCCTTATTGATGAATATTTTTATTCATCTCAATAGGTGACCTTGATACCCTTGAGGACTTCCCCATGGATTATTACGATTAGCCAATATGAGTAGTGAGTAACTCAGATATATTATACTACTTGTGCTTGTAATTAGTAGCATATTTAATGCAAAGATAATAATATAGTTATTGTCAAGAGCATGATGAATGATTTACGACTTGAATTGGTTGTTTATGATGCCAATATGAGTTAATGAAAGTGATAATACAATAGTTTAATGAGTTAGAAAAGCATGTTGATTTATGTATGTAATTTGATCACCATATATTTAATTAAGAATTACTGGCTTATTAAATAACACAATCATGCATTGCGCATATTACATTTATCACATATTCAAAAAGTGTGGTAGCCTATTACATATTAATATTTCGGTTCTCTGTTAATATTTGGTTTTTCTAAAATGTTAGTTCTTCCAAGGTTTTCTTTGTTCCATCAGTTCTACAGGAACTAAGTGGTAACGAAGAAGTCGCCCATAGCATCGCTTTAAAATGATTAATACTTAAAGAGTTTCTAATGATTGATGCAGGAAATGGTCATTTAAAATACTATTAAATTAAAAGTGATAATCTTAAGACGAGAAATGGTTGATTTTCCTGCATACTTAATCTCTCCTCGGCAGGTGGGTCATGAAAGTAATTATTCTTCAACCCTAAAAAGAGGGCGTAAATCTTTTTCCTGTTTGGATTCTAGATTATTCAAGCTTGTAACTGTGCATATATTTGATTGTTGCATTTCATATGATTTGTTAATAAACTTGCTTCATGTGTAATATGTCTAGTTATTCACTGAGCCCATGGTTTCGCTCACAATCCTAAAGACCTTTTAGGTTAACTTTACGACCTTGGCTGGTCACTTCTAGGAGCATGGCTCCGGTAAGAACTTAGAAGCTAGAAGAATATGAGATATTCGAGTTATGTTATTTATTTTATTTCTAGTCATAAGCTAGTTAATATTTGAATTATCAACTTGTGTATTTGGAGACTTTTAGAATAAAATTATGGAATGTAATACTATTAAGATATTCACTACTTATGATGGCAGATATTTACTAATTTTGACTTATATGTGTTTATCATTTCTTATCAACGTAACTAAAAGATCCTGTTGTTGGAAAATATATCATTCTCTGAAGGTTAACTAGTAGTAGTCTACAAGTGTGGCTTGTGTGCTACTATTAGGGTACCCTCGGTGCGAGACACTCAACTTGTTATTCTTTGATAATATTATGTAAAAGTACTTCAATTTTCATGAAAGCAAAAATTGTATATTGCAGAATTCATAATATGAAAAAATTACTTTATAATTTCATTATATGGATTTTTTATAATGAATAAATAAAAATAAGGCAGAATTCATAATATTATTATAAAGTTAATATTTAAGGGAAAAAAATTCAGGTTTCATCACAAAATTTACATGACCACTGAGTATCATTTACTTTGTAGTTTTATAAGGTACATGATAAATAATGTACACGAGGTATTATAAAGTTGGTTTTGGTACAAAATTTAGTACTTTATATGATACGGATAAAATTTATGTCAGAATTACATGGTGGAATTCTTTGATAAATATGAAGCATTAAATTATTGGATTTTTATGGATTTTTATGGTTTTTAATAATCAAATGTAATAAAATAAAAGATAGGAACAATCCATCTTCTCATAGATCACACATTAGGAGAAGAGTCAAACTAGTTGTTTTACTCAATTGATATGACACACGATTAATAGAAACAGCAAAGAATAATCTTAAGAAAAACTCAATATTACTTGATAGAGTTTTGGAAACAATTCCAAGAAAGCCGACAAAGGCAATTGATCACAATCAATATCAAAAGATATAAAAAATAAGTAGGTGTCTGCTAACATAACCCTATTGACCCTTATATACTCTCATAAGTCCGGTAAGGGCAACATAAGAACATAAAAGCCAAAATATATAAAATAGGAAACTAAAAATATACTTGGAAACAAGGCATGTGTGAACCCCTGATTTTTTCACAATTCTTATAAAATAATCCTAGAAGTCTAACACTAAAATCAAAACCCTGAAAATGACCCAAGTTAAAAACAAATTCTAAATAAGGTCAAATACGAAAATTCTTAACCTTAAGAAAAGAAAACCCTCAAAACGAAATAGAAAATCCAACAATCGATTTATTCAACATTCATACGCCAACCAAATCATCTTTCCGATCTCTAACACTCAAATCAAATGATATATCCAAATAACACTCGACAACAAAACACAAAAACCTAAAATCCTTTGGTGGATTTTAGAATAAAAATTTTCAATTTTACCAAAAGTCAAACTGAGTCAACTTATAACCCTAGACTCAGTTGAACAGTCCCGAGAACTGAAAAATATTAAATAATCACAAATAAAAAAAATAAACCATAGATGTTGAACCCAAAATATAACACGGACAAAACCCCAAAATTTTATGACCTTATGAATTACTCAACAAAGCTAGAAATCAAACCGAAACCCTAAAAGTCAATAAAGTTTATAACAAACCCTAGTGTTTAAGAACTGGCAATCTCGTGCTCTTAAACCCTAAACAATGGAACAAAAATAATTATTGATCATAGTTTGTAATAATATAGGGAAGCTTAAAAAATATCATATTCCCAAATTTCTAGTGACTTTCGAATCCAAACGAGATCAGTTTTCGAAAACCATGCCTCTATACATCGGACGGCAAAAATATTCCAATAATACCATTAGACTCATAAAAATATAAGGTTTCCAAAAATATCAATTTTAGAATTTTTCCGTAACTAAAAATTAAAGATATTGCATTTATACGCATATTTTTATTACGGTCGGTATTTTAAATTGTCTAATCTACTATTCATAATAATTTTACTATTCATCTATCTCTACTTTTTCTACTACCTATTCTTACAACCTATGTACCTATTTCTTACAATTTTTTTTCCCATAAAAATTCTACATCACATATTACTAAACTTCTCTTACACTTTTTTTCTAAAATTAATTTTTAATCACTTTTCTCTCTCTCTCTCTCTCTTCCCTAAGTTGCCGTACACCCCTCTCTCTCTTCACTCTCATATTATTTTCTTTTTTAATTTATTTAATTACATCTAATTTTCACTCCAAAACTCTATAAATACCCCTTCACTCCTTCATTCTCTCACACAACTCATTTTACTACCAAAACTCTCTCAAATACTCTCCCTATTACTCTCCCAAAACACTCCAAAGCTTTCTTCTTCTTCTTCATACACAAAACCCATTTACATATACTACTCTCAACTTTTATTTGGGTAAAAATTCTTTTCATATTTTTACTACCATGTCATGTAACTTTATATGACCATGGTATGAGTTTTCTAAACTTAATGTTATGAAAGCTATACTATGTTATTATATTATTCTTGTTCATGAACATCCATTTCTATATTTTTATGTTGTTATTATACTTTGCTCATATCATTGTTGTTATTATGCTAACTTCTTATTCATATCTAACTAAATATATTTATGTATCTATATATATTCTTTAAAGCATATAAGCTCACTTGTTATTTATTTATTTTCATACTTTGCAATTTATTTACTTATTTCATGCTATTTTAAGACTAGTCTTTCTAGTCTTAGACTTGTCCTTATCAAGTCAAAATAACTTTTTCCTTCTTTTCTTTTTCTGTTTGGGACTAGTCTATTCTTAGTCCCGGGTTGCCTTGATGAAGTTAAGGCTCTCAATACTTAACTGGGTTACCTTTATGAAGCTAAGGTTCCCAATACTTGATTTATTATTATCTTGCTTATTATTATTTGCTTCCATATCTTTCTTAATTCTTATTATTTTACATGCTCATGTACATGCATAACCATAATGATATTGTCTCAAACAAAGGTTTAGAGGAAAATTTTCTTTAACAAAGGAAATGTGATCAAACTCTTTTATCTTGTAACTTTATCACTAAATAAAGATTTTGTCAACAAAACATAGAAAAATGATTTTTACAACTCCTTGTCAAACTCACCATGAATTTCGTAGGAAATAACAAGAATGGTTTTCCAAAGAAACTAACTAAAAAAATCAACATTCTCTTTTTATAATAGATAACCTAAGGTTTAGTATTAATAAATTGTGATATGTAAGTCTTTCATAAAAAGCTCAAGATTGGAATCTTTTCAACTTCTTAATAAAAACTAAAAAAAAAAGTAAATTAATTTTCAAAGTTAAGATAAAATCAATCCACTAATTTATAAACTCACTTAGAAAAAATAAAGGTTTCCAAGTTTAAGTAATATACATGTTTTCAAAGAAATAAACAGAATATAAACTTGATGAATTTTGAAAAACAATAGTTATTATCAACAATATAGGAAAATAATGAAACATGATTTTTCCTTCTAAATAAAAGTGGTAAAAGACTTAAGGGACCAAGTTTAGAAACAAAAATTTACTCTAATTAGGAAACGAAAATATAATAAGAAAAAGATTTGTTTATCAAACCATTTTCTTTTAAAAGGAGAAATATGAATAACCCAAATTTTATGTGATATCAACAACTTAATAGCAATTTTAGAAATTTCAATCCTTAATACTATAAGTAAAATTTTGTAGGAAATCAAAGTTAAGAGAAAATGTAACTTATTTTAGAAAAGAATTTGGAAGACAAAATAAGAAATATATTCATTTACAATAACCCAAGAATTTATAAAGTTCTTTCAAAACAACTAGAATAGAAAATATTAAAAATTCAAGTTTTCAACATTGTAAGATGAATTGCTTTGTGAAAAATAATCGCTAAGACAACACCATTAAATTTTGGATACTATATGAGGCTACATATATATGTTTCCAAAAGATTTTCTAACTATACAAATATCTATATTTTGATGCAAGTATTTTCAGATAAAGAAAAGTTTGCAAACTTATATTTTGAAAACTACAATTTTCGTGATGAATTTGTACCATGTGGTTTTGGAACCCAAATAACCTTAGAAATGGATAGATCTTTTCAAATAGGTAAAAAACGGTATATCATATACGAAATTCCAAGTTAAAATGAGCAAGTTATGGCCATTTTAAGTTGGAATTTCATTCTACGCGATTTTTGAAGAACATAATGAAATAGAATTAAAAAGTTTAAGTAGAATTTTTAAAAAACACTCATCCCAGGTATTTCTTTTGACTAGGTGATGCGAAATATGAAATTTCCCTTCATAAGGATTACTACGACTAAGAAGATTACGAAATAGACGAGTGATTTATTCCTCTTAATTTCGTTACTTGGTTGTGCTTGTAAAGTAGTGGCATTAATATGCTAAGAAAGATGAAAATGGATATGTATGGGGAATTCTGGGATATGTATATATGTGATTCTATGCTTATGTAATGAAATGAGAATTAAGAATATCGCAACTTCAAACTACCTGTTTAAGTGTTTTGTTTATTTACTTGTATGACTACTTATTATTTGTTAAATTGTTTGATCACCCCTAATAAACCTTAATAAGGTTTGGCTTAAGAAAAATAAAACGCTCATGCATAGTATCTATCGAGTCACATTTCTTTCAGAAGGCTACTACTCCCACGCATAGAGTTAGATTAGCTGTTATCCTGGGACACAGGCCATGTTCTTCATAGAGAATCCAAATCTCTTGAGGAATGCGACTCTAGGTTCGGAGCCGAGCTAATCAAACGCTTTGGGTGGGGGCCTCGGACTAGTAGTAGAAGGTCGAGGATCTTCATCAATAATTCCCTAACATTAAATACAGAGGGGTAAATCTGTTCTATATATGGTCTCCGGATAACTATATATATTTATGTAATCACGTGATTATTGGACAACATGCATAGCATATGCGTGAAAAATTAAATGAACTTGTTTGAAATCATGGTGCAAATGAAAAAGGAATATCTCACTATGCTAGTTGTAAGCTTATACCCTCATAGATTTTGTTGAAACAGGTATACCCGTGGCATTAATCAAAGATCATGACATTAAGGAAGTCATGGATGAATGTTAAACTTTTATGAAGGTAATGGGAACATAGAATGAAGTTACTTTGTAAGATTCCTATATGTAATGTATGATGTTAGTATTTTGGAAATCTCTAAGAAGTGTATTTATATTGACTTGAAAACAATAGCGGAGTATGCCCCTAAAATTTGTAATCAACCATGTTTATGTTTATGATAAACATTCTCCTTGCCTTGCTACTTAATTGTTATCAATGTAAATTGCGCTACTTTAATGTGTACCCTTGGTTGTGATGTACGCCTTGCAATGATATGAAAGCCTTTGCGTGACTAAGGTAGTCATTCTTAGGCTTTAGTATTGTATACGGAGGACTGTCACGTTTAGGGTACCCCTCGAAGCCTGATAGCATGAAGGCACTTTGAACCATATAGCTGTGCGTTAGGATGTGCCATTAGCAAACACACAAAATTCTCATAATCAAACCTTAAAATGGCCCTAAACGCAATCGTTTAGTCTAGATACCATCATAGACACAGTGCATCACAAGTGGTATCCTCCTCTATGACTTCATTCTTTGCAAACAACGTTATCTCTTAATCTAACTCAACCATATCTCTAACCACTGCCTCTGGCACGATCGTATCATAGGTGTGTAACCCTTTATGTCTTCATTCACTTGCTTAATTTCAAACACCATCTTGGATACGAGCGTGTGGTTCAATAATGATGATTTTTCCTTCAAATTTTGCCTAACTTCTTCATTCGACTTATCAATAATGATCTGTTAAGCTAAGTTCATTACCTCCTTTACTCTAGATTGAGTTATCAATCCAACTTAACCCTGATCATCCCTATCATATCACCAGGGCTCATGAAGATTTGCCCTCAAATCTTTGTATGTATACTTGCTTGGATCAAAGACAAACCTACAAAAATTAAAAATAGTTAATTAATAATTCTTAACCATGTTTAGCTCATGAACAACCTCCAATACTTGATCCACCAATCCTCTCTTAAATAATAACTTCCAAAACATTTCAGCATCGACTCTAAATACTCTAGACCATACTATGCCATAATCTATGCCTATAATCAAAGGCATCCTAAACAATTCACATCACTCACCATTAACTCAATTAATCTATGTCTCGTGAACACGATGATAAGTATTCAACAAACACACCTCCTGTGGCTCTAACAGCATTCGCCTTAAACACTTACCAGCTTGAAAGTCACCATCAACACCACATACTAACATCATACACAATTGCAATGGCTCATAAAAATCTAACCTCTCAAAATTTCCATATGATCTCAATATACCAACTATCTTGAACATACTTACACCAACACCAAATATAAGCAAAATACCATACCAACATAGATAACCATTGATACTTCACAGGTACAATAGAACAACAATATTCCTCACCTCGCAATCTCACTAGTCAATCTTGATAAAAACTACCCAAATGGTGGAATGTAAAGATGAAAATACATGTATTTACTAACTAGCAATAAAGGTGTCATGTCAAGATCAATTTGCACTTCATAATTATTCTCCTCCTCAGGTGTCCCTAGATGTAGAATGATCTCTCATTAAAAACTTTATTAGACCCTTTTTTCACCTACAAAAGCCTGTTCGTGAGAATCTACTGGTGATTGTTCATCATTTATCTTACCCCTCGTTTTTGCCTCATCTAACTCTTGTTTAGGAGGATTCATCCCTAACCTATTCAAAACTCATAGGCAATAATACTAGCTTTTTCTTTTAGTTATCTTAAAAGAATAACAATTACACTACTCAACATACGTTACTCCTCTATCACTTACCTAAGGATTGCCAAGTAAGACATGAGAAATAGTAGTTGGCACTACATCACAAAAAATTTATCAGAATATTGATTTAGAAGAGAAATAGGCACTCAAACTTATTTAGTAACATAGGTCAATTCCTCACTATCCCTCTACTTGATATAATAGGGTTATAGATTAACCGTAGTTGGCAGCTTTAATCTATCCATGGTACCCTTAGCTGCGATATTAACTTGAAAATTATGATCAATAATAATAACACAAACCATACCATTAACATAGATCTTCAACAATGATGATTTTTCCTTCAAATTTTGCCTAACTTCTTCACTTGGCTTATCAATAATGATCTATTAAGCTAAGTTCATCAAGTCCTTAACTCTAGATCGAGTTATTGACCTAACCGAGCCTTAATCCCTATCATTATATCTTACATAGTGGAATGCACGTAAAAACTTCATATCTGCCCACCATCTATATCTTCATTCTTAGATATAGGATTTTAAGATGCTTATTTCAAAGTTAGTAATTTGTTGGTTACTAAGAATTTGGTTGCAATACCAAATAATAACTATAGAAATTTGATAAGAATATTAAGAAGGAAAATGGAGAGAGACAATTTTAATGTTGCTATTTTTTTAATAATAGAAAAGTCAATGTGAGTGCTAATGCCGCTAATGATTATGGTGCATGACCACTAAACTTTTAATGTATCTTGTTGCTTTTGCTACCACAATAAAGTTTCTTTTTCCCCAGGAAAAAGAAAGTCCTTAACATTTCAAACTAAATTCCATAATTTTTTTTTGTCCATTTTATATATTCTAGTTGGCCATACAATAGTCAATTAAAGTGGCTAAGGTTTGCACAAATTTTTTTTCACTCCTTTGTCTTAATTTTTATTATTTTATCATATTATATAAATATATTTAAGATATTTTAGTATATTATGTAATTTAATATATTTAATTTTATTTTTTTATTTAATTTAATCATTGCAAACCAAGTAAAAACATATACGTAACCCAATAAAATTTAAAAATTTAACTTAAAACTCATATATGTGTAAGAGTTTAAAAACATAATAGAAAGAGAAAAAAAATAATTAAGATTTCAAATAGAAAGCAAGTAATTTTAAAAAACTAAAGTAATACTTTCTCAACTGAAAAATAATTATCCTAAGTGTGCAATAGCTTGTAGCAAATTAGATACATTGTTTCAAACAAGATGAATTTGACGATGGAAAAGATAAAAGAAAATATTTATTATGTATTACATGTCACGTCACATGTCTATTTCTCAAAGTAATACAATGTATTGAAGTGAAATAATTTAGAATCTTTATATATACGATAAAATTTTAAGAAAAGGAAAAAATTAATAAAAAAAAATTAAAATACCACTCGAACCAAAATAATATCAAGATTAGGTAACACTAGCTCATCTCTTAAAAAGGTGAGATTATTAGTGTTTGAACTCGATGCTTTTAATATAAGTTGTTTCTTGAATAGACAAATTCGACCTATAATGTTTTGCAGCACCAGGTGCATTTGTTTGTTATCCCCAATTACATTTCTTTACAAGTACATACCAAAGTAAGATAAAATATACAAATAAAACATGCAATATTTACAGCAACTCCAGAACCAATTTCAACTACCCTACCCACTCTCCATCAAATACCAACAACTTTATAACATATTTCGTATTCCCCATTGACCCACTCTACACTCCATCTTTCAGTAAGATAACAAGCAAATCTAAAGGAGCAATGCAATAAATGTTTCACTAGTAACTTTCAATGTGTACAAGTACAAAAATGAAAAAGAGACGCCAACAAAGCTATACATGAAACCACTAAATGGAAAAGGAGATGGAAAACAATAAGCTACTACCAAGCCTTCCCTCGTTCCTCTATCGAGTGAATGTCCATAGTTGTTTTTAATTGAGCAACTAATGTATCATCCTAATCTTCACCTGGTGGGTTGTAGTGAGGGCTTTAACATGTAGGGATAGGGTCCGACTCTACCTAAGTGTGTCCCTCGCCCATATAATTTGACAGTGCTATCAGCCACCTCTTATGTGGAGTGAAGGAGTCTAAATAGTAGTTGTGGAGTTGTCAGGTAAAGGAGTCTATAAGGACATGAATATGATGATGATCAACCTGGCTCTCCTCTCTGTACTTAAAAAGTGATGGCTCATCCTTGATGCTACATGACCACGACTTTGCCTTTGCCTTTACATCCAGACCTAGCCTTACCCTTATCTTCATGGCCTGCTACTACTTACCTATGCAAGCTGAGGTGATAAAGCATCATTGCTATCATCATCGCAATAGGTAACTGGTGATGCTTAGTCATAAAGGGCAATACCCTTGAACCATTGCACCACCTTGGTAACCACTAATACCTCAAATGAAGTATCAAGGTGTGGCATATGAGGCAACTAGTTGATGAAGTCAGCTTACAATGAACCACAAACAGCAAGATAAGAATTAATGTACAAATAGTATAAAAGTAATTTTATTGTACCACATTAAACTTACCATATAGCCTAGCATAACACTTGTACGACCAATAAACCATCATGTAATCCCCTGATATCATAGTAGGTATTTTGGTAAATAGCCAGCAAGAATATCTAGTAGCTCCACAATCATATCTTATCAAGCATCTCACTTAGATATCCACTTGATATGCTTGGCTGCTAAATTCCACCACTCTTGTACGACCAAAAAAACCATCATGCAATTCCCTGATATCATAGTAGGTATTTGGTAAATAGCCAGCAAGAATATTTAGCAACTCCACAATCCTCTCTTATCGAGCATCTCACTCGGTTATCCACTTAACATGCTCAATTGCCAAATTCCACTCCATATGCCTATTCATGTCATACTCTTAAAGGCTCATATACTCACAGAACTGTCAAAGTGTACGGCTGGGATAGTAATGCTCTACGATGTTGAAGTAGATGAGAGGCACAAAAGAGTGTCATATGTCAATACCTTCTTGATAGTAAGCTAGCAAGGCATGCACATCATCTGTGCATGGCTTCCGAGCAACTTGTTCATTCAAGAAGTTAGCAAATGTACAACTGAATGGAAATGTGAAAATAAAGAAAGTATGTCGAATTTAGAAACTCGAACCTACTTAGGAACCTAACAATTGAAGGCATCGCAATACTGTACCAAGACATTTGTAGTGTCCTCAGTCACATTAAAATCTACCCCTCAGCTGCATCGAAGTGGTTGATCCTCAATGGTAGTAGTGATTCACCTGTATAAGGGTAATGTACGGGAAGTGTTCCCATACCTAAACCTAAAGCACAACCAAGGGCTCTAATATGTCAAAGTGTCAATGTGGGACACAAAATGGGGTTGGCAATAGAGCTAATCAAGGTATACCACTCCCTACGCGTTCTGGACAATGAACTAAAAAGTCTGAAGCAATAGAGATGGATGAGATGAACTGTATTTTGGGATTTGTTAACAAATGTGAACACCAACCCCTCCTCTGCTCCCCCTTCCCTCCCAACCCACCCACACCACCCCCCCCCCCCCCCAAAGTAAGATGTAAGCATACTGGTAGATGGTCTCATTAGTCACATCATCCTTTAATGTACTGAAGTGTGCATCTAGCCATGACATCTAAAAACTCACGTAATGTAGGTTCTAATCAAATCCCACTGAACATGAGTGCTACTGCTCATTGTATAACCATCAACAAGGAAACTGGTCAACATTTATATTAACTGTAAGGAGATGGTCATCTCTCTAGTCTAGTAGTGAATCGTATACATCTTATGCACCACCTCTCCACTAATACAGTCATTAAATGCCAATTAAGGTGTACTAATGGGATATGCATAGCACCTAAAAAGTCGGTCTCTTGTAGGAATGGAAACATCTACCTATTTAACTCTCTTGAGAGACCCTTATGCCACTTAAGCCTAGCTTTGTGGCAACATGTATATAATATGGTATTCTACTACATTTTAAGACCAAAAGATAGTATAGTTAGAAACTTACAAGATAAATATCCAGATGCAAACAAGGATAATCTAACTTAGTATCTATCTTCTAAGGATAATACTATTTGACAATCTTGGGTTCATTTGAATAAGCAACCAATAACAACTATAAAGAAACAAGGTTTACCCAATGCAAACAAGTCAAACAAGAACAATTATTATAAGTTTAGTGGTTATTCTACCAATAGCATCTGTCTTATTTGTTGCTACCCTTCTGTTAAAGCAAATTCTAGTTATAGCCTCAACAGCCGTATGCTTCACAAGAATATCCTTGGGGACCTTCTCAAATATCCATCTCATTTTGAAAATGTTTCTCTTAGGTGATACCCGTTTTCCTTCTACCATCAAGAATTGGATGGCACATTGGAAGGTCAAGGCAAGTCCAATTCGCTTTATTCATTGTTAGTGTGAAAAGAGTATCCATAGACTCACAGCTGGTTTTTCCATGTATATCATTCCACTAGTTTTGTCTTATTCCAACCTGTGCAACACAATTTATATGTACTATGCCCGCCACTACCATTGCATAGGAACAAAGGTTTTTGTATGTCTCACCTTTGACACATGCACTTGCAGACTCTTGACCTACCTTATTTGTGAATGTGGTCTCCGTTTTGTTTGTACATAGTGAGTCATGGTGCTAGAACCTCTATCCAATCCTAGCAGTTGAATAACATCAGACAATGGGCACTTGACACCTCATTTCACCTCTAATATTTTTATGCAACATAGTTTATCAACACCCTATAAAGTACCAAGGCCTCATATGCCACTTTCTTTGTCTATTGAACATTGCATTGTAGTTTAGAAGGTTTTCTTCACTAATGCTGTCATGGGTAAGTTTCCAGCATCTTTAAGGGTAATATTGTAGCTCTCAGCCATATTTGTAGTTTCCAGG
Organism: Combretum micranthum; assembly: GCA_024138025.1. Classification (NCBI taxonomy): domain Eukaryota; kingdom Viridiplantae; phylum Streptophyta; class Magnoliopsida; order Myrtales; family Combretaceae; genus Combretum; species Combretum micranthum. The sequence goes on from JAMXBD010000421.1 coordinate 29,302, forward strand.
CCAAATATGACACCCCAATCATATGTTAAAGTCCACATATGAGGCATAGATCTCTTAAATATCGCAAGGTCCATGAGCTTAACTACTTAGCCACTTCAAAGTAACCTTGGAACTTCGTAGGATGTATTTGGTGAGCCACCTTTTTCAATGGTTCTAATGTGATCCTAGAAGCATCATCATTGAAGCCTACTAAGTTAAAGATCAACAATCCATTTCAAGGAATAGAAGACTCGTTGACTGGAGGTCTAATGATGAAAACACGAGATAAGCGAACAAAACAAGCCTACAAAATAGTTTGAAACACGAGAGATTGAAGAATTTCATGTTTTAGATGACAAGCCGCCAACTTTGAAACACAACACCAGCGGCCAACATTTGCACCGTCTTAAAGCCGGCTACCTACATGGCCAATGCCGTCGGCCTATGGCTGGCCTATCTCGAACATCGCTAGCTTGTCTTTATTTTTGTACAAGCTTATGTTTAGTTCATGTTTAGGGTTTGTTTAGGGGTTTTATGCAATTTTTCTTTGTTTTATTTCCTTGAAAAGTCTATAAGACTTCTTGCATGTATGAACAATTCAGTTTTATGATGAATGACAAATTGAGAGAGATTTCTCTTTGAGTTAGTGTTAGAACCTGTTCATGTATGAACAATTCATTTTTATTGCGTATGACCTCACATAAATGTGGATCAAAAAGCACAAACCAAACTTCAAAGAAGTTGCAAATTTCATCGAATCGAAAATAATTCAAAAATAGATAAGTTAAACTCCTTTCTTGAAAAGAAGAATCCATTAAAATTTAAAAATCATATTTTGAAAAATGAGTTTAACTTGCATATTTATTAGAATGATTTTTTATTGGATGACATTTTTATAATTTTTTATTATTTAATTCCTTATCCCATTTTATATTTCAATCCATGCGCAATATTAACAATTTCCTTTTTTTTTTTTCAGATTTTTACCTTAAATACAGTATTCGGCTAAGGTGGAGAAAACCAAGAATGGGCCATAATCAGGATGAAGTCTATATGGGAATTTCAGTAAACTCGGCCCATTTCTACTAAAATAAATGGTGAAATATGCATTAAGAATTTTTATTTTTGTCCAATAAAATAAAACATATATACATTATGATTTTTTAACCTATAAGAAGAGATATTCGAACATCATATCTGTTAAAAGTTATCCACAAGGTCTCAAACAGCTGCTACTGCTACTCTTCAATCTTCAGCCCTTACTAGTTAGTAGCTACAAAGGTAGCTGAACAATGATCTCTCTGGTGATATGCAAGACCCATTATTTTATCCACTCACGTAATCATGCAAAGCTTCAAACTCCATCCAAATTCACAAACATTAACCAGAATCATGTACGCGATTCCAGAAGAAACATGTCAGTGAGGGGTTGTGGGGCGCAACAACAAGGAGGAGGAGGAAACAAGAGTGAGAGAAGAAGCTTTTTGAGTTTAGAAGAAGCCGGCCTTGTAGAAGTATCTGGGTTGAGCTCTCACGAGCGTTTTCTCTGTAGATTGACGGTAACTTCCCTTCCCTTCCCTCTTTCTTATCATTATTGCTCAAATCTTTTACTTTTACTGTTTTCTGCAACTTTTTAACTTTTATAGAAAAGAAATCGGTGCAATTGAGTGCAAAAGGAGAAGTGGATATTAGAACAACAAGATGGACATTCCAGTTACACAAGAATAGACACATATATAGTTGTTAACAAATCATGATTAGATATACGCATATACGATCTTATGATTTTTTTTATATTTTTTTTAATTAAAATGGATAAAAATTAATTATATACAAATTTTAGGTTTAATTATGAATTAAATTATAACATTTATGATTTTATTAGTTTTGCATAATTTTATATGATTCTATTGATTCTATATATTCTGATAAATAGTAAAATCATGGTTTTCACAAACAATATTATTGGAGCGAAATTTGATTTAGTATATATAGATGAGAATACGAGAAAATTCTTGGCTTGGCTTGGCTTAGCTATATTTAACAGAGAGTAATTATAACATAAAAGGCAATAAAATTAATAAGAATTTTCCCACATAAATTTTTTTTTTCCAATTCGATGTAGTGGGGATAAGACTTGAGTGAGGATGTTGATGTTTGTTCTCTCTCTCTCTCTATCTCTCCCCTTTTTTCTTCCCTGTGTTGTGATTTGATTAATCCAGTATTGTTATGATGGCAGATATCATCTTTGAATTTGTTAAGAGTTATTTCAGAGCAAGAAGGATGTTCCATTGAGGAATTAAATGCAGGAAGAGTATGTGATTGGTTTTTGAAGGATAAGCTCAAAAGGGAACAGAATATCGAGTCTGCGGTCCTTCAATGGGACGACTCAGAGTTTCAAATTTAGTTTATAAGGCCCTTCATCTTTTTTTTTTTTTTTTTTCCCCTCTTTAGATCGCTCTAGAGAACGTTTTCATTTCGTAGGTGAGATATACAACTATACTATGCTTTACGATTAAATCTTTAATTTTTTTTTCAATTCTAAATTAAATAAGCTTTACTATGAAAGAGAGAAAAAAAACATAGATGATGGTTATGCGATTATTTTCATTATATAAACTGGATGGAAAATTAAAAAACTTCATTTCTCCTTCAACTTCCTTACCCATTAAAGTAAACACATATCAGAATCAAGAATCTCCTCCTCAACTGTCCTAAGAGTCATATATGACCTCCTAATCACCAAATTCTTTCTGCCATCTCCTTCCAAAAGCTCTCCCTTCTCATATTCTACATCGAAGATAGGTTTTCACCCCCCTCAAGCTCAAAAAAAATCATCATCTTCAATCACACTTTCTTGTTCAATAGCATGAAAATTAAAAATTTGTTTACCATCACCGACAAGCTCAAAAATGTTATCTCCTGCTTTAAATACATCCTTGTCATCTTTCTTATTATACTCAGTGTTAAAGACAGGTCTTCCATTAGCCTCAAAAATAACTTCATCCTCCCTTTCTTTATTCTCATAATAGCCCTCATCAACAAGTGAAGAATCGTCGTCTAACTCTTCAAAATCTATATCAGGCATCAAATTGGGATTAGGGTTCTTATCTCTATTCTGATTCACCATAAGCGCCTCCATCCTCTCTGGCATTGAGTTAAGGTTTCGTTCCCGTCTAGGGTTTTCATCCTGTTGGGTCCCCATCAATGCACCCATTCTTTTTGTAAATTGATCCGCAATCCCACTAAACCGGCATTCCATTGCACCCATCTGTTCATCGACGATCTGTCCGATCCATCGATCTAGATCATCACGATCATAAGTTTTATCCATTGCAGCGCGACGTTGATTGCCTTGTCTTTTGGGAGGCATCCTCTCCAAGAGTGAACTCGGCTCTGATACTAACACAACATACAAGCGAGTAGATTATCACAAACCAATGAATTACACGCAATTATCAATTTGAGATCTTCAAAAGCTTATTGATTCAAAGAATACCTAGGTAATTGGCATCAAATATCAAGATCCTACACAAGAGACCTAAAATTTGGGATAAAGAGCAAGACATCTCTAAGAAAATTTCATTCAAAAAAACGAAAAACTCAATCTGTCCTTTCATATGCTCTAGGGCTTACATATATAAGGAAAAAAAAGAAAACTAAAAATAAAAAAAAAATTGCAAACTTCGAACAATGCTGGCTCAAAGCTAGCGGCTTATATATCGACACCAGTGGCCACATTATATAAGCTAGCGGCCTTGGATGATGACTTTGAAATCTTCAAAACTATGGATTTTGTGAGCCGGCTGAAGGTCGCTGGCCTTTGTTGTTACACCAGCGACGTAAACCATTAAAGCTAGTGGCATTAAAGCGGCCAATGTTGGATTTTCATCGCTTGTTCCTCCTTTTCATCGCATGCCACTTTCCTAATTAGTTATGTCCTATCTCTTCCACTACATCAAATTCTAAGCTTGAGTCGGCTTGATATAGCATGACATAAACTCGATTAATCTCACTTAAGCTTGAATTATTAAAATAGTGATTTTAATTTTAATTAAAATAAATTAATATCCAAACCCGATTCAAGTTTGATTAACAGTTATACTTAATATAAACCTAATCAAATAATATATAAAGCTTGCATCAAGCTCAACTCAAATAATTTCTAAACCAATTGATTTATTTGAGACCTTACAATAGATTACATTTTTTTTTTTTTTAACCTTAAACTACTCCTTCTGCTTGGATGGCTGAAATTCGGCCTCCGAGCAGGTAGTTTGGGACCCACAACGAAAAAACTATGCTCAGCATATTGTCCAAAATTGCCTAATTTTACTCAGTAGGACTTTATACTTTTAAATTCGCTAATCAACTTTAGTTCTTGAAAGAAAATCTTGAAAGATCATAATTTGACTATTAAAATGTAAAGTATCTCGCTAAGTTCATGCATTGTGTTAAATATTCAGTAAATTATTTAAATTGCTCGTAAACGTTCTTTAGATTTTTGTCTCTCTTTTTCACATAAATACTTAAACTGTATTATTTGATTCCTCATCTACTGGTAAAATGACTTAACCTCGCCTTAACTAGTACTAGCAATTTGGCATCTGATCCATTAATTCAAACACCAAACCACCATGCGATTATAAATTAGTTTATATAAGGAAGACTCAACGCAATCAATAAACGAGTCAAACCGATTTTAATCTTATTAGTAATAAAACTTGAAATATCTTTGCAAAAGGATTTTTTTTTTTTTTCATCACATGGGCAAAATAAAGGGAATAAGGTCATGTTTATTTCCAAGTTACTTATAAAGTTGTTTAAGATGTCAAGTTAGCATCCTAAGCAATTCTCTTTTAAAAAACTCTTCACTTTATCCTTAAGTTTCTTTAAAAATTTTCTCAACAATTTTTAGAACTTTTAATGTTCCCAATAAACCACATGTGACAACACGGTCCACAAATATTGGAGAAAAGGAGTTCTTTCTAAGGCAACTTTGAAAGTCAAGTAAATCAAGTTATACGACACTTCGTTCATAAAGGAGATTGATTTACACGCAAACCTATGCTAAACAATTCCAAAATATCAATAAATAAGGTTGCTAGAAGAGTTACTTGAAATGGGAATCAAGACAAGAGTTTAATCAATTTAAAAGGTGAGTTGCTTAATCTCTATCTTATTTAATTGGTGGAGTGTGACATATGACAAAGGAACTCACGATAAAAGAGATCTTTAGTAGGAAAAGTTGTTTAAAATATCAACATGACACTGTAAGGAACTCTTAAATAACTCGACAATAAAGATGACTTAACTAATCCTTATATACGTATATAATAAGCCTAATAGAGGTACAAAAGGTACTGTTTCTATTAGCAAATCTTCATTATGTATGCTAGTAGTCAAAAGATCAACAAATTCATTGTGAACAAAATAGAGACGAACTTCTTCAAGGCAATATCACTTTACCTAGCATTGAGAAAGAACATGAAATTTTTCGTTCAAAAAGTTATGCTTAGATTCAAGAGTATACTGTTGTTTTTTTGGGCTCACAAAATGCATAAGGATCAAAAAATGGATTGCACCAATATTAAGTATTTGCACTACCACAATCAATCATCCAGAAACTGATGCAACCATGACCGTATATTTACAAACCACCAATAAGTCCATATTAAGGTAATGTTAAGTGTCATGGTCTAAGACACTTACTAGCACTCTATAACCATGTGGTGCTTATTATCCGGCATTTACAATAGTAAGCAAGTCCAAACTCACTCAACAAGCACGTATAAAACTGTAAATAAGACAAACACGACAAAAAATGATAAACCATAAACAAATTAGCCCGTGAGCACACTTCAAAAGGAATTAGGCACTCTTTCATTAATTAACAACAATATAGTGTGTGCGTGCGCGTATGTGTGTAAACAATGTATAATGAATTCAATGGTCATATACAATCAAATGATGGTTATGTGCTTGAATCTATAAGAGTACCCACAATCGTATTAAGAGCTTTATATCTATTTCTAGAATTTACAAGAGTAGACATTAAATCTCTTAAGGAGGATACTCAAAATTACAACAATAAGGAAAAAAAAAATACTAAGTACGTGGAAAAAAGCCTTTAGAGCTATAGAAAAGGTCTCCCTATAATATATAATATACACAAAAAGGAATCGATTCTTGATATAAAAGAGTTACAAAAGTTGTACCGTAACACTAAGCACAATCGCTTATAGTATCAATTTGCACATGAATTCATAACTTATCTTATTAATAATATTAATTCTTTCATTTTGCAATTGCAAAAGCATTTATATCATGGTTAATAAATTGTATCAAATGTACTAAAAAGTGAAAACTAGCATGTTTTTTTCTTTCTTTTTTTTTGTCTTTCTATTTTTTTTTAATCAAAAACATGTCAAGAAGGTTTAGATTGGAAACAATGGAAAGAAGATTTATGTAGGAATAAGCAAAAACAAGAAAGAAAAATGGAAATCGGACATATTTTATTTTGAGATAAGTTGCATTTTATATAATATTGATTTATCAGTATAGAGATTTCAAAAAAAAAAAACATATTATCAACTTGCTTTGTAAATCAAGATCCTCAAGGGTTATTTTCTTAAGTTGTATGATATTGATTGAATTATCAATACAACTCTGTTCCAATCACTATTTTCAATCAATGAATAAGCAAGAATACCTATCTATTATAATACAATTGAAAATAGCAGGATCGTCCCATAAAGATCATAAATTACGAGTAACTACTCTTTATTTTACTATCTATTCTAAAATGTATTCAAAACTGTTAAGTACTACTAACATTATTATGATTTTAATTCTTAATTTTATCAACTCAAGACAAATCAAACAACAAGATATTTGACTTCAGTATCATTCAAACCCATCTAAATAACAAGTCCCCACTAGAATATTACCATGCTTAATTTCTAAGGATATTTCAATGATTGTTCATGTTAATTTGATTTGCAAGATTCGTGAAATGAACTAATATATTTTTCAAGATTATTAACCCCTAATCTTTGAATCTATCCATTGGAATGTCTTCCTAATTAATAACAATATAAAGATTGCATCAATGAACTACAAATCTTTTATTAAATTAAACTTGCATTCAATTTAATACGGAAGATTCTTGTCTTCCTATATCCAGAAATCCAAACAAATTTTTGTGATTATGATTTATCTATTCATATATGAAATTTATGAATTTACATACATGAAATCAATCTAAAATTAATAGTTTGGATATATCAATTCAGAAAACATTATAATACTCATAATTAGAATAAAAAAAAAGAACATGAAACTTCATTGAAACAATATGAAGTATAGATTACATAGTAATATATGGGGTTCATCATTGTTTAGACGATAATACTCTACTTCTTCATTTGAACTTTATCAGGAACGCAATACATCTATTAAAAACAGTGAAAACGAGGAAGGAGTACACCTTAGAAGAAAAATCTTGAACCCTTTTCTATCAGTTGCCTTGGCTTCTCTTAAAAAATCCTAGACAAGAATCTAAGACTTGGATGTTTTTTATTTAGAGAGAATATTAATATTGGTTATTTCCCTAATATATCCTAGGAATCTTATATATGTGGGTAAAAGCTTAGAATAACCCTTTAATTCCAAATAGACTTCAACGTCCTCTGATATTTTTAAAAGTTGACTGAGTCTTCTTTAATAAAGTAAAGTACACAAGGTATACATGAGGTGCCATAATCATTTGTATATCTCACCATCAGTTATAACCATCGAAATACTTCACCTGAAAAGAACACGACTGGAACATGATTGACTCTATTCACTTGTGATTCTCTCTATTTTGCAAGACATCTTCAATTCTAGAATAGGATGGCAGAAGCACTGTCACGCCCCGAAGGGTACCCTAAACGTGGCAGTCCGCCATACACAATATTAAAGCCTAAGAATGACCACCTCAGTCACGCGAAGGCTTCCATACTATGTACAAGGCGTCTAACACATGGAGGAGACTCATCGGAGCAATACATTTTTCGTTGATATAGCTTGAGTAACAATGTAAAGGAAATACAAATTTACTATACTTCAGATACAAATCGCTATACTTCATAATACAAATCATTAAACTTCAATTACACCTCATCAAAAGATTCTACTACGTAAAACTATAACAAGGCAAATCATAAAACTAGCTGATAACTTCAACATTCTCATTTCTTGCCGGAATCCCGAAGCCATTCTCGGCTTCAACCATCTCGGTCTCCACTTTGCATTCTTGAGATAACCTGTTCATTTAAACAACTATTGGGGTATAAGCTACACTAGCTTAGTGAGAATTCCCTTAATTTCGTACCATAACAAACAAGTTATAATCATTCATATGCTATGCATGAACAAACACGTGAGCAAGCAATTATGCATGGGTATCCGGAACCCACACACAAAACGGATTTACGCCCTCCGTATCTTGGGTTAGGAATGGTATTGAGTCTACACGACCGCATCTAGTCCCCAAGCCCTCGGCTCTTAGCACTCGACTCGGCTAGGCTCATCCAAGAATGCATCTACATGCGCCTTAGTACCCCTGAATGAGCTCTGGCACCGGGTTCGTTATCCAAACGAACCATCCTCTGACCATACCGATCGACCTGCGTAAGAGTAGCATGCTACCAAATGCAATATGTCCAATGCGATGCATGACCAATTTAATTTTTGCTTAGGTCACAAATATTTATACATTCCTTAGAGTGACTAACCAATATCACACATATAACAGAAATAATATGAACGGTGCAGTTATTCAATCAAATCGTGGTTTCGATATGCTTTAGTATTCTTTGGCATACATTCATCACAGTCTCATCATATCTCCCATCCCCATTCATATCAATTTTTATCTTGTTCCTATAATTCTAATGCAACTAACTACAAGCACAATCAAGATAACAAAACAAGGAGAAAACTCACTCGGACATTGGATCACCGGTCTTCTAGTAATAACAATCCGGTGGTAGGGAGTCATCGATCTCGGGATCTCCTAAAAAGGAAGAAATACTCTAATAAGTATTTCAACTCAAACTAATCTAAACGATCTTATACGAACTATCAAATTCATAATTCTCGTCCTAAGCGGAAATTCCAACTTAAAACGGCCATAACTTGGTCATTTTAACTCGGAATCTCGCAAATTATATATCGATTTCTATCTACTTCGAAAATCTATCTATTTCTAATATTATTTTTAAGTTTTGAAAACTTTGAAGCTTTGGAAAGTTCGGATCAGATTAGGGCAGCAACAATTTCAATTTCCAAAAAATAGCGTTGTAATGTTTGTAATGTTCCTATTATATAAATTAGCTATACATGCAATATGAGTGATTTCCTAACATGAATGGCATGGAATGAGTTTCATGTATGCATGATCTTGATGATTTTTGGTAAAAGAAAATTTGGAACTCCTTATTTTGCAAGACTTCAACTATAACTACTTTTTGAAAATCTAATTTTCTAACTTTGATCATTTCTATTTGTTTTGGATTTATTACTTAAGAAAATATAATTATTTTTGTGAAAATTGAGTCTTCATTATATATATTACTTATGACCTTCATTTCTACATAAAAATTTCCATTTTACACTTTGTAAGCATGTTTTTAAGTGGGGTTGATTCCAAAATCCGAATTTGGTAAAAAATGGTTTTTGAGTGATTCCTTTGAGTAAAAATCATTTGATATTTAGAAAATTAGGGCTCAATCATACATAACCACTAAAGACTTTATTCTTACACAAAAATTTGCATTTTACACTTTGCAAATATGTTTTCCAATATGATTTACTCAAAAATCCGAATTTTAGAAAATCCACTTTTTGAATGATTCACTTAGGAAAAACTTGTTTAATGTATTGAAATTTAGGACTTTACTACATCTATTGTCTAAGGACTTCATTTAACACATAAAACTTGCAATTTGAGCTCAAATACTAAGTGATTACATATGTATCATCTTAAATTACGAATTTGAAAATTTGATCACTAACTCAAATTTTTCCATTTTAATTCCATTACTTGTTTTGCACATTACTCATGCCTAAACTCGCTTTAACTTGTAAAAATCATTACTTAATGATACCTATTAACTATATACTTCATTTTTCACATAAAACATGAGTTTTGGAGTTGATACATGGGTTCTAAAAATTGGTCTTGGTTGGGATCCGAATTTACAAAATTCATTTTCGGATATTCCTTTTGATAAAATCTATCTAACTTATGAAAATCCATTCCTTACATATCCTATCCTAAGAGCCTTTCATTTCTTAAACAAAAACTTCATTTTGAGTTGGAAAACATGTTTTAAAATTTGAGTTGGAAACATGTTTAAATGACATTTGTGTTTTGAAAATAACTTTTGAAAATCACATTAGATTCTTGTAAAAAGAAGTCTTGATGATATACATATACTAAGCCTTCATTTTCTCAAGTAAAAATTATATTTTGATACTTGGAATGTGGTTTTCAAATGGGGGTCTTGCCAAAATACAAATTTCACAATTTTGTTTGAGTTCATAACTAAGATCTATACTTAATATGAACATAAACATAAAACAAATGCATGGTAATAATCTATAAACATCATGGATCTAAACTTTACTTATCAAAATCTTTTATTTATGGTATCTATACCCTAAGCCCTTCATTTTAAATGAAAAATATACATTTTGAAGTTGAAAAATCACTTTTCTAAATATAGTCCCATTTTCATCCGAATTTTCAAAAATCATTTTGCTTGAAAATAAAATAGATCTTGAGTTTCCTATAACTTTCCTACCATCATCATATTATAGCAAGTTGTTTATGAACATAAACAAAGATCTAATGCATCTATGAACTCAAAACTTTAGATCTAGTCTTCAAAACTAGTTTTAAATGCATGAATCACTATGTAGATGATAGATCTATGCATGAATCATAAAAAATAACAAAAATAACAACTTAAATAACAAGATCTATGGCATAAACAAAATCAAGGCTATAAAAATTTAGATCTACAAAATATATTAACTTTAAACAAGAAAATAATTATAATACAAGATAATAAAAGTGGAGAAGAGAGTGTTTCATTTTTGGCATCATCATCCTAAGCTTTTAGGCTTATGGAAGGTCATTTGATGCAAGAAACCTTCATTACACTTTACCTATATCACTTATAGAAGCTTTGAGATGAAGATTGGCTTAAAAATCTTTAAGAAATATGCATGGAGGCTCATGGAAGAAATGGGGCAGCTTGTTCATGGAAGAAAAACAACAAGAAGAAGAAGAAAGAGAGGAAAAAGAGAGAGAAAAGGTAAAGGAATGAAAAGGAAAATGAGTAAATGAAAGAGAGAGAGAAAAATGAGTGTTTTAATTAATGAATGGAGAAAAAAAATAAAACAAGGGCAGCCACTTCTTGGAACATGCTGCATGTGATTTTTGAAGAGAGGAGAAAGAGGGTTTTGTTGAAATTTGACTCAAAATTGAATTGTATAATTAATGTGTAATGTAACTTTTTAAAAAAGGATTGAAATATAATTAATTTTAGTCAAAATATGAGTGGATAAAGGACAATGGCAGCCATAAATAGGGTCAAAAATCTGCCATCAATTATGGAATAATGTGTAGAAAGATTGAAGTGAAAATGAAGTGATATGTGTAAGATGTACTTGAAGGTATGGGTTGTAAAAGTACTTTATTAATAAAATAAATTAAAATAAAATAAAATTAGAAAATTTATATTCCAAATATTTGTAGCAGATTTTTCATATTTAAAATTAAATAATTATTTGAATTATTTTAGTAATTTAACAAATATGTTACCGGTATGATCAAAATACGCGAATATGAGCTATAAATGATATTTTATAACCCAAAAATTCTAAAAAAATTATTTTTGAAAATAAAAATATTTTAAAATATTTTCCAATTATTAAATTAATTTATTTTATTTTTAGTATCGGATCTTAAACAGAATCTGATCTCGTAAAGACCCGAAACGAATTAAATTTTAGAAAAACAAAATTTTCTATAACATAAAAAATATTTATCTAAAAATAAAGGCTTTATAAAAATAATAAAATTTTGTAATGAAATAAAAAATAGTGCAAAGACGACTCAATTACCGGTAATAATGGAAACACAATAAAAAGGTTACAACTGTAACTTTTATAACCCAAAAAATTATATAACTGATATATTTAGAAATCTTATGAAATTACGAGTCTAACGGTGCTATTGGTATATTTTTTATATCTCGAGTCTCGGGACACGCTTTTCGAAGTCTGTATCCGAACGGGTTCGAAATAGGTCAAAAATTTACCAATCTGATATTTTTAAACAAACTCATATTACTATGAGCTATTCTACATATTTAGCTACGCCTCGGTCTCTAGGGTTAGGGGCACTAAGTTGCCGGACTTAAGCTATTGCATTCCGATTAGGGTTTTCGGGTGGTTTTCCGGTTTAAATCTTTACCAATTTGGAAACTGATATTTTATGTTTATACAACGTATTTAATTTGAGAAATTTATTTTACATTTTATTTTTGTAAGTATTTAATATTTTTTAACATTTTCGGAATTCTTGGATTGGTTTTCATTTCCGAAAGTTAATCGTTATTTATTTTTTAATAATTTGATTTTGGGGTTCTATATTACCCATTTTTATAAGTGGGGGTTACGTATAGAGTTTGTCATACGTAATAGTTTTGGAATTGAAGTATGTTGAGTTCTTATTTTATTTTTAAGGATTCTTATTTTTCTCAAGTTTTGGAAATTTCTGGATTCACTCGTGTTTTTGGCCTAGTTGAAATTCGGTTTTAATTTGGAGTGATTTTTAGGGTTTATTTTCGAAGTTCATCTTGAAATTATTTATTGAAATTTTCCGGGGCTTACAAGCACGAATGGTCGTATCCTCTCATGCTCTTTACTGATCCTTTAACAACTTAAAATTTTATATTTGCGTGAAGGAAGCACAGCTCATTATATTTTGTCATATAACTCTATGATCACTAATTCTTCAATCTCCAGAAAAGCATGATGAAAACACAACTACTTTGATTCAGTCGTGTTTCTCTGTGATCTTCAATACTCAAATATAATCCAATTCCATCAAGAACATAGGGAAAACATGAGTACTTAGGTCTACTTGTGTCCTTATTTACTTCTTTTACACTTCTTCATTTCTAATCCAAAATTTGATAAAACTAGATTAACTTTACTCTAAGGCTCATTTATCATCATCTAACATTCAAAAGCAAAAAATTAACCAAGTTAAGTATTAAATTTTAGTAAAAAGTTTAAAAATAAATATAATTTACCATAATTTAGTCTATTAAATATTGAATAAAACACACGAATCATTGTGAACAATGCTTTAGGTGCAAAAAGATAAAACCTACTTAGACTTGATAGACGAATTAATGCAGATCTTGAAAAAAAATATGAAATAATTTTATTTTATTTTACATGGTCAGGACAAATATGATTTAATTATTATTTTTTAAAATATTGTAAGTGTGATGCCATCAAGAAACTATCTAATGTTAGGTCATACAATTCAATAATAGTGTAATGCCATCATCAAATCAAAATGTATTACCATTTGAGGGTAAGTTTATTAAAGGTATCGATATTTTGAGTAGTTAAAAAAAGAATGAATGTTAAGGATAAATTTATTTAACATATCAAAATTGCAAGTGGTTAAAAAGAGGAATCAATGTTTTGCAAAGTGAGTCAAATGAGGTATTAATAATCATACATTGACAAAAATTAAGAAAACTTACTAATCAAAACGTTAATATGTTAAGTGAACTTTGCAAAACATTGATACCTCCACTTTGTGAAACATTGATTCCTCTTTTTAATCATTCAAAACATTGACATCTTAAATATACTTACCTCCAAATATTGATAACTTATGGTATAATTTACCATTTTTTTTCCTTCGTTTGTCCTCTGATTTGGCGTTACGGTTTTTTTTTTTTCCTATTTGTCATAGATCTAATTTGGAATTAAAGCCTATTGTCTTATTTTTCTTAGGATTTGACTTTAATGTTTTTTCCTATGACCAAACAAACAATTTTCCCTTGTTTCATACAAAAATGACAGATGACATGGAATCTCTCTTCATGATTTTTATAGCAAGATTATGACTCAATTGTGTGAAATTATTGTTGAATTAGATAGATAAACTTGCCAATTTTGATACCTTGATTGTTTCTTTAATGCCTTAAGAATTCCTAAATTTCCTGTGAATCAAAAGAAATATGTACTATCATTCCAGTCTCATATAATGTCCGAGAAAATATCATAAAGCATCATCACCTTGAAATTGAGCCAATCATCATATGACTAGATTTCTCCAATACCAAATTATGATAGGCCTAAGAAGACAATCGATAGAACATCAATTGAATAACTCACAATAAATATGCCTAGAATAAATATCACTAGGGTATCAAATATAATTATCACTAATTGATAAAAATTTCTAATTTCAAGATGGAATTAGGGTTTAAGTCGATAGAAAGATAAAATCTTCACTTACCTTGGATACAACTCACCAAGAAAAGAAGTTCTCGACAACACTTGTGAATAATTGATATTACACACAAAAGTCCGCTCGTGTTTGTACTCACCATAATCTTATATTCTTGATTGATAAGAGTAGGGTTTTTCAAAGTAAAACTCTAGAAAGATTTCATTAATTTCAAAAGGAAACAAAGGTATCAATCAATGACAAAAATGAAACTACTTATAGAAGTCCCAAGACTACTAAAATTACTAAGTCATTCCCCAATGAAAACCCTAATAAAATAACTTGATGAAATAAAATAAAAGAAGAATTCTTAGTTCAACATGGGGTAGGTTGTGTACTCTGGGTCTACACAACCTTCAGCATAGGTTTGGTTGTGTACTCTAGATGTACACATCCCCAAACACAAGCAGGGTCATGTACTCTAGGAATTTATGAAAACTCATGAATTTCAACATGGTTATGTTAGGCATAGAATATTCTTCCTTTGCTTCTCCACTTCTATTTTCAATACTACTTTTAACATGACTTATGTTGCCACTAGGGTAGAATTTGCAATCTTCAAGCATACTTAAAACCCAATAATTACGTCCAACACAAGTGTAACCATCATAGAATCCATAACAAGAAACTAACTTCACTTCATCAAGCTCTAATCTATCTTTAAGAACTCTTATAGCAAGATATGTAATTCATTAACTTGTACTCTAATAATCAAACCCAAAGCTTGATTCCTATCATCTCTCCAAGGTTGTTGTCGATTACCTTCAAATCAACTAGGTAGAAACTATTTGAACCATAGGCAGGGTCAATAAGAATGAACTTCTAATTCTACATGTAATGCAAAATTATTCTTATATGGAAATATAATTATCTCATAAGTGTGTTTAAAATCTCTTATTGCCCTTATATTTCGCTTAACTCATGTTTTAAGTGTTTATGTCCCAACACTTTGTACTTATCCCTATCACTCAAGCTAATGCCAATTAATCTTCCAAATATAAAGACATAACAAAATTTAACCCTTTCCCTCACAATATTTCAAATCACTGTAATCTCAACATCTCCATTCCATCCGATATTAAACACCTTGTCTTCAGCCATGAAACCTTCAACATACAATTCAACAAACCAATCCTTCCCATAGACATGTAAGATCAATGTATAGTTCAACAACAAATATCTCCAAGAAGGAAGTAAACCCACACATGAAACCATTAACAAAGTTATAGCCTAGGGACACTAGTAATAGGACAATTCAACACTAACATGCAAAAATGAGGAATGTAAGATAGATGACTTTCCCATGACAATGAATCAACAAATTTTATAATAGCATTCATCTTATGAGCAAACCACTCACACACCTCTATGCACTCTACAAGACCACCACAAAGTAACATAATACTCCCTTAATCTGCTACATTATAATAGAGTTCAATCACCAATAGGGGATCTAAAAGCCTCAATAGGAATAGCTCATCTTATGATTCAAGTAAATGGTGCACCAATGTCTTTTTTAGCACTAAATGAAAGCTTCAATAGGAATAGCTCATCCTATGATTTAAGTAGATGGTACACCAATGTCTTCTAACAATTGATGCTCTATCTCTACACTACAGCTCACTAAATCATCCCATAATCTAATTATTGATAGGCATATCTCAATCAAGAGCCCAACAAGCCCAAAACTAGCAAAGCAAGTCACTCATGACTTTCTTAAGGCCCATTAGACACTCCAAGCTATCTTGACCCAAGGACTTAAGCCGCCCATCATCCCAGAGTTCTTGGTGCACTCAGAAACTAACCTAAGCTACTCCCTAATATAAAGACTCCCCTTCTACTAAACTCTTCTCTGGACCATATCTCCATAGCTTTCCACACTACTCCAGAATCATGTTGTACTACCTCAATTCTCTATATCTCCAGGAGGATAACTTAAACTTCCCTAGGGCTACCGCAACAAGATCGGTTGCCATCTTAATCTAACCCTCCTCCATGAAAGTGTCCGCTTACCACCTCAAGTCCAAGTTAGCTACCAATTGGAAACCACACTAGATGATAGAAAAATTTTCTATGGGCCCATTCTTGCATGGCCGCCTTCTATAAAATAGTGCTCAATGGCTAAAAGTACACAATCTAGACATGTGGACAAACATGAATTCTCACAGATTCTACTCTTTTGATTCTCTCATGATCCCACACTAAGTAAAGCATCGAAGTAGCTACGCCAGTTAACCTCGCAGCGCACCATTAACGAGTTTTCTTTAGTTGCAACATCCATTCCCTACTGGTGAAATATCAGCTGCATCACTAATCTTCCACATATATTAACACAAGCTCTCTACTATAGTCTTCCTACATAGTATATAGTGAAAATTTTAAAAAATCAACTTTGCAAAAAACCTAAGCAAATTCACATTAGAAGTTTCATCATCAATCACCAAAATCCTAAAACATGAAATTCCCCTCGAATGAATAAAGGTAAGCTGCAATCAGTCTCAATAATGCATCACGTTGTCCCAAACTTAACATATAAGTCTACCTGATGTGTAATATATGTCCAACACAACACCAATATATCAATCAATATAGAAGCAATAGACATGTAGGTTTTGACCAAGCAATTAAGAGAGTAGAGGTAAATTGACTGCAATTTAAAATTTTAAAAAGTTAATTTTTAAACAAATATTCATTGAAATTGATGTTCACCTATAGAATACTTAGTTTAACAGCATGACAACAATATCTAACAAATATGAACAACAAATAAAGTAAAGGTGCAAGAAAGTAAACGAGGCTAGAGATTATAGGGTTCCTCCTTATGAGTCAATCATTTCTTCTAGCTCTACTATTAGGGACCCATTATTATACATCGATTCATCCACCAAATCCAATTAAATCAATAGAGATTACAAACACCAATGCCTTCTCCTGCTCTACCTCACTAGCCTAATCAGTTAGCTATCACATATCTACAAAATACAATTGTAATCCTTTTTACAAAGCACTCCATCAACTCTCAACAAAAGAGTAGAATAGTTTATAATATGAGATAAAATGAATTCTCTCTAGTTTAAGCACGTAAAAAAGATTGTGTATATAAGCTCACTAATAGGTTCCGACAAAGCTTGTGAAGGAGCTTCTAACAATCATTGTATGCAGTTACGAACTTTAATTTCAACTTGTAAGATGTATGTAAAATTTTTTAACTCCAAGCTCTTTTATAGGTTCAAAATAACAACTATTATCTAAAAAGATAATAAAGAGTGATTTTCTCCTTGAAAAACTAATTAAGTTGTTGAAAATAATCTGTGCATAAATTGAGGAAAATATCTCCTATCTTCATATGATTTGATTCTTTTCATTTGAATCAAGTTTATCCACGTTAATATCTTGCCCTCAACTTCTTAACAAATACTAATCTTGATAATTTGAGTTATTCCTTGAAAAATCTCATGAAATCTTCTATTTGAATTCCAAAACCTTGATATTGAAAAATCTTGATAATTTCCTTGGAAGATATTCATATTAGTTCCTTGATTTAACTTAACCATATTATCTACAATTCATATCACGTTCTACACATTTGTAGAAAAAATTATTTGAGGCTATCTTACATGATTTTTATTCTTATTAACAAAGATTTAATAAATCTAACTTATGAAGATCTTGAAATAAATGAATAATCATACATCTTTAACAATATCCATGGATTCAATTCCAACTTAAGTGGAACATATTAGATGCATTACCCAAATACATCTAACAAGTGGAGATGGTCTTCACAAAACAAATTAACCAACTTAAATGTCAAGAATCAATAGCCTTTGTGAAATTCGTTCTATAATATCAATGCTTCGTTTTGTACTATTATCATTTAGACTAATCCTGTTATACATCATCAACAAAATTCTAACCACTCTTCTAATAGTCACATTTTAAGTTCTTTACCCCAATTCACTTGAGTTTTTATACACATTCATGCTACACACTTAATAAAACTATTAACAAAAACTTTAATCTTTTCTGTTATCATCAAAAACTAATTAAAGGAACTTAACAAGACATAATAGAAATAGACGAATTCATTATTAAGCTATATGCTAGTTTGGAATGGGGAATTGAGGTATGGCACAATTCACCAATCATCAACCACTATGACTACTATCAAAGGTCAATTTAGCAATTAACATTCTATACACCATAAACCTCTCCACTATAGTACCATGCACACACAAAACACTCTTTCAATACAAGTATCCATCTATAAGACTCCAATGAATATCAACAAGCATCTCATAAGATCTCGTAGGGGAAATAAAAAATACAGCAATACTTAACTCATGATAACCCCATCAACACGCCAGAATATAATGGATGGACTGTAAGTGGATGGACATAAAGATACCCGAATTACTCAAGTATACAGAGATCAACAGGTGACTTTAACTCAATGTCACATTGCATAGCTTTTGTAACACATGTCTCTTCCACACCAACATCCTCTTTACCTTTATCATCGATGTTATAATCTACACCACTAGGAATTTCACCCGTGGCATATAATCACCTACCAGACTCTCCTTAAGGACATCACCACTATCTTCTGCAACTTGATAATCCTGTTTGGTATAGTTCTCTAGTAAGTGAGTTGTCACTAAGCCCTCTAGCAGTTTCGTCTTCTCCACTAGTTCGAAACTGAAATCGATAATTCTTTCAACCATGTAGCTTAGATTGCTCCCTCCAATGACAAGAAACTCAAACAATCAACACTCTTAGCAATGTCATAGTTCAGGCCGCTCACGAAACTGGTGATGATTTGCACAAGAATCTCATATATTTATCACCCTTGTTTTAGCACCATCAACTCATTATACATGTTTGTCCGGATAATAAGGTCAAACAAGTTTATCCCTTAGTGGTCTTTTTCATATCATCCCATGAGAAATTCTTTCCATACCCATAACTAATCCTTTGAAGCATGATAATTTGCCACCATTATCCAACATGCCCAGTTGATTTCTTAGTAATAATTCTCCCCACTAGATAGCTAAAGTGTGGAAAGCCCTCAATAACTTAGTTTACTTGGAACTCCCGATCTAAATAATCTCTAGGAGATCCATGACCATTAAACCCGAGCAACTTTAGTTTGATTTCACTTGGTACCTCAGCTATAGGGTCAATCCCACAACGACATCAACCAGTCATGGCTTCTATTCAAGTTCAACCATATTTTCTCCCAAATATTCTATTGATATCACAATGATTGGCCTCAAACAAATCGCCAAATCCCTACCAATAATAGTAAACCTTGGCATTGTAAAACCTAGCTTTTCAATCACACCACACGCAACAATCACACTCCAACACTTGTTAATATTAATAATTCCACAATCTCACACAAAACCCCAGTCATGCAAACACAACACATGGTAAAAATCATACCCATAGTTAGCTAAAAAAAAATACTACCCATAGCATGTTCTTGAATACAAAAATATGATATGACCGGATTGCTGCAATACTAGATTATGATATGCTTAAGAGGATACCAATTGAATAACCTACAATAAATATGATAACAATGAATATAATATGCTTAGGAGGAATCACTAAGGTATCAGATAATTAATAATCACTAATTGGTAAAATTTCCCAATTTCAAGATGAAATTAGGGTTTAGGTCAATAAATAGATAAAATCTTCACTTACATCGGATATTACTCACTAACAAAGATCTCTGGAACACTAATAAGTAATTGATATTACATAAAAAAATCCACTCATGTTTGTACTCGTCACAATCAAAGAATCTTAATTAATAAGACTTATAAAGTAAGGCTTTTCAAAGTAAAACTCTAGAAAGATTTTATTAATATCAAAAAGAAACAAAGCTATCAGTTTAGACCTAAAACCTGATTCCCATTATCGAAATTTGAAAAAAAAAATGAAGAAGTAAAATAATGCACTTAGTGTTATAGAGGAAGTCATTAATGGGAATAGAGAATTAAAGTTTATAGAAGCTGTAGAGAATGAGTTTGAGAGTGCAATGGTAAAGTCAAGTAAACATGAATGTCAAAAAAATCAATGTAAAGTGTGGTAAATCTATTGAGAATGATGAACATAAGGATATCCTAGAAAATTCAAATATTAAGATCACAAATGTCAATCCAAAATTTGATAGAAGATTGAAATTATCAAAGAAGTTATTTTTTCATTAAGCCAAAAAAAGAAGGTTGATATTTCAAACCACTAATTAAAACATATTCTATTACTTCATTATTATTATTTACAATTTTATCTAGTTTCTTTTAACATCATTGAAATATCACATGGAAATTTGAAGGTAATCGATAATCAGATTAGTTAAAGACAAGTGGAAATATTTGCATTTTGCATATTAACTTTTTATTTTGGTGAAGCTTGATAAATGTGTAAAATACACATTTATCCCATACTAAGTGGCACAAATTTATTATTTTGTTGAGATCTTCTGATAGAATCTATTTAAAAAGAAATGAAATGCATGTCATGATGTGGTTGCATTAGAGAACTAGAAAATTGGTTAATAAGAGAGCTTTATGCAATAATTCTACAATTTTAACAGTTGATTGATGCAAAATTTCTAGAGGTTATAAAGTTGACGTGCTTGAATTGAGTTATTATAACAAGTGATGCACAAAACAATTGTATATCAGCTTGTCGCGGTGTCTAAGATTAGGCACTTTGAGAATTAGAACAAGACATAATTGGATGATGCTAAAGCAATGCTTCCTTCATTCAATTTCATCAAGGATTTGACCAGGCTTGAAGTTTTGATTTTGTACAGCTAACTATAACAACAAACAACAGTAATCACTTCAATAAATGCAACAACGACAATAGTAGAAAATGGCAATTGATGATTAATG
Source organism: Combretum micranthum (assembly GCA_024138025.1). NCBI lineage: Eukaryota > Viridiplantae > Streptophyta > Magnoliopsida > Myrtales > Combretaceae > Combretum > Combretum micranthum. The sequence continues at coordinate 50,788 of JAMXBD010000421.1, forward strand.
TTGGACAAAATCCAAAGAATTTGAGCTAATCCAATTTGTAGAATTTGAGCTGAAGAATCTGAACCAAGCAGCAAATTTTATAACAGAGGAGCAATATGGTGGGCTCGATTTGAGATACATCTCTTAGCTTTGATAAGTTGTGCTAAACATCCATCAATGCAAAGCATTCTCCTTATTAAGACATCAATAACCTACAGCACCTAAGTAACTCCACAACAAAAGACTCCTCAACACTGAGCTGCTGGATTTTGTCATTAAGTGCATATGAGAACACACCAATGACCAAACTACAACAAGTCAGAGGAAATTGCAGAACCCGACAACGTACAACACTGACGAGCAAAGCAAAGAGCATGCATCAAAGCTCTTCAAGATTGGAGGACATATCTTTTTTATAGAGGGGAATAGATTAAAAAATATATACATATATATATATGTGTGAGATTTTTATTTTATTTAATGGTGGTAGGACATATATGACTTAATAATTAATTTTATAATTTATTTGACATGGTTTTGTTATTTTAGAATTTGATTACATTGGTATGGATTTTATCAAAATTCTCAATCTACATTGTTATTGACGAATTTTTATCTCAATTATCAAACCTCCTATTTCACTAAGCTTAATGAGATTGGACCCTTTACAATTCTTTTACTTTTTGTTTAAGTCCTTAGAGATTATATGCTCCTACTAGTTGATATACTTCTCCTTAACTTATTCCTTCTATACCATTATATGCCATTCCTTTCAGATCACATATAATGCAATATGCATGCTACACACATATAACTTCTTCAATTGAAATTGTACTCTTAGATATAGTTAAAAGCAATATTGATGGGCCTATAATGTAAACACATTGATCAAGTTGGTAGATTTTATGATAAAAACTTTCTCCTCTCTATATCTGCTTTTAATATCATACGAACAAATGTAGTTAATGGATTAGTTATACGTTTTCTACCTTGTCTCCTCTTATCGGTACTCTTTCCAAGGTCTCTTTTTTCTTGAGGATATTTTAATGCTTATATTGGTACATTTACTTGGTTCTACGAGTGGAAAAAGGTTGGTTTGGATGCACCTATATAAAAAAAATAAAATACGTTATTTATCCTGTATAGAAAATTTGGTATAATTTTGAAGAAAAGTCCTACCTATCATAAGTTGAATGGGAAGTTATAAAAATAGGTTCTTTAAATCTAACATATCTATTTATCCTATAAATGAAGTTAATATTTTGTATAGCAAATCAAGATAGATTTAATTATTACTTAATTAAGTAAAATTGTCATACACTGATATGAAGAGGCTTAAATCTGATTTTAGGTTATGAGTTCAAGTAATAATATGAATTTGACTTTTTAAATATAGCGATGGGATCTAGAGAATCAGACTCATTTATTTTGGATGATCAATAGAGAATTAAGGTCTTTGAGTAGAAACAACTAGATCAAACTACCCATCATTCGATCTTTTTCAACAAACCCGAGTATTTTTTAGCTCTCAATGTGTTTGATCAAAAGGAGCCTATCATGCTCGTGACTCATTTTGGTCACCAGTTGTCAATACAATTCAGCAAATAAAATTGACAGCCAAATTTTATAAATATCCTAATGCCTCTTCAGTGGATCATTCGATAGTCATTATCATGCAACCAAATTTACAACTTAAAAGGTCAAACGCTTTTTTGTAGTCAAGAAAGCATCCTATTTACCATTGCTAGTGAAGTTTGATACTTGTAGCTCCATCATTTGTTGTGAGTGCATATGAACTTGTTGAAATTGCTTACTTATCCTCCTTGCCTTGTGATCCTTAATCATCCGTCATGTATCATTCCACATCTCTCCTCCTTTAAATCATTGGTAGCAAAATATTCACATATTTTTTTTATCAATTTAGAATCTTTTTTGAAATTATTTATCAAAATAGATTGAAATTAATTATCAAAATAGTCCGCCAAAATCGCTTGTTTAAGATGAGTTTTAGGACATTGCATGAGACTTGCATATAAGAAGTGCGATCTATATTCACTACTTCTTGCATGTATAATATGCGAGTTACTTCTTGCATCTTGAAACTATGCAATTCTCAGACCAAATTGTCCACAACACACACTTCCTATTTGCATTTTTTTTTTTTCACATTGGATGTATCATTCTTAAGATGTGAGTTTGAGAGAATATTTTGGTAATTAGATGCTCCAAGTCCTATTTTAATGATTATTTTTTGCAAAAGGATTAGACTAACCTTTTACACTAACACTCACGCAACTTACAGTTAGCCATCCCATATGAATCTATATGCATACAAATGTTGTGTTTAATTAATTTAAATAGATATTCTTAGAAAAGAAACTAAGGAAAAAGGAAACATTATGAGTTATGCAATTTAATTCTTATACATATTGGGTTTGATACCTTATTGTTTCCCTTAGACTCAATAATACTAAAGAAAGCTAAAAGTAATCCTCGCTAAATTTTATCAATCGAAGAGCCTTTCAAAGTAGGAAGTTCCACGATTTTGATTTAAGGTTATGCTTTTCTTTTTATTTTAGGTAATGTTTTAAATACTTGCAACATCCATCCGAGTAAATGATAGGTTTAGCATTTCTACAAAGTAATTGCCAAAATAAAATTTAGATCAAATTAATCACCAAAATAAACCATTAAAATAATATCTTAAAAATAATTTAGACTTATGAATTAATTATATGTAGCACATGTGATTTGGTTGAAAATTTTAGTTGGAGTTATAGATAATTTTTTCAATTTATGGAAAAAAAAAAACATAAAACACATGTTAAACATGCGATTTTAACACGTTGTTTTAGTGATTATTTAGGGTTGATGCCTATTTTGGCAAATATAAAAAAGATATTCTAAATTTTTAAAAAAAAACATCGCATCCATCACTTATAGCCCACATGTCAGTGGTGTTTTTTTTAAGACCGTTTATTATTTGAGGGAAGAAAAAGGAAAAAGATAAAATGACTTGTTAGAGTACACAATACAAGTATATGATCAAATGCATTTACACTGCAAGCACCAAAAAGACAAACGCGCGCACGTATACACACACACAAAAGTTAACACATCTAGTATGAAAAGATCTTGATTCAACAATGTATGATGAGGTTGTTGCAACTAACTAATCACTTGTGATGGTGTGCTAGTCGACCTGAGAGAATTCCTCAACTAATGACATGTATGTAGATGTCAAATAGAAAGAGGCATGGGAGAAAGAACAAACAAACTCGATTTCTCAAGTGCATGAGTGTGCTCGAATATCAAACAAATTAGATTCGATTGTTCTGATCCATTCTTCACATAGTAATTGCTTCCACATTGCTCTCAATCTTAGCAATACGCAGAATGAACCAAATTGAAGAGAAGCCTCTTATTTATAGATATTGGAAACTGATGATAATCATTGGATGGCTTCTAGATGGATGCTTGAGGTGAAGCGTTAGTCATGACCGTTGGATATCTCCCATGAATCCAATAGCCAAAATCCATCCCTTCTTTTATATATATAGGCTTCGCCTTTTTGATGTGGGCCTGAAAGAAAATAAGGGCTTTATGCTATATAAAAGAAGCTCATTTTTTATTAAAATAGTTTTAGATTTATTTTATCCATATAAGCCCTATTGTAGCCAAACAAAACCCAAATTAGCCTAAAAAAATTTTTTTTTTTTTTTTAGTCTATTTTTTTAGTCTACTTTTCATGCATGAGAAAATATAATAAGGCCAAGAGCAAAATAAACAGGTCCAGTGCTGTTTCGAGTTTACCAAGCCTACGACATCCCTTATTGGACCTGATCTTCTAGACTCTATCACTAGCCTAAAAAAAACAGTTCTTGACATTAAATTGGACTTCAACCCAATGACCGAAATGTCCTTTTACAAACAAAAAAAAAAGATAAAAGATTCAAAAGCAAATAGTAAAAAAAATTAACTAAAAATGGAGTTATAATTGCATAGAAATGAGTCTAATACGTGTTTACTGTTCCTACATAAAAAAATTACCAATATACAAATTGGATGAAATTAATTACCAATATGCAGTTGCTAAATCACGTCTAGAAAACAAGATATAAAAATTTATACACAAATCAAGATTATTAATCGCAATATTAAGTTTTAGTCTTGTATATAACGCGATATGTTAATTTTAATCTTTTCTTGTCATTTAACACTGCAATATACATATGTTATTATCATTACTTACTTTTTCAAGTTTCACTCTCGTTCAGCCTCATTTGTCTTTTTCTCCTCTCTCTCTTTTTCTTTCTTTCTTTCTTTTTTTTTTTTTTGTCTATCTCTATTATAACTTTTTATCTCTCCTCTCTCTTTTATTTTTCTTTTTCTCTCTCCTATAGCACTTCTTTTCAATGTTGTTAGAACTGGATCGGAGGTTAAGCCGAATATGCTGAGGGGTCAGGGGTCGAGAGGTTGAACCAGGTTCAACCAGGAGTTGAATCAGGTTCAACCAGGAGTTGAATCGAGGTCAATATAAAAATAAAATTTAACTTATATTTATCAATGTATAGTTAAAAATATAAGAAATAACTATATAAAGTTAAAAATCTGTGGACTTTTTTTTCCATCTTTTGATGTTTTATTGATCTAAAACTTATTCATTTTGTTAGAAATTACATTGTAACACCGACAAATGAGTGGATTATGGGTATGGTATTATTGATGTGGTTAAAAAGAATGGATATAAAGGAGTATAATAATTGAGATTTTTCAATCCTGTTAACTCAAAGTCCCACATTGTAACTTGACCTTCTAGAGAAAACTCGCTTAGTGAGTCCCATGAGTCCCACATCGGTAATCTCTGAAGAATTTTGGAGACGAGTCAAGTATAAAAGGACTCATTCTCCTTCCGAGATCGTGGGAGTTGTTGATGACAGCTCTTGCATTGGATTTGACATAATGAGGCTAGCATAGTAAGCCTCTTTCCATTTTAAGTTCGGTTTTAGGTGGGCAATTTAAGTGTATGATGGACAAATGTGCAAAGTGCATGTTGGACAGCCAGTTGTCACCAAAACTCAGTCTCAGATTGTCATTGTAACCCGGTCGAATCATCTAGGTTGATGATGTGTCACCCGTTTTTTGAAATCCAGGTCTCTGAGATTAACCGGACCGTTTATATGTCCGATTCGTAATTAACCCAATCGAACTAGCCGGTCCAGTTTTGATTTGACTACCATGCTTCTTTTCTATATCTCACACATATTCTCTCTCCTCTGGCACTACTTTTTATATCTCACATACACTCTCTCCATGTCTGTGCTCTCTCTAATTCTACTGACATTTTTTTCTCATTACATACCACGTGTTATAATTGCAATATACACAATATCACGATTAAAAAACGCGATATATATATAATATTTATTTTCATATCCTATTTATAAGACGCGATACCATTTCTATGCAAATTACACTAACGAATTCCATTCTCTGGAATCATAGATGATGGCAAGATGATTAATGAGTACACATAACTCCTTAAATAAGCTTTGGCTTATGTAAGATAAGATATATCTCATCTACCAACCATACTTCGAAAAAGCTATGCACTGTACAGCAAAGAAAGCTCTACAAGAATAATAGAGATGCCCGCTTATAAAGCAGAGCCCTCTCTGTAGCCTTTGGATTGGACTTGGAAGCGGACTATTGCGCTCGTATGATCTTTATCCCTCGAAAGCTTCCTTTGTAACCCACTGTCCTTCCACATTTGATCAAACCAAGACCGACCAAGTTGAGCCGCATTGCATCAGACTAGAGCCAGACACTGCACCCTTGGAGTGGAATTGAAGTGCATTTCCGAACTTTATTCCTATTCCCAAAGCATTGTTTTAACCATCTCTCTTAATGAGTTAACAGGGAATGCGAATACCACTAGCGCACAATCCAACCACGGTTTAATTTAATGAGATGCTATGGCATATGAAATGAGATATTTGCTTTAATACTTTTACTTTGTTTATTTCACTTAAAATTTTTATCAAATTGTAATTGATAAAGTTAGAGAATTCAAGTAAGAATGTAAGATGTTTATATACTTATAGTTAAAAGATTTTTTCTAGCATAATTATTTTTTTTTTTTTTGGTCAAATAGCTTTACAACTAGCGATATGGAAAAAATAATTACATAAATAAATAAGTTAAACTCGTTTTTTGAATAGGCAATTATAAATAGCAGATTCCTTCTCTTCAAGAGATAAAGTTAGTATAGATAAACGAACCTCGTCCTCTTAAAAAAACAAGATTGCTACAGCTATAGTGACTTTGTCTCTTCAAGAGATAACATTGATCTTGACCTCATCTCTTGAATTAGTGTAATACAAATCCATCTCTTCAAAGACAAGTTCAACTTACCTATTTATGAAATTATTTTTACTCTACTAATAGTTGTGTATTTTTTTTCTAAATGTTTTTTTTTTTTCAAGTTCAACACATGTCTAGAGTTTCTGTAGAAAAATATTACCAATATACAACTTCAATGAAATTAATTATCAATATATCACATCAAAATCGCGTTTAATAAACGGGACATGCTTTTTAATATGTAAATCGTGATATATAAACGCGATATAATGTTTCACTACCATCACTATATCGCATGTATAAAAGACAACACACGTATATCGCTTAAAGAAATCGCGATATAGCATGTATATCACGACTACCAAACGCGATATACGTATGAAAATAATACATATATCGCTTTTTTCTTTCGTGATATAGATACGATACTAACTTTTATATATCCTGTTTTTAAGTTACGATTTAAAAGTGGTATATTAATAATTATTTTATATTGACCTTAAATAAGTAATGCATTTTTATATAACCTAGACTGAAAATTATTTCATTTTTTTTTCCTTATCACCTAACAACCATGTGAAGATATTTTGAGGATTTTTTTTTTTTTTCCAAAAGACAAAAAGGTTTTGTCTTGAAAATCAAACAAACATGTTAATTAAACGAATATCTATATAGAATTGTCTACAAGTGCTAAAGGTCGAGATGTGGTAGTTAGAGTAGTTGGTAGTATTTAATCATAGTCATCAGGTGATAATACTCCCAATCTTTCATTCTTGAAAGCCTTTTATATATATATTATAAACTCTCATTTGTAAATCATCCCTTCATTGGCAATTTCTTGATCTCCAAGGAGCTTCTCTCTCTAAAACTTAGTTGTTGCTGTTGTATTGTGATTTGACTGACTTAACACTCTCAGCAAGTTTTAAGTGTATTAGTGTTGCACAGGAGCACTTAGAACAGTATGCCTATGTCATTGTACAAACCAATCTATTAATACAAAATGCTAGCTTTATTACCATGAACGAGCTCTACTTGAGAGAACTAATAACTCAATGCAACCCAAGAAAAGACATCCATTTTGATTTTCACTCACTCTTCCATTTGTTTCTTTCTTTCCTTACCAAAATACACGAGTTAGAAAAACCTATCTGCATTGCAAAATATTAGACAACCACTGTCAACACTGCATTTTGGTGGATATTTATGCATCATTGACAGAAAAAGATAAAAAAACAACTGCAATTTGCCTAAAGGAATTTGTCAGGTTCAAGTAGCCTCCTCTGACTCTGTCAATCAACCTGTCAACTCCTCCAGCATGGGAAAATAGAGCTGATTGAGCACATGTACTGCTGAAACTGCACATATTTATTCAGAAATTAATTCTTCCTTCCATCTTTAACTAGCAAAAATCTTCTTGTAACTAAACCATAACTCTCTCAATTATGATATACTAAAAACAATAAGAAAAAGCACCTCTTTTACAATGTCTTCACATTTACATAACAACTCCTGCTGCTGTGCTGCAGAGGCTTCCTTGACCAAGTTTGACCTTGTAGTTATGCCGTCCACCTTGTAGCCAAAATCGGTAAAGAAAACTATTAACCACCAAAATTCCATAAATAGATATGGTGCACCTTAAGTTGCAGAATATTGACCTACCTCTCCAACCACAAGTTCAACCCTCTTCTGCCTTGCTTCCAGTTCCAATTTTTTAGATTCCATTTCCATCTTCGTAGCATTAAGTTCACGAGTAGACTCCTCACATCTCACATGACTTTCTCTTTCTAACTGCTTTTTTAACTCACCCAACTTTTCCTCTGACAGAATAAAATTATAAGCACGAGGAACTTAATAGATAGGGATGATCTCATGTGAAGCAAGGCATACCTCTCTGCTGCAGTTCTACCAGTTTGGCCTCCAATGATTTATCCAAAACTTCCTCGTCACTAAGTTTATTCCTTAGTGCTTTCACATCCTTCTCAATGGCTTTAGCAGAATTTACCTACAATCAGAACATTGTTTCAAACTGCATGTCATCATACATATACAAGTACAATCAAATTTACAACCCTGTTAACTTTTGGAAAATCACTACAGCCACAAGCACTTCAAAAAATTATCTGTGACTTCAAAAAGAACACTCCAGCAAGTTTATTGGACTTCTTTATTTTCAGGACTCACTACCCAGGATAATTTAGAAAATCAAAAAGAAAGAAAGTTTTATATTTAGACCATCACAAGATGTGCATATTATGAGTTACCTGTTCTTGTATCTTTTGCATCTGAGCCAAGTGCTTAGACAATTTTTCAGAAGCCTGAAAAGAGAAGCAAGAAGGCATAAACAAGTGATACTTATAGAGCATCTGCTCTCACACATGCTCTGCAATGATCCTAATAAGAAAATGGCACGACTGACCACTCGCTAGACCATCAGAACATATTAAATCTACACCTAGAGTGTTCAATTTTCAACAATTAAAATAAAGAAGGTAGTCAGACTGCAGTAAACTCAACAATTTATCACAACAATCATGCAATTTGTTTTGTTTTATTGCAGATCAGATATGGTGCATCAAGACAATAGCAAACACATAGGACGTTTCACATTCCTAAAGCAACCTTTCTTTCCATTACAATATTTTATGAGGTAAAAACACCAGCATCCTCTAACTTCTCCAGTATTGTAGCCACATGCAACAATAATAAAAAATCTCTTTCTATCATGCAATAAAACTGCAAACGAGCTAAACTGCTTGCAAACTACTCAGCTCAGCTCACTTGAAGATCAGCTTAATTCACCTCGTTTCATAAACAAGTTGTGCTCGAGCTTCTATTCAAGCTCAAGAGCAGCCCATATGTTGTTCAAACTCTAAAATTAGTCATTATTTAACTATATAACTTAAAAAGAAAAAGAAAAATAAATTTAATAGGTCTACACAGTTAAATGAGTTCGAGCTCAATTCATTTAGGCTCGTTAATCTAAACGAGCCTACAAGCTAAGATTCAGTTTGAGAATCCTTCATGAGTTCAAGCATGCACTTTTTAGGATTGGTAAAAGCTTGGCTCAACTCAAGCTTAATAATCTTAAACAAGCGGAGGCTATCAAGCTCAAGCTTGGACCTTCCAAAAATTTGCTTGGTTCGGTTTAGCTTGGCTCGGTTCATTTGCAATCCTACATATAGTTCTCAATGATTGTGAGCTAAGGATAAAAAATAAATAAATAAAAAAAAAACAAATTATGAAATCAATTCTATTCACAGTGGAAAAGGAATTGACAATGAATTGTATGTAAACAGCACTTAAAACGGTATTAGAAAAAACATCAAGTAATCTGTTTGGTGGTTCAGCAAATAGCACAGAGTTGCACAGATCCTACAAGCAAACAGCACAATGCCCATAAAATACTATGCAATAAAGGCATGTTTTTCCAGCAGAAGAGTAAAGTTCCACTTGCTGCGAGACTTCATACTTCTTTTGGAAAATTTACAGTAAACTCAGTAGGCTAAAAGCTTGGCTCGACCGGAGGAGGTACCGTGTTGCCAAGACTAACTAAATTCCTCAGTCTGTAGATTCAGTAAACCGAGGCTGCAAAAGCCACTCTCCATGTTACAATATTAGGAGTTTTAGAAGCAACTGCTGCCATACATTTTTAATAGAAAAACATATGAACAACTGGCAATTGTGCATCAACTCAGATTGCCTCCAAGATTAAAAATTTAAAATTTAAAAAAAAAAAAAATAATAATAATAATAAAAGATAGCCTGTGAAATATTTTTATTGGTTAAATCAATGATAAAATCTGTGAAACACCCACAGTACATGAACGAAAAGAAGAAATTAAATTAAAAAAAAAATTAACCAAATCAAATTACCTTGGTATAAAGGTCAATCATGCCATTTTTGTCATCAAAAGACTGCTTCGCTAGTTTTTCAGCATTCTTGGCTTCTTCACAAGCTTTCTTCTTCTCATCCAAAGCACTCTTTAAGCATTTAAAGAAAAGTAGACATAATAAAAATGCAGCACTAAATTAACATGCTGACATTATAAAAAGAAAGAAGTCAGAAACAAAACTCTCTATCCATCCATTCAAATTCATGTCAAAATATCATCCAAATATTCATCAATTTCAATCATCGAGCCTAACTGTTTCTCCTGCATTAGAATTCCACCCAATAATGAACAGCAAAGTATTGAGGGATTCGAAATACTAGAGGCCTATGTAGGTCTACTCAGGAACAGAAAACTAATTGATAATATAGCAGAAACCAACTAACGCTTCAAGACAGGGTAAAATTTCTAATTCAAATCTCAAATTAGAACAGTACATACAGGATTGCATTCTAAAAAATTAGATAAATATAAGTCTCGTAGGGATGGGGTCCTGAACTGAACAGTACAAAAAGAATTGCATTCTGATAAATTACATAAATATAAGTCTTGTTGGGATGAGTTCCTGAGCTGAACAGGTCTGGAATCATCATAAACAGCACAAATATTCACATCTGACTACATGAGGTAAAAAGCAACTTCAAAGGCCGATTCATTGCCAAAATGTTCGGTGGAATGTCAAATGTATGATACAGCACTACCAAACAAATTAACCGGAGAAATATACCTGCAGCTTGTCAGGAGATTGAACAATTTTTGAGCGCAAGTCTCTATTTTCTTGAACACTTTGAACAAGCCCAAACTCTACACTAGAAATCTGCATGGCACAACCAAAAATAGAAGCCAATAAACCATCGTTTGGCATCAGGTAAATATATACATTTCATATATACATATTATTAAGAATGTACCCAGGAAATACTAGGTGTGTCTGTATAATATATTATATCAGATTCTTACCAATGACCATACAAAAGGAATATGAAGAAAGAAAGAGAAAACAAAAGAAACCATGACCAAGATAGCCAAAGGGAAAAAAACACACTCAAAGCAGTAACTTTATAATCACTTAAGATGGTAGCACAAAGAAGGCACACACCTTAGTGTTGCAGAGCACAAGTATTTATAACAATTCCTTACAGGCAGGACAATGCACCCATATAAATTTTGTAAAAGATATATGCAAACAACTCCAGCAAGGGTCAAAAGTTTCTGTGAAACAATAAGACTAATAGATGTACATTTAGCGAATTGTCGACATTGTGACTATGGCATCTAAAGTACTTTGACATGATACTCAAAAAGGATATAACTTCTTTTGGTTAATTAAGAAGGATTTAACTTAGATCAATGAAGATACATCTCAGCAAACCAATTCATGAAGATCAGTCCAAAATGTAACTTTCTAGGTTACATATTGAAGAGGTAGAAAAGATTTAGCATAGAGATGCCTGATCCATTCAATCACAATTCATAACTAGGGCCTACTCTATCAATTCTTAGGGGACAAAACTTAAAAGGATAACTAACTAGGAGAACAACAAGATTTAAGTTTTACAATCTGTTTGGTTTGTCTTAATCAAGTTGTTTTGGTATTTTATTTTTATCATTTTCAAATAAACTGTTTGCCAATAAATAAATACAGATGAAAAGCAGACATTTTTGCTCATAAACAGATCAAACAAATCCGATACAGATAAGATACAGATACAGATACAGACCAGATACAAATACAAATAAAAATTAGACAATCCAAACAAACGCTTATCCAAAATTTCTTGAATGGTACAACATACAGATATATGAGTGCAGCAGATTATATTAATTGTTCAGAAAATCTTGCTGTTTAAGAAAACCTTTTCTTCTGAAATTAAAACTGCTTCCAGAGTCCTTTTTACATGATCCAGTTTAAAGGAAAGACAAGGGAGACATAGGATGTTTATGTTGCTGAGGCCAAACCAAGCACAGACCTTAAGAATAGGCATGAACATGTACATAGCGATGTGCAATAACAGGTAAATTAGAAGACATTCAATGTAAAAACAGTTCCACGTTAAGAGGAATTTTGTCAATTACAAACTTCGACAGAAATTTGACAACAATATAGAATATTTCCAAACTGCTTTTTGGAATTTTTGCACATGCCAGTCCCCATGGCTAATTTTGAAAATTCCCGTGTTATTTGTTTGATCAACCATATGGAAAGAATATGGATTAAACATGACCTTAAATGTCATTGTAGGTTTTTTCCCCTATACACAATTGATGCTTTTTTTTTTTTTTTTGGTGGCCATGATGCTTCCTATTTTTTAGGACTCATTTGGATTGTTTGTTTCCCATCTGTATCTAAATTTTATGTGTAAAGGTGTTTAATTTACAGCTATATTTTATCTGTAATCTATTTGATATTATTATGAACACCGCTATGTGTTTTTCATCTATATGTATTTCTTGATAAACAATTTATTAAAAAAGATTTTAAAAAGTATCTGCCAACTGTCGGATGCCAAACAGACCCTTAATTTAGATTTCATACACACTTTGAAAATCTCAACAAGTCAAGATAACAATACCAAGTGATTACCTAGTATGTTACTCAGTCGCCTCATGACATCTTTATCTTACCTTTTCATCCATTTCAGCACTCTCCTCCTTCAACTTTCTGTATGTGGTCCTGAGGGACACTTGGTGATTGTTGAGATCTGCTATTGTCTGACGCAATTCTTTAAGCTTAGCATCAACTTCTTGAACAAATGGCAGTTCCCTTTCTCTTGCTTCTTTAATCTCATCCATCTCTGCATTCAACTGTAAGAAAGATAAGGAAAAATATTGCAAAAAAGATGTCCAGGCTATGCCACCAAACATCTTTCATGCAACTACCTGGGATATCTTCATCTCCCATTCTTTTTGCTTCTCATCAAGAATATTTATCTCCTCCATGATTGGTGTTAAAAGATTCATTTTGTTGTGTCTGTCAAAAAGAAACCCCATAGATATTGTTGCTTGAACTTTTTATCAAAGACTATGAAAACCCAAATTTTGATCATTGTGACATCATGATCAAAGACTAGAAAAGAGAACAAACATTTCCATATGGATATTGCAATGCAGCACAAAAAGGTGGCCCTTAACATTTTAGACTTTTTTTTTTCCTAGATATTCATGCAAATCCAAACTTCCTAGTGAAAGTACTGTACTTAAGTAGCAAGATTGGATACAGTCATAATTCTCCGTTCATGTTCGACGGATGGCCTCGGCCATAGAAACCAATGCATTCTCATCTTGGTTATCAAATCTTCTACTTGTAAGCACACGTAATCACTTAGACACAAAATCTTATAATACCATCCGAGGGACCGTCAAAGAACATGCAAAAAAAACAGCTAATTCATGATGCCAACAATATTTTCCAGAACCTCAAATTTCACGGATGTTTCTATACGAAGTCTGAATTTGGAAGGGGAAAAAAAAAGCACCAAGACTTACTTGTGGAAACAGAAATTGAGAATGGCACTGACGAAAATCTCAGTGCGGTCAGGGTCAGGCCTACTGAGGTCTCTAAAAGTGAATTTCTTAGGGCAATCAAGAGAAGCAATGACCTCTTTGAGTTTGGTGAAGAGATGGATACGGCGCACGGAATCAACATGCCAGTCCGGGTTCTCCAAATGCTCCAATGCAGCAAAATCCATTTGCCCATCTTCCCTGCAATGAAAACCATGTCAATCGTATCGGGGAACTAGGGTTTGGAGTACAGTAAGCAAGCAATTAAGCAAGTGAGCGAGCTTTATTAAGTAAATAGAAAACAATAACTCGTTGAAAGCATCAAGGTGGATCAAGAGTTGAGTGTAGAGATTGCAAATGACATCGGGTTTGGGATTGGCAAGGTCGTGCTCGGATAAGTCGGTGGCAATCTGAGATTCCTCTAGGAATGAAAGGATGTCTCTGCGGCTTAATCTCGGATACTCGAATCGCGACATTGCTCTTCCTTACTAGCTAACTTTCTCTTCTCTGAGAATAAAAGTATACGATGGGTTTGTATTGCATGGGGTTCGCCGTGTGAAAAGCAGCAGGATGATTTGTTTGTTTGGGTTTTGGATTATTTTGTTCGAAGATATTTGTTTCCCGCCCAAACAGTCCAAGAGATCCAATGGACATCCATAAGGAAATAAAAGGATTTGTTGTTTAAGGATGTTTTAGAATTTAACGTTGTTTCTTTTAATAAGTGACTACTTGCAAATTTAATAACAAACCATTTATTACGAAACAGGAAAATTGATAATAAAATTTTTTTAAATAATTACATAAATGTCACTAGGATAGGATTAAAACCAAAAATAGACAAATTAAACTCGATTGTACTAGCCAGAGAGATGAGTTTAATATTAACCTCGCTTTTTATGGAGATAAAGTCAATGTAGCTATAATAACTCCATCTCTTGAGGAGACAAGATCAATGTATACTTTCAATCCCTACTCTTCAAAAATGAGTTCAACTTGTCTATTTTTAAGTTTATTTTTACCTTAACGACATTTGAATATTTTTTTTTCTTTGAAATGGTATCCTTTTCTTCTTATCCTTAAATATATATATACATTCAGAAAAATCTTAAAAGTCCAAACAGTTTAGAAATATATTCACAAATACAACAAATTTTTTTTGTCAATTTAGGATTTTTTTAATTATTTACCAAAAGAGGCCTCGATTACTAAAATAATTGACTAAAATACAAACTAATTACTATAATATGCGATTTTCATAAATAGAAAAAAATTTCATAGATAGAAATCACATGATTTTCAGAAATAGAAATAGTTTTCCTAAAAAAATAAAAATCACATATTAAAAATAGGATTTTTATATAAAATTATGACTCGAATTACATATTCTATATTTGAATCTTTTTATAAATATAACTCGCATTTTCAACATAGGGATTTCAATTTCATGGGGTTTTTTTGATAATTAATATTATCTTAATCATATTTCTTTTTTTTTTTTTGTCGAATATCTTAATGTTATTTCAGTAAGTATTTTTTATAAAAGAAAAAGTTAAACCTACCATTCAACATTCACTCTATATACGACGTTATAAAAATGTGTCCATATCATGACTTTTTTTTTCCATTAAACAAGATGTTTCATTAGTTTAATAAAGAGTTTGTTATAGGTTCCACATTCGACAAGGAAAGACAACTAGAATTGACAAAATCAACTTGCAAAATCCCTAGCAATGAAGATGGGGGTGTTATTACCCAATCCCCAAGACACATCTTCAACCTAAAATTGAAAGCGACCCAATCAGTAACTCAGTTAGCCTAGCATCGAACAAGATTGAAGTCCGCATTTCTAAACCTTTGAGTAAGTAGCAACATATCCTGTATGATGTTGAGAAACTCCCATGGAGAACTTGAGCTGTTAGTAAGCACATGAAAGACTATTGAAGAGTCTGTCTCCAAAGCGATGCCTTGCCAACCTCTTTTTGCTGCATAGAGCATAGCATTTTAGATGGCATAAGTTTTAGAACTCCACTGAATTCGACTAAATAACCTGTGCTCCTCCTCCATAAAGCTTGCTCGAGTGGCTTCTGGCTAAAAAACCGACTATAGCTGCTCCGATAGTTAACTCCATTGGGGCATCACAATTTAGCTTAATTTTAAGAGCCTTTGGGGGACTCCAACAGTGAGTTAAATGCTCAGAGGACAGAGCAGCCTCTATATTTCACCTATTATAAGTGAAGCAAGCTACGGTCATGGGGGAAAAAGAAGTAGCAAGCTTAGTGATGTTCTATCTGTGCTTGTTTCCTTGCGTTAAAGGCGCTTGCTGCATGGGTATAAACCCTCAAATTTTTTGAATCAATTTAGCTTAAAACCCTAATCTGAAAGTCAACTAAAACCCTAAAGTCAACAAAACCCTAGTTAGAAGTAATAGTTTAAGTCTGGCAATCCCGAATAAGCAACCCCGGAAAGTAAGTAAGAGTTCAGTATATAAAATAGTTCGTAATTACATAAGGAAGCTTAAAAGATCATTTTAGTAAAACCACGAATCGTTTTGAACCCGAATGGACACAGTTCTTAAAAAACGTGTCCCGGGGCTCGAAATAGTAAAAATATTCCGAATATACCGTTAGACTCGTAAAAATATAAGGTTTTCAAAAATATCAATTTCATGATTTTTCGGTAACTAAAAATATCAGATATCACAATTATACGTGTATTTTCTTACTACCGGTACTTAAATTGTCATGTCTGCTTTACATTACACTATTCATTGCTATTCTACACTATTCTTTTCTCTCTACTTTTTTTACAACCTACTCTTACAACACCATAACCTATAACATTTACTTTTTACCTTTCCCATAACTTTATTTCACATTTACCTTACTTAATATTACAATTATTTAACAAAAATACAAAATAAAACACTCTCTCTCACCCTCTCAATGTATGGCTGGCACCCCCACCCCCTTCACCCTCTATCTCCCTCTCAATTTGTTTTATTTTATCTTTATTTAAATCACACAAAAATTCACTCATCATTTCCTATAAATACCCCTCTTCATCTTTTACTTCTTTTATACAATTATTACTCACAAATTTCTCTACAAAAACTCTCTTAAATTCTCCTCTCAATACTCTCTCCAAATATCATCTCAAAACTCTCTCAAAATAATATGAAAACCACTTTCTACTACATAACACTCATAGCACATAACACTTCAAAAACCTTATTTAGGTAACTTTTCTTTATAATTTTTTCTTTTCTTTTCATGTCATGTACCTTTACATGACCATGATGTGAGTTTCAAAAAACTAAATGTTATGGAAGCTACACTATGTTCATGTATGGTTCTTATTCATGGAAATCTATTTATGTTTATGTTGTTATTTTGTTCATATTATTGTTATTATATCAAAGTATTATTATATATTTATAGATATATATATATATTCTCTAGAGCATATAAGCTCACTTGTAATTTATTCATTTTCATGCAAAATAATTTATTTATTCCTTCCATTGCAATTTATTTATTTCTTGTTATCTTAAGATTAGTCTCTAGTCTTAGACTTGTCCTCATCAAGTCAAAACAAATTTTTTCTTTCTTTCATTTTATTTTTCTTTTGGGACTAATCTACTTCTTAGTCCCGGGAGCCTTGAAGAAGCTAAGACTCCCAATACTTGACTTTATTTATTATTTATGTTATTTTTGCTTGCTATTATATTCTCATATATCATGCCATTAAGATTGTTGTCCAAAATTTTTCAAGCTTTAAAAATATTTGATAAAAAGGAGATTTTATCACTTAAGAATAAGTTTATATAAAATATAAAATATATAGTTTAACAAAAATATAAAGTTAAACATTTCCAAGTTATTAGAAGAACTCACTACAACTTTAGAAGCTTTTTTTTATTTTGGAAAGCTTTTTAAAACCATTTCTATATCATTTTGTTTTTCAAAAGAAAAAAAAAATTGATACAAAAATGATTTCTATGAAAACATAAGGAAACCTTATGAAAAAGGAATGAGAATTTTCAAATTAAGATATTTTCAAACAAATGGTTAAAGAAAAATTGTATAGAAAATAAATAGGGAAAAGTAGCACTAATATAAAAAATTTAGAAAGAAGAAAATTTCTTTTCGAAAAGTTATCTAGGAAAAATAATAAGGTAAACATAAAGTATCATTTGAAAACAAAAGAAGCAAAATATTCATTTCAAAAGACTTACAAGTGGATTTGTTTTCGTAAACTATAGTTTTCTAAACTTCTAATTGACATTGTTTACTCAAGAAACATGATTGGACAACAAACACTTGAGCATGAATAAAACACGAGCTAAGTAGCTATAAAAGGAGAATTTTTCAACTATATAGATAACTAAGTATTTATCAAACAAATTTTGAATGATTTAAGTTTAAAACAAAATTGTTTTTAAGATAAAAAAATTCGTGGTGAATCTGATCACCACTGTTTCGGGCCCTAAATGGCTTAGTTTGATGGAAAATAGTTTTAGAAATGGACAAATCTTTTCGAGTAGGTAGAAATCGATATATTATATGCAATTCCGAGTTAAAATGATCAAGTTATGGCCATTTTAAATTGGAATTCTCCTTTATACGAACTTTGACATTCTTATGACATTGTTTTGTCAAAATTCAAGAAAGTCATCAAGAAATACTCATTTTGGGTATTTTCTTTGACTAGGTGGTTCTTAGGAAGAATACCCATATCCCGATGACTATTTCGATTAAGAGGATTGTGTGAGCGACTCATCAAATTAGAAGAATTGTCGACATAGCATCGTGAGTTTATTTCCTTAAAATGCTTTACTTGATTGTGCTTGTGATCTAGTCGCATTAGAATTAAGAAAAGACACTTGAATGTGTATGTAAGATAATTTGTTAAAAGGATCCTAAGAATATCGATGCCGGAATTGATTTAATGTTTGTTTTAGTATAACACTTGATTTGTATGAGATTCTATGATCACCTTAAATTTGATAATAACGATGTTATGATATCATAAATAAATGGATTCATGCATACCATGAAGTGAGTCACATTGCATTGGGTGATTATCCTTGGGTGAGAAAGACTGTAGCTCAGGTCGAAAGCAACACTTGACGGAGTGACCGAAAGCGATTGCTTGGCAACATAAAGGAAATGTTTGGCGGAAAGTCCGGAAGCAAGGCTCACTTCAAGTAGACTTAATATGATTGGCAATATTGATCGAAAGCATAGATCTTTTTAACTAAAACTACTTGTTTTGAGGTTACGTATCACCAAACCCCGAATGGAGTGCGTAAATCCATTCAACATTTAGTTATCGGAAAACTATATGCCTTGTTTGCCCACGTGTATGTTGCATTTCATTTGTCTGCTTAAAACAACTTGTTTGAATTTTGTTACAAGAAGTTATTTATGGAAATAGTTCTCACTAAGCTTATTAGCTTATACCATTATAGATATCTTTTGCAGTTCACCTATTTGTGGTTGAGGCCACGTAGACCTTGCAGCCAGGTATTTTCCTTTTGGGTTAAGGAATTTCCTAGATGAAGTTTAGTTTGGATAAGATGTAGAATTATTCTTGTAATAGATTTGTGATTAGGGAATGCATCTAAGTTTTTTAAGATTATTACTATGAACAAATGAATATTATGAATCATCTTTTCTTAATTTGTTATTATATCTTGTTAAGCTTTATAATTACATGTATGGTCCTCTAAATTTACGAGAGCATGCCTTATACTTAATATCAAAGCTTCTAAGAATGACTAAGGTTGTCATACTTAAGTTTTAATATTGAGTGTGGCGGACTGTTACGTTTAGAGTACCCCTTTGGGCATGACAATGGGAATATGGGAAACAGCAGGTCTGATTGGTTATTCCTTCATAATAAAATGAGTGGAGTCTATTACTTCATCTTATTGCAATTATGAAACAGAAGTCCCTTATCCATAGCCTTCAAACACGTTAATAATTGCTGTCTAGTAGTTAACACATCAAGTTCCAACAAAGCAGCTTTAGATGCTCCCATCATAGCATGAACATTGGGGTCTATTTTATTAAAAATAGTAATACATCGTCCTTTCCAGAGACACACACATCATTGTGCTTAATTTCACAAAAACCTCCAATTTTTCTCGCTTACCAAAAACATCATCCAAGCAAGAGTTCAACAAACTATCCAAAGTAGTGACCGGTCATTATTGATTCTAATGCTTAAACTTGCAAACCAAATCAGTTTTGTCCAAGGACAACATAGGAGCAGATGTTTAACCGTTTCCATAGCCGTACAAAAGGGACAGCCCAGAGATGTGACAATCTTTCTATAGGCCAAATTTTTATGGGTAGGTAAGGCATTCTTCAGCGTTCTCCACATGAAGTGCTTGACTTTTGGAAAGCTAGGGCTATGTCAAACTAGTTTCCATATAGTCCTTTCAATGGTATGTGAGCTCAAAGCTTGCTAATGGCTATTTTTTTATGAGCACCTAAGGAAATTATAAGCTAACTGGACGATATACTTGCCTAATTTTCACAAAGCTGCCCAAGCTTGTCTTCTCTATAGCTCATGGATAGGGGGATTTTTAAAATGGCTCCAATAGTTTATGGATCAAACCAGTATTTCCATTCGTGGAATATTCCATGAGTTTGACTATTGGTGTATCAAATCAACCATTTTAAAACTTAGTATGTTATAGATGTTCTTAAGGAGTGGCTTATAGTTCTCTAGACCTAGAATCTACCTATCTTTCATGATGTCAATTGATTAGCCATCTCCTACCTGCCATATGGCTCCTCTTAACAAGATATCCCTCCTTTACAAGACACTTGGCCATCTCCATGAATCCTTAGCTCCCCTATTTACCTACAAAAATGTGTTGTGATTAAAATAAATTCCTTCCAGAATCGGGACCCTTAAAGCTCATTGGTTTGTCATGATTCTCTAAGTTAGCTTTGTGAGCATTGCTAAATTGAAATAATAAAGATCCTTAAAAACTAACCCTCCATTTGGTTTTAGGAGAGTAATCCCATCCTATTCTTGCCAATGTATTTTGTGCTTGTCGTTTTGTTGACCTCACAAAAAATGAGCTAACACGGAGCTGACCCCTTTACACCATTCGGTTGGAAATTTAAAGCAACTCATTGAATATGTCGGGATGGCTCCTACTATGGCTTTGACTAGCATCTCTTTGCCTGCAGTAGAGAGCAAGCATCTCCTCCAACTCTTCAAGTATGAACAAAAGTTGTCCTTAACAAAATCGAGTGCTTTAGATTTTCTTCCCTAAGTGGTTAAGAAAACCAAGTACTTCCCGAGATTGATAGTAATAAGGATCCCAAGCTCTCTGCAAATTTCCTCCATCTTGTTTGTTAGTGTGTTAGCACTAAATAAGACACTAGATTTTTGTAAGTTAACCATCTAATCTCAAGCTTAACAGTAGTCCTGGATTATACCTTTTAGAACTTGTAAATTCCTTGAGGTTGCTTCTGCAAAAAACAACGAGTCATCTGCAGATAAAAGATAAGATATAGTAAGCATGTTTCGCTTGATTCTTAGACCTCTTACTTAGACTTACAAGGAGATTTTCAGAAACAACTTACTCTATATTCTAGATAACACATTAGCAACCAATATAAACAAATATGGGGAGAACGGATGTCTTTGCCTAAAGCCTCTAGTAGGCCTCACATAACTAGCCTCTTTATTATTGACTAATAAACAATAAGACACTGAGGTGACACGCTCCATCACCTATTTGACCTAGGTATCACAAAAGCCAAGTTTTTATGTGCGACGTTTTAAAAAGTCTCATTCTACCCTATCAGAGGCTTTACTCATGTCTAATTTCAACCCATGGTAAGCTTATTGCTATGACCCCTAGTTCTTACAAAATGAAAAAACTTCATAAGCAATTAAGATGTTATCATGTATAATTCAACCCGGTACAAAAGCCCTTTGAGACTCAGAGACTATTCCATTAAGGAAAGGCATCAATCTATTCGCAATCACCTTTGAAATAATTTTATAAATGAAACTGCAAAGACTAATTAGGTGAAAGTGCCCAAGTTCTTACGGGAAGGAATTTTTGGAAATGAGCACAATTTCAGTTGAGTTGAGAGAGGAAGGGAGAACACCCTAATGGAAGAAAGCCAACACAGTGTCCACAACACAGCCACCCACAATATTCCCATATCGCCGATAAAAGATACCCAAGTAGCCATCTGGCCTAGGTAATTTCAATGCACCAAGTTGATAGGTTGCAGTTTTTTATCTCTTATAGGGATATTGGCTTGCTGAGGGAGGAATTCACCTCTTCCACGATGAAAGAGGGGATCGAATCCAACAGATCACTCTAAGACCTCTCCCCATCATATTTGATCAATTTACTATCATGGTCTTGAAAGGTTCTCATGATGGTTTCTTCATCCTCTATCTAACCACCATCCTCCCTTTTCAACATCAGAATTTTGTTCTTTTGTCTATGCATGATTATGGATTGATGAAAGAATTTTGTATTTCGATCTCCTTCCTTCAACCAACTAATTCTAGATCTTTGTCTCCAGTATAATTCTTCCCTTTCCCATGCTAAGCTAAGTCGGCACAATAAAGAATGCTTAAGTTCACAATCCATATTTAGTCCTTTCATCTATTTCAACTTTAGTTCTTTTTGTAATTTGCAAGTCTCATTCATATTATTTGGGAAGGCTTACTTGCGCCATTGTTGTAGCTTCAATCTACATCTCTTTAGCTTGAAACCCAACAAGTAAGAGTGGTTGCATGGGCTTTAAGCCATCCATGCTTCCTTGATCACATTCATACAACTACTTGAGATAGTCCACCTATGCTTGAATTCGAATTCAAAATTTTTTTTTTTTTTTTTTTTGCTCTTTCCATCTGAATAATGCATGTCTATAACCAGAGTTGAATGGTCAGAACTAACAAGTTCATTGTGAAAAACCATTCTCCAACTACTCATGAGAACCCAATGCCCTGTCAATCCTCTTAAGAACCAGTCTGCCCTTCTTCTATTTAACTATGTGAACAACGGACCTTGATAACCCAAGTCATTTAAATTAGCATTAATAATCATTGAATTAAATTGGCCAATCAATCTATGACACATAGGAATTCCTCCGATCTTTTCATGACTATAGAGTATATCATTAAAGTCACCTACACATAGCCAGGGTAAACTAGAAGAGGAAGCACCCATGTTCTCCAGTTGTCTCCATAAAGATAGACGCTTTGTGGTCTTAGATCAACATAGATCCAAGAGATATGGGCAAATAAAGAGCCATCAACTAAATAGATTGACGAGCTAATGTGATTGTTATTATAAAGATGCAGGTTAACATGGACATTGTCTATCCACCATAGAGCCAAGCATTCCGATTAACCCTTCGGAGGCATATAGAATTCATTGCAAAATTTCATCTTCCTCCTAATTTTAGACAACTTCCTTTAATTGTTTTTTGTTTCCACAACAAAAATGATACTCGCATTATGTCTTCATATAAGGCCCTTAAGATGTTGAATTGTCAAGGAAGGCCCCAAACTTTGACAGTTTTAGCTTATAACGATCATGGCTCCTATGTAGTTGATTTTGGCCAGCTACTATAGCCATTAGTGATAGAGTGATGATAAGTGATTGCCCGATTAGCACTGGTACTAAGCTTCCCCTAAGTTGTTTCTATTGATTGAGATGTTGAATCAGCAAGTGTAACCTTTGTAGATTGTTTCTTAGGTCTTCTTCCCCTCCTTCTTAGGGATTTCTCAATTAGGGGCTTCCTCCCCTATTATTACTCCCTTCAAACTTCAATCTTTTTTCCCTTTTTTTTTATTTTTGTTTGGGGGGGGCGGAGAGGGGAGAGGGTGGTGGTGGGCATCAGTTCTTCATCCATAGATCTCTTAATTGCAAGGGTTTTGAAGGTGTGATGAGATGAGACGAGGATGGAATAGATAGAGCTTGAGGGATTGGCGTGGACGGAGGGGAGTCTGGGAATTCCACATAGTAGGAGCTTTTGGAATTCTTGGTTAAGGTAGACTGTGGTTGAGGATGGACAATCCAGGATGAATGGCTGAAATGAATGGACTGGTCTTGCATATTTGGAATTGCCATCTATAGTGAAGGGTTGTTTTGTTTAATGGGACTTGTGACTTCTTGATCCTTCTAATCATGATTGTTAACATGTGTTTTGTTTGACGTCATGGGTTGGTTAAGTGTATTTTGAGAGAAGAAGTGAGGTTAAGTCATCATGGTAGGCTGAACTAAAGGAGGTATGCTGAGGGGTAGGGGTGTATATGGTTGGGGCGGGTGTTCTGGTGTCAATTGGTTTGTGGTGGGCATATCAAGTGTGGAGTTTTTTATATACTTAGGAAAAGGAAGGAGGGGTGAAGATTGGTGATGATTCACTAGAGTGTGCATCCATGGATGAAGACTGAGATGGAGAATTATGACTTGGGAGTCATCCCCTTTTGATAATGGCCTGGTTGATGGGGTCCTTAACCAAGAACCCAAGTTTTGTTCTCTGCCATTAGCTTCACAACTTATTATAGAATGTCCAAAGTAACCACATTTAAAACAAATGTCTAGTAGCTTTCCATATTTGAAATGAACATGGTATTTATCAACTTTGCTACAACTTACCCACATGTCAGGCTTTACCGAGAGTGACCACTCCAAATTGACCCTTGCTCAAAGGAACCCCTTCATCGCTCCTTCTTTAAGCTGGACTGGTTCATTTTCTAAAACCTCACCTATGACCGCACTAATCTTTCATGCATTACTATCAATCATCTGATCTAGATTTAAACCATGGATCTACACCCAAATCAAACATTTTTCAAGCAAACACATCTCCCATATTTTGATGTGTCTCCCATATATTCATGATCAGCAATGCTCATAAAAGGCCCAATGACCATCTCGGATGATCTTAAGTATGGCTTATTTGTCGTTGAAGGTGCACACATATAAATTAGGCTTAGATGCTACAATCTTACAAGCACCATAAGGTTCCCATACTTTCTTTAGCGTCAAAGCCACTGCCGCTTTGTTTTCAGTTTTATCTGAGATAACACGACAAACAAGTACTATCTTCCACTGATTGTGGCATGGTTCTTGTGTGTCGAGCTAAAGTGCTACTTGGTCATCTCCATCAGCAATATTGGAGTAGAAGCGGGAGGCTGGAGTGTTCATCTCAGCTATCTAAAAAACAGAGCATACAAAAAATTTAAAAAAAAATTATCAAGAGTAAAACAATGGTAAGCAAGAATAGAGAGATAACCAAAGCATTACGGATAAGAGATCAAGATAACCAAGAAGAGGCTACAGAATGACTATAAAAAATAGAAGAGAGCCAGACAGAGGAGATGGAAAGAGGCCTCCTGGATGACTAAGGAAAAGACGAAGACTACATGTGGATGTATAGTGAAGCTAAGTCCTTTTCAAAGACCGGTCATGGCAAAGGTAGGCCCAGAGGTTGGAATAGGAAAATTTAGTGGGGTCTTTTGGTTTTGAGGAAGCTAACCGTGTCAAAGCGTGTTTGATCTTAGAAGGAATCGTTCTTTAGATGAGGTTTAGAAGCGTAGGTGAAGGCATATGGTTTTTTTTAGAAAAAAGTCCTTAAGGCGGGTTAGGGTTTTGGGGGGGGTGAAATGAAGTCATTTGTTATTTTGGGTAAAAATTCAAAAGCAATAGAGGTCCGTGTGAATGTCCGTAGGGATGATGTTTGAGTTATGCGGGAATGGGATAAAGCGAGGTTCAGAGAAAAAGTGGAACACTGGGCAGATGTAATACCTGACATCAAGGCAAACAGAGCACGACGATCAGTAGGAACCCCTTGTGATGGGGTATAAGCTCTTTGATATAGAAATAAAAAAACAAAAGCCGTGAGACTAGCTACTACTATTTCATATTCAAAATCCACGATTTCAACATTTCTAACTCATCTATTGAAACCTTTTATTGTCTATATCACGACTTCAAGTATCATGTTTATGCGTTACTTCTAAAAGATTGAATGTATGAATTTTTTTTGTTCATATATAACACATACACACATGCATATTCCCCTTAACCCAAAGGAATTAAAAATATTGGGAACAAATAATACTAAAAATGGGTGCCATTGGCTTTCACATCATAGTTTTTTTCCCCCCTAAATCCTATTTTAGTATTTAAGACACTAAAAATGACAAGTTACTTTAGTAGTACAAACTCCTGATATAAGTTTTAATGTTTGGTAGAAAAAAGAAAAAAAAAACGATACCAAAGTTCATAAAGCATGTTAAAGTATCAGTGCAATGCTTTACATTGTGTTTGGCAACTTTGTGGATAGCATAAAGAAAATGATGGAAATGTTTCTTCTGCTTTCTCTCCAATTCTAAACAGAAGTTTTTTTAGAAAGAACGGAAATGTTTCACTTCTTTTTCGCTAGATTATCCCGCTTTCCAGTCTCAATTATAATGCTAAACATGTATAGCGAACATATTTCTCTTCATTTTCATCTCCCCCTGGTTTCCACCATTGTCAAACATAGTGTTAGGAAAATTTTAAGTCTATCTTAAATTTTAATGATGGATTCCATAATAAATTTTAATGAGAATGATCTCTTTGATTATCTAGCGGCTCATATTCATATCCAACAATTAATAAACCAATTAATATATTTATTGTAATGGTCAAATGAATGGCTAGGTGGTCCATCGATGGAACCTTAGAAGTTTTTTTATGCCTTAATAACAACATCAACGCTTTGGTTATTTTCAACCTCTTGCAATTATTTGTCATTTTGTTTGCACCAAAAGTGTTAAAGCACATATAAATATTATTACTCTATTATAATGCCATTGAGTCCCCACCCAACCTCCCCCCTCCAACAGCCATTATTGCATATGACGGAGTGAATGAGCTAATAAGAAGTTATTCTTACGATAAAATTTGAAAGGGAGAAAATGATACAATTTTAAATAACGGTAATTAATAATTAGAGCTAAGGCTACTTAGGGTATGGTGTAATTTAGGGGCCAAATCAAACCAAATGATAACGCAATACTATTTTATTACAAAACTTAAAATTTGAATTCCTTATTCAACTTCAAGTGATCAACTTCAATTATATTCTCTATTTCATTTCAAATGTGGAAGTTATCATTAATTTAAAACCAATAATACGGGCTTTTAAAGTATTTGAGCTTGATCTTAGAATTGTAAAACAAGGCATGCAAAACAAATACCACCAATAGTGCATTGAGGAGTTGTCCAGCATAGCCACTCCGACATTTAAGTTAAATTGCATCTCAAATATCCATATGATAATTAAAGAATGCAACAGTTATCACTATGGCATACCTGAATTCCAAAATGTGTGAAAAATGATATTTATAAGAAACAAATCCTTGATGATTAGGATCGTTGTGTGGAACATAGAGTAGCAGGGAATTTAGAGTAATTATTAAAGATGCAAGATTCGGGCCACAAATCCACATTTAACGGTTTCCCTAATAAAGCCAATAATGGTTATGATGTGAGTGTTGAATGACTTTGCTCGAAGTTACTAAACTCTTAGCTCGAAGCATGTCTATTGAGTCAATAGGTAGACAAGCACTTTCAAAAGCCCAAAATGGCAGAGTCCATGTCATTTGCAAAGACTTCATTCACAAGCGTCAACTTCGATTGCATGAGATTGTAATGTATCATCGATGGTTGATTAAGATAAAAATGGTCCATAATTGAAATTTAGAATAACCATGCCTCTACATTAAGGTGAGTCTAGTTCAATTAAAGTCCTATCT
Source organism: Combretum micranthum (assembly GCA_024138025.1). NCBI lineage: Eukaryota > Viridiplantae > Streptophyta > Magnoliopsida > Myrtales > Combretaceae > Combretum > Combretum micranthum. The sequence goes on from JAMXBD010000421.1 coordinate 78,324, forward strand.
TCTCAAGTCGAGCAATAATTATACACAATCTAAGCAAGAAGGCAAAAGTTTTATTCGTCCAAGGATAAGCTTTGCTAATCACTGTGCGATAAAGATGCAATAGACACACCTAACCAATCAAGTTAATGTATATCACAAAATCCGATGACTCATCGTGTGTCAATTCAAGCATGTTGCAAAAGTCATGTTTTTAAAATTTATGTGCAAACAGATTGAGTAATCACATGTCATAAATTCATTAGGCAATTCAATGTCATGCTTATACGTTATCAAAGTTGTGACGCACTATGATATTGATTCTCAACCGTTGGATCAAAGCAAGAGCACTAAACTGTTGTTAGCAAATGTCGATTTCATCTCTTGATTAATCCCATATCAATACAAAAACTAGCTTTTATTTAAATTGTTCTATTAGTGGCGATCTATTCACATTTGTATCTATTTTTCATGCTATGATCATCAAAGGATAGACCTCCCTAAATTTCATACATATTGATTTTCACAACTTTGCACACGATGTCAAGTGAAGGCAGTAGCAATTCATCATGTGCTCATTCGGACCTACCAATGGTGCGACACCCAAAAAGGTTGCCCTAAAATATCTATGATATCATTAAATCCAATTGTATAAGAGAAGGCTACCAAAATGGTGCAAAAATATGGAATTCTCATCAAATTTTATTTATTATGTATAATCCCCTAGATTTTTCAATAACTTTAAATATAAACCATGGAGTCGATATAGGAACCAAAGCCTTTAAACCAATCCAAGCCAATCATAAACCCTAGATATAATCATATATGACTTAATAACCCTAGAACATATAATAAATTTAAGTAAAGGTTGGAACCTTAAAAGCAAGTCGCTTAGAAATGCACTTCACTAAAACGATAAAAAATTTCGATAGTTCGAACGATTCGGAAACCCTTGCGCCAAAACAATTCTCATACCTAATTGCTAGCATGTAAATCAAGATAACATAACCAGATGACAAATAATAATAATAAAATATCAAATTAATTTGTTATTATTATACACTTATTCATCAAATTATAAAATCAACAATTAAACATAATTTTATGCATGTCTTGTTTTCTACTGATAAGTAATTGTCATTTCATTTTGCTATCCATTATTATCCATCTACTATTTACTACTATTCATTTCAATCACTTTCATGTCACTATTCCCTCCTATTGATCAATAGCACCCTATCCTTACAACTCTCATGCCCTACATATTCTTATCTATCACTCTCTCTTTCTCCATACATCAGCCTCCCCCCCCCCAAAAAAAAACAAACTTCTCTCTTTGTTTCTCTTTCACTTTTTCCTATCTCATTCACTCTATAAATACCCCTTAACCCTCACTACTTCACACTTCCTTTACACTTCAAACACTCTCAATTTTTCTTCCTTCCCTTCTACATTGCCGCTGCTTCCTTCCCTCTTTATTCTCCTTCTTGGCTCCTCTCTTCATCCATACGCACACTCATCTTCCTCTGTATTTTGTTTAGATAAACAATCTCAACTCCTTACCATGTATGTGCCTTAAGTGCTATTTCCATAAAATTCCCCACGATGCATGATGTTAGGGGTGGAAAATGCAAGGCATCATACTTGGCTCAAAGTTCACGATATGTTTATATTCATATTTCTACTTTGAATATACAATCTAACTTCCTATATACGTATATATATATGCATTTATATCACCTAGAGCTATTTCTCACTAATCTAACGTTGCAATTTCTTTATTTTCTTGTTCTTTACTTTTATGCAATTTATTTTATGATTCAAGAGACTTGTCATAAATTAAAGTATTGAAGACTTGGCCACTTTAAGTCTTGAAAAGAGAAGACTAGTCCAAAATTCTAGTCTTAGACTTGTTCATACTCAAGTCATAAGGAGACCTGTATATTTCAAAGTCTTAAGGAGCCTTATCTTAAGTTTAAGACTCCCATTTTCCTTTATGTTATGTTATTTTATATTTCATATTTATGCTTTATGTGTCACATCCCATAGGGTACCCTAAACGCGACAGCCCACCACACTCGATATTAAGACTTAAGCATGACAACCTTAGTCATGCCAAAAGTCTCGATATAAGGTGTAAGGCATACTTTCATGATTGTAGTGAACCAAACTTTGGATCATGTCGTTTAAGTAGTTATGCATAATAGCAATTAAGAAAATAAATCATAACAATATAACCAAGATTCATAAAAATTTATAAAGAGTCTTCACAACAATAAGGGGCATTCCTCCATCAAAGATAGCTAGGTCTAATAAAGTCTATCTTAAAATGTTTTACACTTTCGAAACTTCTCTTTGATTCCACATCTACTTCTATCTTACATTTCTATCCAAAAGATCGTAGCTTGGAAGCATTACTTGGGTTAAATAACCTCTTTGTTCCAATCAAATGTACGAGAACTGCAAAAGATATCTAAGAGGGTATAAGCTACGTGCTTAGTGAGACTTATTTCCACAATTAAATACTCAATATCCAATAATCAAAGCGAGTTTATTTACAACCAAATGAGATGTATAAGCACATGAGCAAACGATACATATGATTTTATGGGAATCATATGTTGAATGGATTTACCTCCATTCAGGATTAGTTGTTCTAGACCGTATAGGTTGTTATCATAAGCATAATTCCATGGTAATTTTTATTTTAGCTACTGCCTTGTTTTCAAAAATATAATATAACTTATTTGTATTTTATTTCCAAGCCACTACATAGCTGCCATATGTTTTTGTCGGGTGTTTTCTCACCACCATTTAATTTCAGTCGACCCTTCACTTCTTTATAGAATGTAAAGACTCTATGAATCTTCTTGTTAAGCCTTTGTCCCATCAAATGTATAGTAATAAATGCAATGAACTCATTCGATGATATACATAATTCAATTTAATTAAGTACTCATGGCATGATTAAATATTTTACAGGTGATCATAGAATTTGCAGACAATCATTCTTACACTAGATCAAATATTCATTACGAATGATTCACGCCTCGATATACTTAGTCGTAATTTCAACCAAGTATGTAAAGCACATGCATCTTCCATTTTTTATCTTTTCTAATTCTAATGCTATTAATTTTACAGCAAAATCATAAGTGCATACTATAAAAAATAAACTCACTCGGCCATTTACGTGATACTTCTAATCAAAATAATCCTCTGGGTAAGGTAGATTAGACTCCACGTCACCTATACAAAAGAAATACCCTAAAATGATTATTTCTTGGAAGTTCTACTTAAACTGGTAATTCTATTCCACTAAGTTCGTCAAAAATCGTATAGAAGAAAATTCCAACTTAAAATCATCATAACTTACTCATTTTAACTCAAAATTTTGCATATTATATACCGTTTTCTACATACTCGAAAATATCTATCTATTTATAAGGTTATTTTTGTCATAAAAAGTCTTAAGGTCGGTACAGAATCTCCATGAACTTCACTACCCTTAAAACATAGTTTTAAACTTTTCATGATTCCAAAAATCCTTTAGTGAAAATACAGATATTTATATGATTGAAAAATCCTTTGAATACATATATATAGTCTCATATTGTATGTAAAATTTAATGGCGTTGTCTCAACGATTATTCTTCATAAAGCAATTTATCTTATGGTGTTGAAAACTCGAATTTTAACATTTTCTTTTCTAATTGTTTTGAAAGGACTTCATAAACTCTTGGGTTATTATAAAGAGTATATTCTTACCTTATTTTCCAATTCTTTTTCTAAAATAAGTTAATTTTTCCTTAACTTTGATTTTTTACAAAATTTTACTTCTAGTGATAAGGAATGAAATTTCCAAAATTGTTATTACATTATTAATAACCTATAATAGTTTGAGTTGTAGATATTTCTCCTTTTTTAAAGAAAATGGTATTGATAAACAAATCTTTTTCCTTTGTATTTTCATTTCCTAACTCCTTTAAAAATAATTTGTTTCTAAAACTTGTCTTTTAAGTCTTTTACTAATTTTACTTGGAAGGAAAAATCATGTTTCATTATTTTATTAAGTTGTTGATAATATCTATTGTTTTTTAAACTTATCATGTTTATATTCTTTTTATTTCTTTGGTAATTGGTTTATCTCTTAAAAACTTAGCAACCTTATTTTTCTAAGTGAGTTTATAATTTATTGAGTTGATTTTATCTTGACTTATAAAACTTAGTCTAGTTATTACTTTTTATTATGGAGTAGTAAAAATTCTATAAGTGAGCTTTTTGAGAAAAGTTTACTTATTAAAGAATTATTATTATTAAGTTTTGATAAACTTTATGTGACTTATCATAATAAAAGAAAAATTTATTTTGTTAGTTAACTTCTTTGAGAAAATTATCCTCATTGTTATTTAAGAAAAGTTTCAATGAGCTTGAAAAAAAGTTAGAAAATAACTTGTCTACGTATTTAATAGCAAATATTGATTTAGTGACAAGGGTATATATATTAAAAGAGTTTGGTTTCGTTTTCCTTTATTAAATAAAATTTCCTCTTAATTTTTATTGAGACAATATCATTATGATTATACATGTACATGAGTATGTAGTATGAAAAAAAAATGAAAATATAAGAAAGATATAAGGAGCAAAATAATAAGCAAGATAGTAATATCTGTTGAGAATTTAGGGATCAAAGAGCAACGGAAATATTTTTTTTTTTTGAAAAAAAATACGAACCCTAAATTCTCAATTTCGGATCCATGCGAATCAATCAAATTTATAAGGATAAAATTACCTTATTGATGCTTTAAAACTCTGGAATTCAGATCTAAGATATTGCAAATGCGAACCTCTTACTGTAACCACACGAATGAATTTCCAATCGAATCTATGTGTGCTAGCACCGTGGAACGATTCCAAGTTTTGGGAATCTCTCTCATAAGGGTTTTTCACTATCTAGTTACAGAGTTTCTTTATAATTCTAACATGATGGCAAGCGTCTATAAACCCTAGAGGTGACTATCACCTCCTATTTATAAGAAGATGTGACCGTTGGTTACCTATCTTAATATTATTACGTGTTTTCTCATTAAATGACACATATGTTATAAATAACAATTTTATTTAATAATTATTTATATTCTTAATCTAATTAAGAATAATTATATAATTCCTATATAGTTATCTAAAATAACCCATGATCCAATCAATTCATTCTTTATATGTGACCATGTAGGTTCACTTAATGTTGGCAGTAGCCTTAAAACACCTTTTAGACTTATAAGACATAATTTGTCTCTAGCAAGACATTATGCCTACCTAAATTAAGTGAAGATTGGTGATCTGACTTTTCCTATTAATAGTCAATTACTTAGTCCTTTTGTTACACGATATCTTATAATTAAACATAAGGTGTAGATCAATGCACTCTTATATTATTCAATCACATATTTCTTGAATCCAAAGTATGACTGACTTGAACAAATGATATTGATAACTCCTTATAAATTCATTCGAGCACGGCCACGCATTTCTCAGTCTTACTCATCAAGAGGCCAAAAAAATATCTCTCTCAAATTAATGAGAGAAACAAATCCCATCTCAATCACTCAACTTCCTCTACACGATTTTATATTATGCCCAATCTCAACCTTTTATAATTATCCGGTTAAAGTTAACGTTTGATTGAGTGAAAACACAATATTCCTCATACTGGAATCCATGATGATTTCAGGTCTAAGGACTAAAACAACACTACAAATGAGAAATACTTATCACATTGATCCATATAGCATTTTCATATTTAGTCATTCCAATACAACGTACTCTTTCTGTATTAATGTGCTGAATTAATATCTCATACTAGTCTTAATTCATTATTCCATATAATGAACGACTAAGGATAATTCAAAATAAAATTATTTCTCATCTTATGGTTTTACTATTAAGTCACATACTTTAATGACATAAGGAATAACTAATTTATCCAAGGAATAATACTTTGTCAAAGCAAAAAGGCTAATAACAACTTTGATAAAGAAAAATGACTCATATTATAAAGATAATAAACATTTAAATGACATTAAATCCATATAGCCTAGGACATATCACTAGCAATATCAAGTATTGGGAACCTTACCTTCATCAAGGTAACTCGGTCAAGTATTGGGAGCCTTAGCTTCATCAAGGCAACCTGGTCCAGTATTGGAAGCCTTAGCTTCATCAAGGCAACCCAAGACTATGAATAGACTAGTTCCAAAAGAAAAAGAAAAGAAAAGCAATAATAAGAGAATTAAGAATAGTAAAAGCAAGTTAGTAAAAGTTAATGAGTATTTTGGCTCTAAGAAATATATATACATATAGATAATAATATTAATAGATGGTTAAGTTAAGAGCATAATAACAATAATAACAACATAATAAAATCGGAATTTCTTGGCGTGTACAAGAACAAAACATGAACATATTGTTGCTTCTACAAGTTATATGAGTTTTAAAAAACAACACCATAGTCATACTAAGTTATATGACATGATTAAATGAATAATAGTGGAAGTTTACCTAAAAGTGTTATTGAGTTGAAAGATGATGGTAGATGAGTGTGGTATTATGTGGGTTATAATATGTAGTGAGTGGTTTATGTAGAGAAGGATTTTGGGAGAGTTTTGTTGTAGAAAGTTTTGATAGAGAGGATTTGTAGAGAGTAGATTTGTGAAGTGAATTTGAGAGAGTTTTGTTATGTAAAATGAAGGTGTGAAAGAATTAGAGACAATGAGGGTATTTATATTGAAGATGGAAGGAAATTGTGTGTAATAAAATAAATTGAAAAAGAAAATTGAGAGATGTAGCGCCGAGGGGGGGGGGGGGAGATTAAATTTGTAATTTTGTAAGAAAATAATCAATATGTAAAATATGATTTGATATAATATGTATTGAAAAGGTAAAAATTAAGAAAATAGGTGTATATGCAATAAGAATATGTAATAAGAAAAAGTAGAGATAGTGAATAGTAAGATAGGACAATGAATAGTAAACAAGACTAATAAGTTACCAGTAGTAAAGAAAATATTTGTATAATTGCGATATCTGTAATTTTTAGTTATCGAAAAATTACGAAACTAATATTTTTGGATTTCTTATATTATTACGAGTCTAACGACATTAATGGAATATTTTTACGATCTGGCGTACTAGGGTACGGTTTTCGAAAACTGATCCCGTTGGGATCCAAAAGATACTATAAATTGGCGAATATGATATTTTTAAGCTTATCTATATTATTACAGACTATTATAAACTATTAAATCAATTTCGTTGTCTACGATTTAAGAGCATAGGATTGTCGGATCTACACTCTGGGGTTTTGGCATGGGTTTTTTGTTGACTAGGGTTTTCGATTGACTTCTAGTTCTAAAGTTGAACTTAAGAATTGTCGTAAAATATAGGGGTTTACATTATTGTTCAAGAGACTATTTTATTCCTCTATGCACATAACATGCTCATGGTGATGTTATAAATGACTATAATATAATTTTTGAACTTTGATGCTATGATGGCCAAGAGTTTCTAAAATAAAAATAAAGAAAAGATGATGATCATGAGACCATCATAATGTTCATTACATGTTTTAGAGAGCCTAGCACAATGTCACGTCCCAAGGGATACCCTAAACGTAACAGTCCGCCACACTCAATATTAAAGCTTAAGTATGACAACCTTAGCCACTCCCAAAAGCTTTGATATTAAGTGTAAGGAGTACTCTCACAAATTTAGAGGACCATACATGGAATTTATGAAGCTTAAGAAGATATAATAACATATTAAGAAAGGATGATTCATAATATTCAATTTACTTATAACAATGCTCTTTACAAACTTAGGGACATTTCCCTAATTCACTAATCTATTACAAGAATATTTGTACATCATTTCTAATACTAAACTTCATCTAAAATTTCCTTATCCAAAAAGAGATTACCTGACTGCAATGTCCTCGTAGCCTCAACCACAGACAAGGGAACTGCAAAAGATATCTATGGGGGTATAAGCTGTGACAGGCTTAGTGAGAACTATTTCCATAAATAACTTCTTGTAACAAAATTTCAAACAAGTTGTTTATCAAACAAATGGAATGCAACATACACGTGGACAAACAAGGCATATAGTTTTCCGGGAACTATATGTTGAATGGATTTGCGCCCTCCATTCGGGGTTTGGTGATACATAATCTCAAAACAAGTAGTTTTAGTTAAAAAGGTTTATGCTTTCGACCAATGTCGCCAAGCATATGAAGTCTACTTGAATTGAGCCTTGCTTTCGGATCTTCTGCCAAGCATTTCCTTAACGCCGCCAAGCAATCGCTTTCGGACACTCCGCTAAGTGTTGCTTTCGACATGAGATTACTATCCTTCTCACCCAAGGATAATAACCCAAATGCAATGTGACTCACTTCGTGGCATGTATGAATCCATTTATTTATGATATCATAACATTATTATCATCAAATTTAAGGCGATCAAAGAATCTAATACAAAGCAAGTGTTATACTAAATCAAACAATTAAATCAATTCCGACTTTGATATTCTTAGGATTCTTTCAAAGAATTAATTTACATACATATCCATTTGTCTTTTCCTAGCTCTAATGCAACTAAATTACAAGCACAACAAGTATAGCATTTAAAGGAAACAAACTCACGATGCCATGTCGACTATTCTTCTATACGAATGAGTCGTTCACACACTCCACTCAATCGAAATAATCTTTGGGATATAGGTATCCTTCCTCGGAGTCCTAGCCAAATAAAATACCAAAAATGAGTATTTCTTGATGATTTTCTTGAATTTTGACAAGACAATGTCAAAAGAACGTTAAAGTTCGTATAAAGGAAAGTTCCAATTTAAAATGGCCATAAACTTGGTCATTTTAACTCGAAATCGTGCATATAATATACCTATTTCTACCTATTCAAAAAGATCTATTCATTTCTAAAATTATTTTTATCAAACTAAACCATTTAGGCCCCGAAACAGTGGCGATAAAATTCACCATGAATTTTCCAACCCAAAAACAACTTTGGTCCAATCATCCAATAATTTATTTGATAAATACTTAGTTATCTATATAGTTGAAAAATCCTCTTTTTATAGCTACATAGCTCATATTCATTCATGCTCAAGTTTTTATTGTCCAATCATGTTTCTTGAGTAAGGAAATATAATTAGAAGTTTAGAAAACTATAGTTTACAAGAAATTCATTTTGTGATTGGTTTTGAAATGAATACTTTGATTCTTTTGGTTTTCAAAGAATTACTTTATTTTTGACTTATTACTTTTCTAGATGAATTTTTGAAAAACAATTTTTCTTCTTTTCTAAATTCTTGTATTGGTCTTATGTATGTTCTACACAATCCTTCTTTGATTATTTATTTGAAAAGATCTAAACTTGAAAATCCTCATTTCTTACTTCCTAAGGTTTTTGCTATGTTATATTTTCATAGAAATCATTTTGTATCAAAAATAATTTTTTTTGAAAAACAAAGTGGGATAATAAATGATTTTAAAAGTTTTTCATAACAAAAGTAGTTTCTAAAATTTATAGTGGGTTCTTTTGTAATCTTTGAAAAGAATGATTTTATTTTTGTTAAATCATAGATTTTATACTTCACATGAACTTATCTCTAAGTGGTAAATCTCCTTTTGTCAATTATTTTTAGAACTTGAAATTTTGGACAATAATCTAAATGAACATGATTTATGAGAAATAATAGCAAAAAACAAAAATAACATAAATAATAAAGTGAAGTATTGGGAGTCTTAGCTTCTTCAAAGCTCCCGAGACTAAGAAGTAGACTAGTCCCAAAATAAAAATAAAATGAAATAAAGAAAAAATTTATTTTGACTTGATGATGACAAGTCTAAGACTAGATACTAGTTTTAAAATAACAATGAATGAATAAATAAATTGCAAAGGAATAAAATAAATAAATTGCAAGTGAGCTTATATGCTCTAAAGAATATGTATATATATATAGATAATAATACTTAAATATAGTAACAATAATATGAACCAAAATAATAACATAAACATAAATACTTTTTCATGAACAAGAACAATACATGAACATAATGTAGCTTCCATAACATTTAGTCTTTGGAAACTTACACTATGGTCATGTAAAGTTACATGACACGAGAAGAAGAAAAACAATAGGAAATGGTTACCTAAAGAAGACTTTGGTAGTATTATGTGGTTTTGGTTTTTGTTGTAGGAAGAAGTTGTTTTGGAACTATTTTGAGAGAGTTTTTGGAGGATATTTGGAGAGAGTTTTGAGAGGAGAATTTGAGAGAGTTTTTGTAGAGAATTTGTTGGTAGTAAATGTGTGAAAGAAGTGAAAGAGGACGGGGGTATTTTATAAGAAAACGTGGAGTGATTTTTGAGTGATTTAAATAAAAGAAAATTGAAACAAATTGAGGGAGAGAGAGACATAGGGGGCGCCGGCCATGCTTGTGAGGAGGGGAAAGAGAGTTTTTATTTTTGCTTTTTGTTAATTAAACGAAGTAATATATAAGGTAGATGTGAAATAAAGTTATTGGAAAGGTAAAAAGTGAAGGTTATAGGTTATGGTGTGTGTAAGAAAAAGTAGAGATAAAAAAATAGTGATAAAAAAATAGTGTAGAATAGTAATGAATAGTGTAATGTAAAGTAGATATGACTAATAAAGTACTGGCAGTAAGAAAATATGCGTATAATTACGATATCTATTATTTTTACTTACCGAAAAATTACAAAATTGATATTTTTGAAAACCTTATATTTTTATGAGTCTAACGGTATATTTGGAATATTTTTACTATTCCAGACTCTGTGACACGTTTTTCAAGAACTGTGTCCGATCTGATCCGAAACGAGTTGCAGTTTTACTAATCGAATCTTTTTACGATTCCTTGGGTAATTACGCCCTATTCTATATTCTAAACTCCTACTTACTCTTACTGAGTTGCTCATCCGGGATTGCCGGACTTAAGCTATTATGTTTAACTAGGGTTTTGTTGACCTTTAGAGTTCCGGTTGACTTCGGTTTAGGGTTTGATGCTAAACTGATTCCAAAAATTTTAGGGTTTACACATAAGATGGGAAGATCAAGTTGCTTTGAACAATAACGTTATGACAATTATTCACTATGTAAAATATTTACAAAAACTTAGTTTTAATACATGAAAAACTATTTAGTACAAGACAAAATGAAATCAAAACTCCGTCCCTAGATTTTGAAGAATGTCGTGACCTATACCCATGAAAAGGGATGTGAAACTTTGATTTTTCTTCCCAAATCAACTTGATTCTAACGCTTTAAAAATGATCAAGCATAACAACAACCTATGCTTTAATTATTTTATCATTGCCAAGAGCCCTAGAGCACAAACAAGGAATGGAACTTCATTTTTTCTATCTTGATTTACTTATTTTAAAAGTCATGAAGTCGATCACATAAAAAAATTTTGATTTTTTACCTAAATAGTTGAGATGTTTTAGCTTTACTATAAAGACTTTTTAAAGAATTGTTTGAGCAACATCAATAAGACCTGAGCATGTAATAAATTTTTTTCATGTTTCATTGATATTCATGTATGAAACAGAGAACATGCAAACTAGAAAACTAGAAAATACTAAAATAAGTTGAAGCATGAACTAGAAACAATCCGACCCTACTAATCTGAAGCCTTAGATACCTTTATGGTAAAGATAACCTAAAAATAGTAGAACATTCGAAGTAGGTAGAAAACAACTACTCATATGTGAAAATCAAAGTTAAAACAACAAGGTTATGCGTTTTAAGGTATAACTTAGGAAACTGGGAAATATACAAAAATAGAAAAGATCAAAGTAAAAGCTTAAGTAAAGTTAGTATGAAATTCCCATTTTGGGTATTTCTTTGTTTAGGTGGTGAGGAAGTCGAACTCTTTTCTAGAATATTACTTTGACTAAGGACCATGTCAATGGCTAAGTGAGTGTTTCGCTTATACATTACGTATCTTGTTTTTGCCAGTAAATTAATTGCACTAATTGCTAGGAAAAAGATAAAAAATGAAAATGTTTATGGGGATATCAGGGATTATGTTGTGTATTGTATGCGTGATCAACCAAACCTTAAGTATATCAACACATTGACATGATTGCTCAAAGTGTTAAATGTTATGTATCTTTACTTGTTATGATTGTATGATGAATGTTTGATCACCTTTAATATTGCTTTAATAGTATATGACTTGATATGATAAACCGGCCATGCATAGAATCCGTCAAATCACATCTATAGAAGGTTACCACTCATACACGTAGGATTAGAGGGGATTATAGACCATACAAAATGCACACATGCACGAACCCTACTCTGGCATGGGGTACTAAAACGTTTGAGAATACAACCTCATAGAGGAGCCACATTGGTATCATTCGCTATAGGCTGGTGCCCAGGGACTGGTGTTAGAAATAATACACAAGGAATACTTAAGAGGGGGGTGAATTAAGTATTACAAATTTTTCTGTTTTATCAAACTAGATTAATTAACTAAGATAAAATAAAAGTTAACTTAAACAAACAAATGCACAGAATAAACTAATTAAAACTAATTAATAAATAAGCAGAGATAAAGAAGTACAGAGAGAGAAAAAGAAAAGCAACACAAGGATTTCACGTAGAGTTCGACCCATTACCTACTCTCCACGGTGCAAATGCCTCAACCAGGACTTCTACCACTATATTGATTATTTCAAAATCAATACACCTCTTAGACGAGGAATTACAATAATGCCTATTATAATAGGACTTTCACAATTGCCTTTCACAAAGGACTTTCACTTGATAAATCAAGTATTGTGTTAGTAACACAAGACCAGACTTCAAATGCCTTCCACTGAGGACTTCCCGCCTAATCGCAATTAGGACGACGCTGGTAACTCTAGACCAGACGTCAAATGCCTCCCACTAAGGACTTCTCTTTGCCTTCAATGAAGGAATTCTCTTTGCCTCTACGAGGACTTTTCTCAATGCCTCGCACGAGGACTTCTTTTTCAAATGCCTCATTTGATGACTTTTTACAAACAAATCATATATGAGCAGATTTACAAATTGAAAAGCTCTTAAGGAAATATATAAATTTCCTTTACAAAGAAACGCTTCTACTTAAGCAGATTTACAATAGATAATACTCTAGAAATTTTACAAATCCTTTTTACAAATTGAGCTCTTTAAACGAGCAGATAATCAACTTTTGTAAATCTTAAACAATGCTAAAAAACTCTTGTTTTGAGTGTATTAGCAAATTTTGAAACAGAGCACTAATTGTTCTCTTTAAAAAATTTATAAATTAACAATAACGAGAAAAAAAAACACAAGTAAAAAAAAATTTACAGAACATTGTTTTTGTTTTTACCGTGCGTTCAAAAATCTAATATATTTTCTTCTTTTTCAAAGAGAAGAGAAAAATTCTATTTATAGCTCTTGACAAAAATTTGCTCGTTATAAAAAAGTTTCTGACAACCCATACTTATTTAATATAGTTAACATTTTAATAACGTGTAAAAGTCAAAAACAGTGAAAGAGCATTAAATGTGTCTGACACATGCATTAAATGCATTCCAACAGCTCTTTTCTTTCTAAAGCCGAAAACAAACTTTCTGAAGTCGAGGTCTGAAGTTGAGGGCAAATTTAGGAAGTCGAGGTCTGGGTAGAGGCCTAAACTTCAGCCCTAGACTTTATAATTTTTGCCCAAGGGCAAACTTTCTAAAGTAGAGGGAAAATTTATGAAGTCGAGGCCTAAACTTCAGCCTTGACTTTATAAATTTTGCCTAAAACTTCAACACTTGACTTTACGATTTTGCCCAAAACTCCAGCTCTTGAATTCATAGTTTTGGCCAATACTCCAGCTCATGACTTTACAGTTTTGCCTAAAACTTCAATACTTGACTTCATAGTTTTGCCTAAAATTCAATCTTTTGTCTTTATCTGATAAATAGTGCCTCCACCTTTCTTCTATTGGGCTCGATAGCTTTGTTTTGACTTTTCTTCAACTTTTTACTCTGTTAAAACTTAAACAACAGTAGAACAAATACAAAGCATATATATATATATATATATAAATATTTTAAGTATTCGAACAATTAAGAATATTTAATAATTAATTGTGTAATAATTATTCTCATCAAAATCATTCGTGAACATAAAGTTCAACAATATTTCCCTTTTTGATGAGAATAAATATGCACAATCAATTCTAAAATAATTCTTAATTGTGCAAATACTTCTCCCCCTTTCATCAAAAAGATAAAAATAAAGAAAAGAAGAACACAGACTTTGTTAAAAAAAATATTAACAAAATCAATTTTCTTCCCCTATCAAAGGCACTTTTCCGAAAAAAAATTTCTCCCCTTTTTTAAAACAAACTTTGCTTCTTCTTTTTTTTTTTTTTTATGAGAAACCGAGACAGAGAAAAGGAAATTTTCTTTAAAAAAAAGGTGTCTCCCCTTGGTTCAAACAAAAATTTAAAAAACAAAGCACAGAAGGATATAAACAAATTCATAATAATAGAAAATTACAGAAAACAATCATTGAATATAAGCACAAGCACAAACATGCATGCAAGTGCAGACTTTAGTCTAAAGGCTGCAATATTTATCAGCTAAGAGACTTGAGATCAGATTTTCAAGGAAGTTCCTGGGTCAAAAATATTTAACACTCGACAATCTTTAACATGCCCAATTCTCCTCTTAAAGTGCAAAACTGTTTTTCACTCAAGGGTTTAGTAAAAATATCAGCAAGCTGATGGTTTGTATCAATAAATTCCAAGCAAATGTCCTTGTTTAGAATATGATCACAAATGAAATAATGTCTAATCATAATGTGCTTGGTTCTTGAGTGTTGAATGAGATTTTTAGTCAAATTTATAGCACTTGTATTATCACACTGAATTGGTACACTTTCAAATTTTAAACCAAAATCTAATAAAGTTTGTTTCATCTATAAAATTTGTACACAACAACTACCAGCAGCTATATATTCAGCTTCGGCAATTGATAATGCAATAGAATTTTGCTTCTTTGAGTGCCAAGATATTAAAGAATTACTAAGAAAATAGCATGTGCCACTTATGCTTTTTCGATCTACTTTGCGACCAGCAAAGTTGGCATTAGAGGACCTAACAAGTTTAAAAGAAGTATGTTTGGGATACTACAAGCCAATTTCAAAAGTGCCCATAAGGTACTTGAAGATGCGTTTAACTGCACCCAAGTAAGATTCTCTTAAGTAAGATTGAAATCGTGCCAATATACATACAGAAAACATGATATCAGTTCTAAAAGCTGTTAAATATAACAAACTACCTATCATGCATCTATACATCTTTTTCACAAATATTTTTACCTTTTTCATATTTGTTTGGTTTTACGCTAGTGCTCATAGGTGTAGGTTTAGACTTACCACTATCCATTTTAAACCTTTTTAACAAATATTTAGTGTATTTAGATTAATTAATAAAGGTTCCATATTTTGATTGCTTAATTTAAAGCCCAAGAAAATAAGTGAGTTCTGCCATCATGCTCATTTCAAATTCTTTTTGCATAGACTCAACAAAAACTTTTATAAGTGAAGAATTAGTAGCACCAAACATAATGTCATCTACATAAATCTATACGATTAATGTATCAGAATTGTGATTTTCGATAAAAAAGAGTTGTATCAAGTTTTCATATTGAAAATCCATTATTTCTCAAAAAGCTACTAAGTCTTTCATACCAAGCTCTAGGAACTTGTTTGAGACCATAAAGAGCTTTGTTCAATTTAAAACAGATGATTGGGAAATTCATTATTTTCAAAACCCGGTAGTTGCTCGATATAGACCTCTTTTTTTATGAAACCATTTAGAAAAGCACTTTTGACATCCATTTGATAAAAAATAAAATCTTTGTGAGCAACATATACCAAAAGCATTCTTATAGATTCTAGGCTTGCAATCGGGGCAAAAGACTCATCAAAATCTATCCCCTCTTATCGTGTATAGCCTTTAGCAACCAACCTAACTTTGTTCCTAGTTACTATTACATATTCATCCATTTTATTTCTAAAAACTCATTTTGTTCCTATTACGGTTTTATTTTCAGGCCTTGCAACAAGATTCACAACCTCACTTCTAGTGAATTGATTTAGTTCATCTTGCATGGCTTGAATCCAAAACTCATATTCTAAAGCTTCTTTCAAGATTTTAGGTTCAAGTTTTGATAGAAAAACTAGATTGGTTGTGTTTTTAAGAGATGATCTAGTTTGTACCCTATTTAAGTTTCACAATTATTAAGTCTTTGGATGCGAACTAGCATATTTTTATTCCTTAGGTAGATTACTAACATGCTCATGCATCATCAATAGCAGCAGATTTTTCAACAGCAGAAACAGTACCAGAATTTTCACATTAGAAACATGAAGATCATTTATTCCATCACAAACATCATCAACATCATTATTTACATTTATAGGAGTCAAGCCACCATAAAAAAAACATGTAAGATTTTCTACAATAGAGTTTTTTATTCTATGCTTTATGCTTTATAGATGAAGAATATCTAGAAGATTCCTATATCAGATTTAGCATCAAATTTTCCTATATATTCTTTTCCATTTGTTAAGATATAACATTTATGCCAAATGGATGAAAATAAGAATTTGGTCTTTTTCCTTTCCATATTTCTAGGGGGTTTTCTTTATTGATTAGTCTAATAAAAATTTATTTGAAATATAGCAAGCAGTTTTGACAGCTTCGGCCCAAAAATATTTTGGCAAATTATTTCCACACATGGTTCTATTAATTTCTATTAAAGTTCTATTCTTTCTTTCGGCTACACAGTGCTGAAAAAGTTGTTCATACCATATTTTTTACAAAAATTATTTTTCATGATTTCAAACTCTCCCCTCTGATCACTTCTTATTGTAGTTATACTAAGACTTTTTTCATTTTGGACTTTTTAGCAAAAAACTAAAAAAGAATAATGGTTCGTCTTTAGAGGCAAGAAGAAAGTCCAAGAAAATCTAGAAAAGTCATCAACAATACCAAAGTGTATATTTTTTTCATAAACTCAAGTTTGAGTAGACCAAAAGATCCATATGTAACAGCTGCATGGCTTAGAAGTGGAAAAACACATCCTTAGCCTTAAAAGAAGTCTTAGTTTGCTTCCTTATTGACATGCTTGACAAATCTTGTCATTTTGAAAATTTAACTTGGTAAACCTTTGACGATTTTTTTTGTAATTTTGAAATTAATTTCATGTTAGCATGTCTAATTTTCTATGCATAATGTAACCCCTAAATTTTCGATCGGTTAGCACAAAACCTAACCGAAAGTCAAACGAAACCCTGAAGATCAACCAAACCTAGTTTACCGATCCATCTAAAATCTGGCATTGCCGTTTTCTTTGGCCGGAAAACGAAGTTGTTGGGATAACTAGCTAAAATAGTTCGTAATAACCATAGGTTTTATAAAAGTTTCAATTCGCGAGATTCGGGTGTCCTTCGAACCCGATTGGACACAGTTCTCGAAAAAACGTGTCCGGAAGCCGGAATAGTAAAAATATTCCGAATATACCGTTAGACTCGTAAAAAATTATAAGTTTTCAAAAATATCAATTTCGTAATTTTTCGGTAAGTAAAAATAACAGATATAGCTATTATACGCGTATTTTCTTACTACCGGTACTTTAATTGTCATATCTACTTTACATACACTATTCATTACTATTCTACACTATTCTTTATCTCTACTTTTTCTTACACCTACTCTTACACTCTACATAACCTATAATCTTAACTTTTTACCTTTCCCATAACTTTATATCACATCTACCTTACAAATTAATATTTTATTTTCCAAAAAATCAAAAAATTAAATCACCCTCCCCCTCATCACACCATGGCCGGCGCCCCATCTCTCTCTTCTCTCTCAATTGTTTAATTTTGCCATTTATTTTAATCACACAAAAATCACTCCTCATCCTATAAATACCCCCCTCCTCTTTCACTTCTTTCACACATTCACTACCCACAAATTCATACCAAAACTCTCTCAATTTTTCCTCTCAAAGCTCTCTCAAATTACTATCTCAAAACTCTCTCAAAATAATTCCACAACAACTTCCACCAACAACAAAAACCCATAACCACATAACCATATCAAAATTCTTTAGGTAACCCCTTTATAATTCTTTCTTCTTCTTCATGTCATGTAACTTTACATGACCATAGTGTGAGTTTCCAAATACTACAAGTTGTGGAAACTACATTATGTTCATGTATTGTTCTTGTTCATGCCAATCCATTTATGTTTATGTTGATTTATTATTGTTTATATATCTATACATATTCTTTAGAGCATATAAGCTCACTTGCAATTTATTTATTTCATGCAAAGCAATTTATTTACTTTTCCATTGCAATTTATTTATTTATTCCTTGTTGAAATAAGACTAGTCTCTAGTCTTAGACTTGTCCTCATCAAGTCAAAACAAGCTTTTCTTCTTTCATTTTATTTCATTATGGGACTAGTTTATTTCTTAGTCCCGGGAGCCTTGAAAAAGCTAAGACTCCAATACTTGACTTATTATTTATGCTTTATGTTTTTTGTTTATTATATTCTCATAATCATGTTCATTTAGATTGTTGTCCAAAAGTTTTATTTTCTAAAGATAATCAAATAAAAGAAGGCTTTTTGTCACTTAGGAATAAGTTTATGTGTAACATAAAAATATAAGATAACAAAATAAACTCATTCATTTTCAAGTTACAAAAAGAATTCACTATGAATTTAGAAACTATTTTTACTTAAAAAGCTACTTAAATCTTTGTTACTCTACCTTATTTTCAAAAGAAAATATTTGTTTACAAATTCTTTTCATAAGAAAGAAAATAAGATGGATGACTAAGGAATTTTTAAGTAAAGACCTTTGCAAACAAATAGGCAAGAAAATTTATGGTTTGAAAATAATAAAGTTATTTCTTTTCAAGTTACAAGAGAAATTAATAGAATTATAGAAATTAGTTTTTCTACAAAAAGTCCTTAATTGTTCCACATTGTTTTTATGAAGAAAACAAATTTTTATACATGATGGTTATTTTTGAAAATGAGAAAGAATGAGAAGTATCAAGTAAGGAATTTTTGCAAAACAAGTAAACAAAGGAATTTATACAAGAAAATAAAAATAA
The DNA here is from genome assembly GCA_024138025.1 of Combretum micranthum. Classification (NCBI taxonomy): domain Eukaryota; kingdom Viridiplantae; phylum Streptophyta; class Magnoliopsida; order Myrtales; family Combretaceae; genus Combretum; species Combretum micranthum. The sequence goes on from JAMXBD010000421.1 coordinate 97,542, forward strand.
CATATTTCCTAGAAAACTTCAAATATAGTATTAATGTAACTTAGAAAGTAGAAAATTTTATTTTCAAAAGTTACTTAGAAAGAAAAATAAAATCAACATAAAACGTTTTTAGAAAACAAAGGAAACAAGGTATTCATTTCAAAGAAATTTATAAAAACAATTTCCGAAAAGCTTCAAACCGACATTGTTTTACCTAAGAAAAATAATTGGACAACAAGACACTTGAGCATGCTTAAATATGAGTTATATAGTTATAAAAAGAGAATTTTTCAACTATATAGATAACTAAGTATTTATCAAACAAATTTTGATTTCTTGAACCAAAGTTGTTTTTACTTGGAAATCCGTGGTGAATTTTGTCGCCACTTTTTCGGAGCCTATATGGCTTTGTTTGTGGGAAATAATTTTAGAAATGGGTAGATCTTTTCGAGTAGATAGAAATCGGTATATTATATGCGCGATTCCGAGTTAAAATGACCAAGTTATGGCCATTTTAAGTTGGAACATTCTTCTATACGAACTTTAACGTTCTTTGACATTGTTTTGTCAAAATTCAAGAAAATCTTCAAGAAAAACTCATTATGGGTATTTTCTTTGGTTAGGTGACCCCGAGGAAGGATTTCTTCACCCCGAGAACTATTACGATTAAGTGGAGTGTGTGAACGACTCATCCGCTTAGAGGAATAGACGACAATGGCATCGTGAGTTTATTTCCATTAAATGCTACACTTGTTGTGCTTGTAAATTAGTTGCACTAGAGTTAGGAAAAGATAAACCGATATGCATGTAAAATAATTCCTTGAAAGAATTCTAAGAATATCGAAGCCCGAATTGTTCTAAGTGATTGTTTTAGTTTAATATTGATTTGTGTGAAATTCCTTGATCACCTTAAAGTTGAAAATAATTATGTTATGACTTTATAAATTAATGAACTCATGCATACCACGAAGTGAGTCACATTGCATGGTTGGGTTATTATCCTTGGGTGAGAAGGATAGTAGGCTCATGTCGAAAGCAACACTTGGCGGAAGATCCGAAAGCGATTGCTTGGCGGCTTAATGGAATATGCTTGGCGGTTGATCCGAAAGCAAGGTCAAATCAAGTAGATTCGGAATACTTGGCGATGAGTGCTCGCAAGTTTAAAAGTTTTTAATGAATGCTTGGCGATGAGTGCTCGCAAGCTTAAATTTCTATTGTTAAAACTACTTGTTTTGAGTATCACCAAACCCCGAATGGAGGGCGTAAATCCATTCAACATATAGTTCCCGGAAAGCTATATGATTGTTTGCCCACGTGTTTGATGCATTACATATGTGTGATTAACCAACTTGTTTGAATCTTGTTACAAGAAGTTATTTATGGAAATAGTTCTCACTAAGCCTATTAGCTTATACCCCGATAGCTACCTTTTGCAGTTTCCGTATTATGGTTAAGGCCACGTGGACCATGCGGGCAGGTAATCCCTTTTGAACATTAGAAATCTGAATATATATAGCTTAGTATTAGCATGTTAAATGTATATAATAGATTAGTAATTTAGGGAGTTGTCCCTAAGTTTGTAAAGTTTATGCCATGGACAAATAATTATTGTGATTCTTCTTTTCTTAATATGTTTTTATATCTCCTTAAGCTTCATTATTCCATATATGGTCCTCTAAAATTGTGAAAGTAAGCCTTACACTTAATATAAAAGCTTTTGGAAATGACTAAGGTTGTCATACTTAAGCTTTAATATTGAGTGTGGCGGACTGTCACGTTTAGGGTACCCATTGGGGCGTGACAATAACCAATTATTGTCATTTTAAGAATATAGACATGTTTGACTCGATGATTTAAAATCATCTAAATTAATTTTGTAAATATTTTTATGTCTATATCCTTCAAAGCATACTTGGTTATTATCAATTCTTTCTATAGTACATCTTTTGGCATAAAATGTTATTTTAAAATTATTATCACAAAGTTGACTTATACTAAATAAATTACGTTTTAGATTATCTACCAATAACACATTATTAATAACAAGATCTTTATTAAGGATAATGCTACATTTATCCAAAACAGTTGATTTTCTATCATCTCCAAAGGTAATACTCCTTTGATCCATCAAGTCTAGCTTTGAAAATTTAGAAGCAACTCTGGTCATATGCTAAGAGCATCCGTTGTTCAAGTACCATTTGTTGCTGCCACTTGAGGATCCCTGCAAACCAAGTTATTATTTCTTTGATAGCCATTTGTGTTTGGGTCTTCTTGGGTTAGAAATAGATAAAACTTCTTTCTTAGCCACCCAAACATATTTGCTTTTATGACCCAAGAGCAAAGCCTTTCTTATTGCCCACTTGTGCGCAATATGGCCAGACTTGCCATAATAATCACAAGTGCCATAAGTGGCATTTACAAACCGAATCTTACGAGACTTATAATTCCCATGCCTATTATAGTCAATTCCATATTTGTTATGATCAGATTTTTGCTCACCAAGAAGAGTATTTAAATTATTCTCTACTTGTGTGAATTTAACTATGACAGTTTTTGAATCATCTAATCTAGATTTCATATTTGTATTTTCTATTCTTAGCTCATCTAGCTCTTTCAAAAGTTCATTGTTATTGAAGTTGTTACTAGTAGATGCAGGTTTATTATCATTTTTTATAGTTTTAATTTCTAAATCTAAAAGATCATTTTTAATTTTTAACTCATCATTTTGTTCAACCATAATTTTATTTTCTGTTTTTAGTTTCCTACTATTATTTCTAATTTCGTTAAATTTCATATTCATGCTACTAAGATTTTCATACAAGCTTCTTTTCAGAACCTAGAGCTGTTATTATTTCATATTTTTCTTCATTTTCAGTTTTAAGCTCATTAATTTTATCTTCAAACTCTTCTAATCTAACTAAAGCATTTTGCATCAGATTTTTAAGTTGTTTATTATCTTCTTCAGATTTTGTAAGCTTTTTACAAACTTTTTTTATACATGTCAAGCAATTCATCATTAGAGCAGGAAGATGAAGGATTGTTTACCTCGTTGTGGATTGCCATGAAGCATAACTCTTCTTCATCAGAATCTGATGACTCTTCTTCATTCCAAGTAGCAATAAGTGCTTCTCTCTTGGATCTTTTTTGTACTTTCTTGAGGAGATGACAGTTTGGTTGGATGTGTCCTGGGCTTTGGCACTTAGCACACAACATTCTTCCTTTTTCTTTTTTCTAAACTTTGAGGAGTTGCTAACCGTCATAAATTTGTTGAAATTCTTTGCAAACAACACAACATCCTCGTTTATCTCCTCTTTATCAGAATCATCGTTGGTTGCCTTCAAAGCAATAGCCTTCTTTTGGGATTCTTTATTTTGATTCTTGATGAGCTTATGAGTCTTAAGTGCACAAAAAAGCTCTTCTTTTGTCAGTGTGCTAAGATTCCTGGCTTCCTCTATTGCTGTCCATTTTGCTTCCCATTCCTTTGGCAATGATCCTAGCAATTTTGAATTTATTTCAACATTAGTAAAGCTCTTGCCCAAAACACTCAAAGGATTAATGATATTAATGAATCTATCATTCATTTGATCAATTGTTTCATAAGGCAGTATCTTAAAATTTTCAAATTGACCAACCAACAAGCTTATTTTAGTATCTTTGATCCTTGAAGTTCCTTCATAAGTTACTTCAAGTTCATCCCAGATCTCTTGAGCTGATTTACAAGTACAAACTCTAATGGAATCACTTTCATTCAATCTACAATGAAGAATATTCATGGCAGCTTCATTATAATCTAGTTTTTTCCAATCATCTTCTGAATATTAATCTCCATTTTTATTTTCAATTGTAAAAGGTCCTTTTTCAACTACTCTCCATATTAATCTTTGTTGAGCTTTCAAAAATATATTCATTCTACACTTCCAATAAGGGTAATTACTCCCACTAAGAAGCGGTTATCTATTTATAGCCTGACACTCCAAGAATCCTAGTGTATTAGAAGCCATGATCTTTTCTCTTTTGCGTTTAAGCAATCAACCACAAGCGACTAGGCTCTGATACCAATTGTTAGAAATAATACACAAGGAATATTTAAGAGGGAGGCGAATTAAGTATTATAAATTTTTCTGTTTTATCAAACCAGATTAATTAACTAACTAAGATAAGAAAAAAGTTAACTTAAATAAACAAATGCAGTGGAATAAACTAATTAAAATTAATTAATAAATAAGCAGAGATAAAGAAGTATAGAGAGAGAGAGAGAAAGAGAAGCAACATAAGGATTTAAGTGGAGTTTGGCCCACTGCCTACTCTTCATGGCAAATGCCTCAAACAGACTTTTACCACTATATTGATTATTCCAAAATCAATACACCTCTTAGATGAGGAATTACAACAATGCCTATCACAATAGGACTTTTACAATTGTCTTTCACAAAGGACTTTCACTTGATAAATCAAGTGTTGTGCTGGCAACACAAGACCAGACTTCAATGCCTTCCACTGAGAACTTCCCGCTTAATCGCAATTAGGACGATGTTGGTAACTCCAGACTATACTTCAAATGCCTCCCATTAAAGGATTTCTCTTACCTTCAACGAAGGAATTCTTTTTGCCTCTACGAGGAATTTTCTCAATGTCTCACACGATGACTTCTTTTACAAATGCCTTATTTGAGGATCTTTTACAAACAGCTCCTATATGGGTAGATTTACAAATTGAAAAGCTCTTAAGAAAATATACAAATCTCCTTTACAAAGAAACGTTCCTACTTGAGCAGATTTACAACAAAAATACTTTAGAAATTTTAGAAATTCTTTTTACAAACTGAGCTCCTTAAACGACAAATAATCAACTTTTGTAAATTTTAAACATGCTAAAAAGCTCTTGTTTAGAGTGTATCAGTAAATTTCGAAACAGAGCACTAATTATTCTCTTAAAAAAAATTTACAAATTAACGAGAACGACAATAAAAACACAAGTAAAAAAAAAAAACTTTACAAAACGTTATTTTTGTTTTTACCGTATGTTAAAAAATTTAGTATATTTTCTTCTTTTTCAAAGAGAATAGAAAAATTCTATTTATAGCTCTTGATAAAAATTTGTCCGTTATAAAAAAAATTTATGATAACCCATACTTGTTTAATAACTTAATGTTTTTAATAACGTGTAAAAATCAAAAGCAGTGAAAGAGCATTAAATGTGTCTGACACATGCATTAAATGTATTATACCAGCTCTTTTCTCTATAATCGAGGGCAAAGTTTCTGAAGTCGAGGTATGAGATCGAGGCTTAAGCTTCAGCCCTTGACTTTATAAATTTTGCCCAATACCAAACTTTCCGAAGTCGAGGGCCAAATTATGAAGTTGAGGTATGAGGTCGAGACCTACACTTCAGCTATTGACTTTATAAATTTTACCCAAGGGCAAACTTTCTAAAGTCGATGGCAAATTTATGAAGTCGAGGTCTGAGGTCGAGGCCTAAACTTCAGCCCTTGACTTTATAAATTTTGCCCAAGTGCAAACTTTCTAAAGTCGATGGCAAATTTATGAAGTCGAGGTCTAAGGTCGAAGCCTAAGCTTCACCCTTGACTTTATAAATTTTGCCTAAAACTCCAACCCTTGACTTTACAGTTTTGCCCAAAACTTCAACACATGACTTCATAGTTTTGTCAAAAACTCAGTCTTTTGTCTTTGTCTGATGAGTAGTGCATCCACCTTTCTTCTACTGTGCTCAATAGCTTTGTCTTGACTTTTCTTCAACTTTTTATTCTGTTAAAACTTAAACAACAGCAAAACAAATACAAAGTATATATACATAAAAATATTTTAAGTATTTGAACAATTAAGGATATTTAAAATAATTAATTGTATAATAATTATTCTCATCAAAATCATTCATGAACATAAAGTTCAACGACTGGTAGTAAGGTCACATAGACCTTTTAATCAATTCCCAACATTTGTCATAGAGGGCATAAATCCCTTATACATATAGTTTTTGGAAAACCATATATACTTGCTTGCTCCATATTGTTATGTAGCATATGCTTGTTTAACAAACCTGCTTGATTTTGTTTGTATGGTACATATGTTAGGAATTATCTCACTAGATATGTCATAAGCTTCCACTCCTATAGATTTTTATTGTCACAGGAATACCTGTGGCCGTATCATAGGATGGCGATACCTCAGGTGAATGTTCGCAGATTTTTTAGGAGCTTTTGAAGGAAATTTATTAGAAGATTTTAGAGTAGGTTTTCGTTAAAATCTCTTTATTGAAATTTATTATTTTAGGGACTCTTAATAGATGACTATAACTCTCTAAAGTAATTGAGGTCATTAGTAGGGGTGTGCCAATAAGAGTTATGATCTTTGATGTTTAAGTTTATGTACAATAAGTACTCTTGTTATTGCCTGAAATTACGTTACTCAATCAATGTCACTTTTGTTGTGAAGTACACCCTGTGCATGGTATAGAAGCTTTTGCATGACTAAGGTGGTCATTCATAGGTTTATATGCTGTGTACAATACGCTGTTGCATTTATGGTATCTCTTGGGTGTGACATTTGGTTTGTAAGATGCCAAGGGTGTTTATGTCGCCATTGAGGGTGTACCAAGATATATGTATTTAGTTGGCAATGTAGAAGTAGAGAATTTAGAGGATGTTTTCCATACCTTCTTTCAAGTGGTAGTTCAATGTCCAATCACATTAAAAGTGAAGTAGTGGAGGTAAAATTGTTGGTGATCAGATGACATTAATTTGAGAGAACACTAGATGATTATTCTATCATTGTTCTAGAGGAGAACGGTCACGTAATGTTACTTTATGACTAGAGATTTTGTGAATACTTGAAGTGCCTCTACTTTGGACTACACTTTCCTCTTTATGATTTTCAACAAGAATACTTTAACTATATCTATTGGAGTCTTAGATACCTATGTCAAATTCTTGGAGGCTACTTCTCTCATTTACTTTGCTTGTCTTCTTTGTTTTGATGTATGTATATGTAACAAAGCAAGGAGGCAAATAATAATGAATAATCCTTTAGATTTGGCCCACACATGTGAATGTTTCATTGAAGGTAATGCTTATTGATCAGTCATGAGTGCCTAAAGAGGCAACCGAGTAAACATCCCTCAAATTTAGCTCATGTTCATGAGCATTTCACCGATAGCAATTCCTTTTGATCGAATTCGGGTTCCTAAAGCAGCGGCCGAGTGGAGACCCTCTTTGAGATTTGGCTCACACTCGTGAGCACTTCATCAAGGGAAGTGAATATTAACTGGTTTTCTTTAATCAAGTTTGAAGGCTTGAAGCAGCAGCTGAGTAAAGATACCTATGGATTTGAATCATGCCAATGAGCACTTTCACTGGGAAGGTGTATATTAACTAGTTTACTTTAGTTAGGTTTGGGTGCCTAAAGAAGCAATCAAGTAAGGATCCTAGTAGATTTGACTCGTGCCCATGAGCGCTTCATTAAGGGTAGTATATATTAATCGGTCATCAATGCTTGAATAGGCAATTAAGTGGGAGTTCCTCATATTCAGTTGATATACATGAGCATTTCATTAAGGTTACCCTTTTGAAACCCCACGCAAACCATACACATGGGAGTTTAGCTAGGTTCATATCAAGGCTATGGCATCCATCATGCATCCAAACTGATCCCACTTAAAGAATGATTATTCAGTTACTTGATGAGCAAATCACTTGTCATAAGTATCATGCAACGTATTTAGATGGGTCAAATGAAAAATCATAACTTCATTGATCACAAACAAACATTCGTTTCAAAGACTGTCGTGCATATGTAAAGTAATGTAATTGAACACATTCAAGATTACATGTAAACAATGCTAATTTGCCAAAAAAAAAAAAAAGGGGGCGGGGGGGGGAAGGGGTGTGGGGGAAGAAAATCAAGTGGAATTGTCACAATAAGTTCTAACTTAAGACTTCATACAAATATTTCCTAAGGCTATCAATTTCCCATGTTCTTAAGACAGGTTTTTGGTCGAGTCACTTAAGTAGTTATGTTGCCTAAGTTTTCAAAGTCCCTCACTAAATCTTCCCAAGTTGAGGCAAGACTACCCTGATCTTCTTGAACACCTGACGGCAAGTCTTTGACATGCTAGATCTTTAGGTTAAAATACCCTACGAACAATCTTTTTTTATCATAATATCAAACAGTTCCTAATTATTATGCCATTAGCTTCTATGCAAATTTGTCTTGAATCTAATTGATAGAATCTATGTTGGTTTTGAGACCAATTTTGTTTGCCATCGCTTGGAAGTCTTGAGTCATTATAGTAGGAAGTTCCAGCTTAATCGGGTGGATAACCTTAGTGCAGAATATTAACCGGTAGGAGGTCTCACTGGTTGACATTCGATGGGTGGTTTGCTACCTCCAAAACACGTTAGGCAACTTGTCTACCCGTCTCGTACCATCTCTATCAACCATATTCTTCAAACTTTCTATAATGGTCTTGTTCACCGTCTCAACCCGACCATTTGTCCAAAGGTGAGAAACTAAGGCATATCTCAACTCAACACAATGACTTCATAAAATTCCCTAAATTTGTTGTTGTCAAACCATGTTCCATTTTTTGTAACGAGAACAAATGATACATCAAACCTAAAGAGGGTTTAGTTGAGCATGAACTATTCCATATCTCCTTATGTTATACTAGCAATTACTTGAGCTTCTGGTCACATGGTGGAATAATCTACAACCACTATGATACACCTTTTATGGCTAGTCATTCATAGGAAGGGGCTGAGTATGTCCATTTCGCATTGAGCAAAAGAGACTGATTAATCAGAGGTTGTAGGTAATTACTCAGCATATATACCAATGATTCATGTTTTATAGCATTGTCGACGTTCTCGCACCATTTTCAGTACATCTTGTTTAATCATCGACCAATAATAATTTAATTATTGTTATATGAAAAGTCGAACTCTTGCCATGATTGTCGCACTTTCCTAAGCGTAACTCATCCTACATTTCTTGACCATCTTTCGATTGGAGGCAGTTGAGTACTTGTAAACCCTTGGATTTTACGATTGTTATAAGTGAATCTTAGAGCCAGAGTTGAAACCAAACCCCTAAAGTCAACCATAAGTCTTGAAAACCCTAGATTAGATCAGACAGTATCTAAAACCCCAGAACAATGAATAAAATTGAAAAATGAGATAAACTCAAATCATGAACCCAATATATAATGTAAATCCTAAAATAATCAGATTCTCCAAAATTTCAATCATTTCAAACTCATACGGGATCAGTTTCCAAAACTAGATACTAACACATAAAACAAGGCAAAATATTCCGACAAACAATCTAAACTAGAAATATAGTTGAAATTCATAAAAATGATAGTTATAGCTTATTTACATGTATTTTTATATCTACCAGTAATTGAATTGTCTTGTTTACTATTCTATCACTATTCACTCCTCTGTACTTTTTCTTTCTTACACCTACTCGTACACACCCATACATCTATATCTTACATTTATACTTCTAACATTACTTTTCACTATACTTTACTTAACTTCTTCTATACTTTATTATACTTTTATTCTAAAATTAATTTTTAATCTCTTCCCTCCTAGCAACGGATGCCTCTCTCTCTCTCTCTCTCGCTCGCTCTCTATTTCTCTATATTCCTTTTTTTTGTTTATTTTTCCTTCTTTAATTTCCCTCTTTCTCTCTTACAACATTCTCCCCTCTCTCTCTCTCTCCCTCCACCCCCCCCCTCCCTTTCTCTCCCTCTCTCCTCTCTCCCTCTTACCCACACATACTTCATTTTCCTTCTTTAGGTAATTGTTCCAAACACCCTCCATGCAATATATACATGTGATATGTATGTGTATGTCTTATATGCTTTTCCAAAATAATTCACATGATGCTTAATGCTGGAAATGGAAAAATAAGCAACAGATTAAACTCATGCTATAATGCCATGTTATATTCATGTTCATATTATGTTAACTTATTTAGGTTAGTAACACTAACTTTCTATATATTAATACATATATGTAGTAACTATAATTTTTAGAACCTACATGCTTACTAATTTAACTCTTTTAGTATATGCTTTTTATTTCATGCTTTTATAAAACTTGTCAATTTCTAGTATGAGACTTGTACATTTTCAAGTCCAATAGAGACTAGAGTAATTTAAGTCTTAGGAAGCCTTGACATAAATCTAAGACTCTCGTGCTTTCTTATTATTTATTTTGATTTTTATTTATGAGATTGGAATATTTCAAGTCTTGGGAAGCCTTGAAGTAATATAAGATGTACATATTTTATTTCATGATGGGTATTCTATTTTTATTATGGCGACTAGATTTATTTTAAGTCCCGGGAGTCTTGATGATAAGCTAAGACTGCCATGTCTTAATTAAATTTATGTTCCTATCTATTTTATTCTTGGTATGATTTTGTGCCTTTAAATTTTGTTTTACATGCATAATACAAAATTTTAGGCTCATGTCCAAGCAAGTTTATAGTGATGTTATTATGTTGGAAAATAAATATTTAAGCATGGATGTTGATTTCTTGGCATGAAAATATTTGCTTAAAACGCTTTTTCGATACAAGAAAAACATTTTGTCAAAAATAAAAAACTTAGAATAAGTCGGTTACTTAATTTTAAGAAATTTTAAAAATAATATAACTTAAAATAAATTTTCTCTATCGACACTTGAGGTTCATGTTTTAAAAACAATTAGCTAAAAGAATTTTAATATAAAATGAAATAATTATGAACCCAAAATAAGTATAAAATCATGATTTTTTAGTTAAGTATTCATATTTACAAAAAATCAAGAGTTGGAATTTCACTTTAACATCCAAAATTGTTGGTTTTTTTTTTCAAAAACTTAACTTCATTCATGAAAGATGTTTTGATAAATTTTCTATTTTGAGCAACATCACTAGGATTATGTATGTAATGTGAGCTATCATCATTATTATGTAATTTCTAAAGATGGAAATATTTTATATTGGATTTAAAGAGTTCAAATGAAGTAAAAAAATTTTGAAAATTGAAAACAACAAGATTTGGAACCTTTGGGATCTGTACCACATGATTCTGAACCTTAAATGACCTTAAATGTTAAAATAACCTTAGAAATAGATAGGGCATTTGAAGTAGGTAGAAAATACTACTTATATACGCAATTCTGAGTTAAAATGAATAAGTTATGACAATTTTAAGTTGGAGCTTCTGTAACCGGAAAAATAACGCGAATAGAGTAAATAGAGTTAGAAATTTAGGTAGAACTTGAACAAAATACTCATTATGTTATTTCTTTTGCTCAGTGATGAAAATCACAGTCTATCATTTCCTAAAGATTACTTTGATTGAAAGCAATCGCTATGGCTGAGTGAGTTTTTCCTTTATGCTTTATGTACTTTTGTATGTGCTTGTAGATTAGAGCACTAGATTGTAAGAAAGGATAAAAATGGTATGCATGTGGGATATTATAGGAATTATGTATGTGATTCACTATGCTTGATCAATAAACAATAAGCACATCGAAACTTGAATGATTGAATTATATAATTTGTTTCCATGTCTATGTTGAGATGTGTGTGAATATTGCTTAATCACCTCGAATAAAAATTAATTACGGATTAAAAAATCTTCTTAAAATAAATTGATCATGCATTTCACTTAGAGGGTTACATTCGTATTTTGTTACTACTCCTCATTGTCGGACCGGAAAGGTAAGTTACCTAGTTACTTCATGAAGGATGAGGCTTTTTGGGGAATACGGCTTCATAGTATAGTCGTGTTAGATTGATCGCTTTGGGTAATAGTTACCCGGGGACTAGTAATACAATTGATTGGAACCTTGAGATGCATGCACAATTTCAGTAAGGTTGATGGGCCCATTCAAAGCAGTCCCTAACTCCTGATATAGAGGGCATAAATCCATTTTACATATAATTCCAGTTATTTGTGTATATATGTTTGTTCATATGGATGTTGCATCACATATGCTTGCTAACAAACTTGTTTGTTATAACATTGGTCATGTGTATTTTTTGCATCGAGAATTATCTCACCATGCTAGTTATGTTTATATCCCAACATATTTTATATATCACAGGTTTATCTATTTTTGTACCCTAAGGTTCCCCTTTACTCGAGTAAAAATCATGCCTTTTTAGAGCTATTAGAGGAACTCTAGTCGAAGACTAAAGAATAAATTTCCTTTAAAATCTTTTAGAATATGTTTATTTTGCTATAGCATAAACTTTGTTATTATATCAATATTTGGAAGACTTTATCGAGGGAATGCCCCATTGATTATGTAAGATGGCTTAACTTTAAGTTATGAAATACCTATTATTTAGTATTTTTTTGTATTCCATTTTACTACTATCTTAAATTACAAACCCTACTGTTGTCTTCTATTATTGTGAAAGCACACCTTGTGTATGGTATCAAAGCTTTTGCATGACCAAGGAAAGTCAATACTAAGCTTTAATATCGTATATGGCAGACTATCACGCTTAGGATACTCCTTGAGGCATGACAGTATCAAAGACTGTGCCCCTACCTATAGAGAATGTTGTGTATTAAAGTGAAGTTAGTGGCTCCATACACCAACCTTCTTGCAACCTTTTATGTCAGTCTGGATGATGCTATTACTTAAGTACCCAATGATGAAACATATCCAATAAGGTTCAGCTTAGGTCACATTAACTTTGAGTATTGTTATCGTTTATCAATGGTCAATTAGTGGATATTTTCAACAAATACTTTATCTTTTCCCTAGTCAAGTGTAAGGAGACTCATTGCCACAAATCGACTTCACTCTTATACCCTTAGAATTTTGTGAATGTTCTATAATAAGATATCTAAAGTTAAGGCTTTTATAGCTTTTAAATATCTGATCATCGCATCCCCTTTGTCTCATATTTCCCTTTAACTCATTAGACGACAAACTATAAATGAAAACAAAAATCTTCATATTGTCTACACTAACCTCTTAAGTCAACTTAAATCCATTAATCAACACTTTATACTTAGCCTTATTATTACTTAAGCTGAAATAAAACTAAAAAACAAAGCATGTTTTTATTTTGAGTTAGCCTTAAAAGACTAATCCAGCTCCACTTCCTTCCTTATTGGACAAATCATCAAGATAGAGAGTCCATCATGTTTCATCATCATCTATTAGTTCCTTATGAAGGTAGGTGTACTCATGCCACAAAGTCAATAAGGACTTGGGCTTTTTATGGCATCCTTAATCTTATATCATTTGACTAGAAGCGTATTGGTTGTGAAGGATATTCCCAAGAGGTTAGTTAATTAAACAGTTACTTGGTAAGCTTTAAAATACAACTTGAGTCTCATAGTTGAAACAACCACAGATAAAGCAAAATTTTCAACTTTTGAATATCTCTCATCGGGTCTTTGAAATTTATGACTCGTATAATGGACCAGTTGATGTTCCTTATCATTAACTAGAATAAAGATCAAAGAAAGGGCTCTACCACTAATTTTTAGGTATAAGAATAGTTTTTCTCTTAGGACAAGCTTTGCCAAGACCCATGGTGTGTAGAGTAGCTTCCCTAATTCAATTAAAGCGGCTTTATACCTGTCAAACGACTAAAATTCCATCAAGTTTTTCAAAATTTTAAAGAATCTTGTGCATTAGGTTGCACTTCATGATACAAATATACCTAGAGTTGTTATTCTTTCAATGAACCTCAACATTTCTTTCACGGAGTTACATGACGGCATGTCAATGACAACTCAAATTTTCTCAGGGCTACTTCAATGTACCCCTGAAACTCTTATAGAAGACGCTTTAAAAACACATTTTTTTGAGATGACTGTTGGGCTTCTTGCCCGTGACTATCATGCCACTTACACGTACCTTCATATTTCATCCAATTTGTTTCTTGAACACTCTAATCACTAATATATGTAAGTCACTTTAGGATTTTTAGGGCCATACGACACGACCTTATAACTAGGTGCCAAAACCGGTAATGAATGATGTGTGAACCTAATCCTACAAGTCCATTGATATTTGGTTATAGATAAAAAAACAATATCCATGAAGCTTAACACACAGTGGCTCGATGTCGAGTCTACAAGCTGATCAATTCATGGGAGAGGATAACAATCTTTTGGGTAAGCTTTGTTGAGGTCGGTACATTCGATACATATACACTACATCTTGTTGGTCTTTTTAACTAGTACCACATCGATGGGCCAAATGAGGTAGTTCTCCTCTCTTACAAATCTAACTTTCAAAAGTTGACTTCTACCTTAATGGTAGCTTATTGAGCAATAATGAAATGTTAATGGTTGGATATGAGTAATAATTGGGTTGGATAAAGACAATTTAAAATCGCAACTTGAAGTTGAAGTTTTCAAAATTTATAAAGCTAATTGATTATGTTTAACTTTAGTTAGCAACTTCGAACATTGGCAAGCACACTTACCAAAGGTAGTATAGAAAGAATTAAGTCAAATCCCAAGGGATTGACAAATACCATACTCACATTCCATCCATTATCTAGCCAAGGAAAAAATTTAGGAAAACATGGTAAAAACAAAAGGTAAGCTATGTTAATGGAATATTCACAAGCATTTGCAGGGCAAAATTACATAATGGGTTTGCAACTTTGCAAAAACAACAGCTCAGGGTTTACTACACCAACTTCTTATCATGTGATTTCATAAAAACAATACTTCGATAGAGTGATTTATTGGGATACTTACATCGTCGGATTCACTAAGGTAAACTAAAGCTTCTCTCGAAATCAGTAGTTTCATATCCAGATTCTAGACCCACATAAAGAATAAGAATCCTTTATTTGAAAAACCAACTTCATGAATTTTAGAAACAATTGACAGAAAGTCTTCACCCATCCTCTTTGAAAGTAAAAAATATTAACTCCGTTAGTAGCCATATATCTATTCAAAAGAATGACCTCTTAGCGTATTCAATTGAAATCAAGCATGAATCTAACAGGTGTACTACACAACTAGACCCACAAAAACAAATCAAGCTATTAATTATAAATACCCAGTCAATTTAATTGAAAACGTATTTGAAATCACATGAATCAAAATTTGGATTTGGATTTGCAAACCCTAAGTTGTAGAAGATTATTTCTCCATGGGTTTATACATTTAAGAAAAAATAAGAAATAAAATCAAATTGAAGAATAATTCAATTAATTACTCAAAGTCTTGCAACAATTACGAACGTCAGGGTTAAAATGATTTTACACAAAAAACTACGAGTCTTCTAAAGTAAGAAGAAAATTGATTTTTTTTCACCCTAGAATTCCCTTTCTAAACTATGTCAAAGAAAATTACTCTATCATACACTACTCTACAACGCATGTTCGCCTGTTTATTTAGACCAAGGGTACAGAAAACATGTCATAGTTATTTCATAACGTGGTAGATTCTTTCATAATAGAATTCTTTTCATCTCCCCATGCGTGTGTCTTTTCATGTGCTTTAGCTGTCGTGGGGCAAATTGCAGCTTTAATCGAGTGCTTGCAGTGAATGGAAGACTGGGTCGATAATGAAACGCTAAGGACCACTCACATTTTTTTCCATCCATCTATCGAGGGTAAAATTGAAGTCATCGAGTTGTAAACCCCCAAAGTTTTACGATCAGTTGAGCTTAAACCCTAATTAAAAGGTCAACCGAAAACCCTAAGGTCAACAAAACCCTAGTCAGATGCAATCGATTAAGTCCGGCAAACCCGTGTTCGTAACCCTGAGTGAGTAAGTAAGAAATTAGTATGTAGAATAGTTCATAATAGTATAAGAGAACTTAAAAATATCATATTAGTCAAACCGTAATTCGTTTTGAACCCGATCGGATTTAGTTTTTGAAAAGCATGTTCTGAAGCTTGGAATGGTAAAAATATTCCAAATAAACGGTTAGACTTCTAAAAATATAAGGTTTTCAAAAATATCAGTTTTATAATTTTCGGTAGTAAAAAATATCAGATATCGCATTCATACGCGTATTTTCTTACTACCGGTACTTTATTAGTCATATCTACTTTACATTACACTATTCATCTATCTCTACTTTTCCTTACAACCTACTCTTACAACCTATACATCTATTTTCTTACAATTTTCATTTCCAATACAACTTCACATCTCACTTTTCATTAACAAAAAAATACAAAAAAAAAAAAATCCCTCTCTCTCTTCTCATAAAATTGTGCCGGCCCCTCCTCTCATTCCCTCATAATTTATTTCAATCTTCATTTATTTAATTAACACAAATTACCCTCTACTTTTTCCTATAAATACCATATTCCTTCCATTTCCTTCACACCTTTCATACAACCATTACTCTCCCAAAATCTCTCTAAAAGCTCTATTAAAGTTTCTCTAGTTTTTCTTCTTTTATAGATAATACTCTTTTAAGCTTTCCTTATGTTCATTTGCTTAGTATGAGCATAGTGTATGTTTTTTAAACCCATGAAGATTAAGAAAGTAACAATATGTTCATACTTTCTTGTTCATAAATCTATTTTCTTTTATGTTGTTCATATCTATATCTAACTAAATATATTTATGTAGTTATATATATATATATATATTAGAGCATATAAGCTCATTTGTTATTGCAATTTATTTACTTTCCTTGCAATTTATTTACTTACCTTGTAATTTATTTACTTTCAAGTTGTTTGAAGACTAGTCTTCCCAGTCTTGGACTTATCCTCATCAAGTCAAAACAATTTTCTTTTTCTTTTAGAACTAGTCTAATCTTAGTCCCGGGAAGCCTTGAAGAAGCCAAGGCTCCTAATACTTGACAATTATTATTACTATGCTTATTTATTTCTTATATTCTTTATTATATTATCTTGTGATATTTTTATCTTTTATAAACCACATGATCATATTCATGCATGGCTAATAAGTTGTTGTCCAAATAAAAGGAATCCTTTTGATAAAAGAATAAAATTTTATCACTAAATAAATGTTTTTCCCAAAGACTTAGAAAAATGTTTTCAAATAAATTTCTTTTAAAGATTTATATAAACTCATCATGAAATTTCAAACTATTAATAAAAGAAGTTTCTTCAAAGTCTAAAGATGCTTCCCTTTCAAATAACAAAAGAAATCTTGATATATATTATTTTTACCAACTTTCCAAACTAAGAGCTAAATAAGATTTTAAGAAAATAAACTTACAAGGAAAATGAAAATAAATTTTTAAAGAATAAACTCATCAAGTGCTACTAAAGAAAACTTTTGAAAATTCTATGTTTCAATTCCTATAAATAAAATTGGTAGATAACCTCAAAAGACCAAACTTTATTTTCAACTTAGTTTTGATAAACTAAAGAATCAAAATATAGAATATTAGATTTTGATCAACAAAAAATTTAAAAGTTGCTTCAATCACATAAAGTAAAGTTTAACAAATCCAAAATTTCCAAAACACTAGAAGACGACAACATCTATCGCATCATTCATAAATTATGAGTCTATTTATGTACATAAAGAATTCTTTTTAAGTATATGCATATTTAAGTTTTACTTAAACAAGCCTTAGTAAAGGAAAGATTAGAAAATATTGTTTTTCAAGAAAGGAACTTTCGTGTTACATCTATACCTTTCTAAATAGAGACCTAAATGACCTTTTATAGTAAAAGTGACCTTAGAAATGGATAGATCTTTTTAAGTAGGTAGAAAACGACATATAATATGTGAAATTCCAAGTTAAAATGAGCAAGTTATAACCATTTTAAATTGGAACTTCTTTCAATCCGATTTCATCGCAATTTAGAGATAAACTTAGAATCTTTAAAATAGAAATTATATGAAAGACTCATTTTGGGTATTTCATCTTATTTAGGCGAAGAAGGAACCGATATCGCCTTCTCGGAAGATTATTTCAATTAGAAGCGATCGTCATGGAGTGAGTTAATCCCTTACTAATCACGCTTCCTTGATTGTGCTTGTAAGTAGTAACAACACTAGAGAGTAAGGAAAAAGATAAATGAATAAATGTTGTGTGAATTGGATTCATGATTAGATGTGGTTGTTGAATAAAAGCTAAGTATATCGAAAGAAGAATTGATGAATAATTTATGTTTTCTTGTAATAGGTATGATGAATATTGTTTGGTCACCATTAACTGAAAATCGACAATAATTGAATAAACCAATATTAAGAACGATTCATGCATAACATATTGTGAGTCACGTTTATTTTTTTCGCTACTATTTTTTGTATGGGGAAATGAGAAGTTGTAGTGGTGGCTAGCAAGAGCCGGAAGTCTACATTGGGAAGTAAGAGCCGGTAAGTTTGCAATTATTGATGGTCGTATGGGCTGGTAACCATCCAACTCTCAACATAAAGGGCATAAAATCCATGCTACACATGGTTTCTGATTAATCGTGTGTATTTTGTTTGCTCGTGTGATTGATGCATTCCCATATGATTGTCTAATTATACTTGTATGTTTTATGGAAATGCTTTGAAAAAGGGAGTTATCTTACTAAGTTAGTTTTGCTTATACTCCTATAGCTTTTTGTTACAGTTTGGTTACCGATGGTTGGGACCAAGGAGCCCCTTTTGTCAAGTATGAGCCAAAGTTACTAGGAGTTTTGTGAAGAAGTTTACATGTTTTGGTTTTGAGTGTAGACTTCTAAGAGAAATCTCTATAATAGACTTTTGTTATATTCATCTATGTTTTTAAGGTGGCTTAGTTTAAGCAAGGCTTTTAGTACGGGGGAATGCCCCTAAGAAGTTGTAAGAAATTTTTATCTTAGGGATTATTACATGTGTAACACATAGAAAAATAAGATAAAATGAAGATAAACGGGTCACGATATATATAAGCTTACATCAAAGCCACAAAACAAGTTAAGTTTGGTTAATTTTGTTTTGGGAAAGAATTATGAAATGTTGGAATTTCTGCAATTTTCTACAGATCCAACATGGGCTTTTGGAAAGAGTACGCCGCCGGCGTGGAGACCGACGTAGGATATCCATAGTGACAAATTTTCTTACGCTAGAGTGAACGCCGGAGTGTGTGTGTGTGTGATTTTTCCAGTGTTAAAGTTGGATCAGAAGCGTTATTGTTTAACGCCGACGTTGAGTTAGGTTTTGCAGGTGTTTGATGCTAGGAACGACGCGAAGGATTTTGTTACACGACGAACATCGCCTCCTGGGAACTC
The DNA here is from genome assembly GCA_024138025.1 of Combretum micranthum. Lineage (NCBI taxonomy): Eukaryota > Viridiplantae > Streptophyta > Magnoliopsida > Myrtales > Combretaceae > Combretum > Combretum micranthum. The sequence goes on from JAMXBD010000421.1 coordinate 116,729, forward strand.
TATGACACCGACATAGGAATTAAATTTGCCGGCGTTTGTGTAAATTCTATAAATAGACGCGTTCATCCTAGGGTTTTTTTAGCAGAAGTTATTTCATCCTTGTTCCTTCGTGAGAGAGAGAAGTTTGGGGTATTTTATGCATTCTAGTGTGCAATCTTCATTCTAAGGCGAGTTTGATCAAAGGTGAGTGATCGTGATCAATCTACAACACATTTTCTACCAATTTATGCACAATTTCTTAGGGTTTTGTTGTGTTCTTTGAGATTTGTCTCAATTGGATAAGGAGTGAGTTTTGTGGTTTAAACAAGTAAGTATAATGTTCTCATACAAGATTTATGCGAATTTTATCCAAGTTCTAAAGACTTTGTGGTTGTTTGCATAAAGGAAACCCTAGCTTTGGTTGGAATCCGAACTTATGGGTGTGAGTCGGGTTTTGTTAATCCAAATCAATAAGTTTTGTCTTTTCGTTGATGGGATTTAAACAATGTGTGGTTAGATGATCTTTATATATTATTGTTGTCATGTAATATTAGGGTTTTGGTGGACTATCGATATTGTGGACTTGTTGTGGGTTGTGATCGGAGAAGACAGTGCAAATTTTTAGAGATTCATTATCAGGTTAGAGTTTTAGGAGATTATGATATATTAGGGTTTGTTCCTTTTATCGTGTTTTATACATCTGTTTATGTATATATGCTGTTGACAGGATAATTGGAGATTTTGATGTTTGATTGTTGGTATTGATCGAGGAGTTGTAGAGATTCGTGTTAGTGTTGTTGTTGATATTGGGTTTGGTGAATTTTGATTAGTATTCCTGAGATTGAAAATGTACGACCAATCCCTGCTTGTTGTTTTTGCTTGTAATTTTAGTATTGCTTGACTGGCTATAGAAACAAAATTTCATAATAAACCAAATTATATTCGGCTTTATAATTGTCTGTTTGGTTGTGCTTGGCTTTGACCAGTAAAGACATGGCAGACAGTGATACTGGTGAGGCACCTTGATGATCTTGGTGTGAGGTTGTTCCGAGTGGACTCGTGCCTTGATATGATTCCGTTAGAACTAGGATGAAATAGGGTATTTAGAGAATACCCACTCATCCATATATGTATATAGTTATTTTATTTGCAAATAATTGATTGTTTTTAAAGCGGAGTCTGAGTTACTTTGAGTTCGGAACTAGAGTATACATAGTTCGGAACTATGCCGATTTGTAGAATTTAAAAAGATAACAAAACTGATTGCTTGCATTAGACGTAATGCATTTGTTATATTTATATATATATATATATCTGTTGCGTGTGCATTTGCATTTGCGTTTAAGGATTTGAAGTTATCGTACTAGGCTTCTCAACTCACTTTTTAAAATTTCAGGTACGGGTGATGAAGACATTTTATATGATTTTTCGGGTTATGATCTGATCTTTGATAAGGGGGATGGCGATAGTGGACCTAACTACCCAGCTGAAAGTTAGATTTTTATTATTATGTTTTACGAACAATTATCAAATCATTTGTTGTTGGAAGATTAAGTTGTAAATGAAGGTTTTTCTTTCGTAGACAATTTATGTTGTTATATTGCATTGTTGGCTTATGGATATGCTAACTAGGATGTTTGTTTGATTAAACAGGAACGTTACGAAGTTACTTGTGTTTTCAGATTATATAGGTTATATTGAGTATCCTATAAGATATCCTATATGTGTGTTTACAGGTGATATTTGATCAATTGTGGATATTAGAGCCTTAGCGTGTTCTATTTCAAGAGAGGACATGTGGTGGGTTGTAATGCCTTATTTTTGGGCGTTACAATATGTTTACCTTCATAAGTTATTGCATGCTCTTATTATCTGCTTAAACGTAATACCCCTTCGAGTCTCCTACTATCTTGGAAGCACACTTTACACGTGATATCAAAGCTTCTGCGTGACTAAGATTGTCATTTATTAACTTTAATATTATGTGCAGCGGACTGCCACGTTTAGTATACCCTTCGAGACATGACAATTGAGGCTCAAAGAACTGAGGTTCGAGGTAAATCTATGAAAGAATTGGTCTTTAAATAACAACTGTCGATGGTCAAATATAAGGCTCGACAGAAGCTTTTTTGTAAATTGAGGCTCAATCTCCTTATAAGACATGTCGAAGGTTACGTCGATGGCTCGATGTTGAGGTACATCAGACCATTTTTCTTCTTTTTATTTCAACTTTTTAGCCTCGATGGTAATTTCACAGGGCTTAACTTTGTCTAACGTTGACTTTGTTTGCTGTTTTGATCTAAATCTGATAAAAACACTTCATTTCTTCTTCTTTTGATTCAAGGAGCTATAAAACATCAATTAACATTAAAAAGCACAGGTATTCATAGGAATTTATTAAAAAATGCACCAAAATGAGCTCAAATTTATATGAAAAAGATAGAGTAAAAGAGACTTATCAGTTGCTTATTATCTATACAACTTGATATTTGGTCTATACTGAGATTGTGGGCATAGTTCAGACATATCTGAGGAAGAGTAGGCAAACACAACTTGATTGGCCTCAAGAGATGCCACAAGCTTAAACTTTAGCTCGAGGGATAGTAAAGCACCTATTCGAGTGGTTTGTTTGGTAGTATCATCAAGTTGAATTTCCTTAATCAATTTAGTTGGTTTTGCCTGGGTGAGGAGTCAATCTATTATATTCCATCTCTGGCCAATGCTCTAACATAGAGCTTTCCAGATAACTCTTAGTCCCCTTGACAAATGTTAACACTAAATAACATAGGAAATTTAGCCTTTAAGTAAGTGGATCGGAGAACCATGCAACGGATGAACAGATTGGGTCGGCCTAATACCATATGACGATAAACAGTTTATGGCTTTAGTTCAACTTCTAATTGAGTTTGATGTTTTCCATCCCCAAGCCGCATCAAAAAGGTAATAATTCCTCTAACCTTTGATGAGTTGGTTGTTGAACTCGAAAACGTGTGTTTATAGGGTTTTGACCTCTTTTGAAAGTGATCATTGTATAATTGATCAAAAGTGTGGCAAAAAATAATATTTATACTACTTCTTGGGTGAACCGAGACTTTCATCACATCAACTCTTGCCACTCTGACTTGGATCACAAGAGCATCATGAGTGGATTTTAACTTCCTTAATATCATCTTTAGTGAATGTAAAGAGAGGTCTAACTTTTCTCTTTTGGCAATGAGCATTATCTTTACCTTTATCATTTCCAAAGCAATTAAAAAATGTGGTCAAATGGGACCCTCTCACAATAGCGTTAACTACTTGTGTGGGTATGAATCCGGATGCAACGATCACGTGCGTGTCGCGTGACTATCGCGCTACGCGTGACCTAGGGAAACAACACGTGATAGGATGATCAAGAGAGTCTTGTGTAGGGAGGAGGAGTAGGCAATCTCAATAGGCTCTAACACACGTGTGACAGGCGAGGAGCTAAATAGCATCAACCTCACTGAGTACTATGTGTTCGTGTATGTTCTTGAGTAATTAAATGTTTGATTCACCAAGACGGAAATCCGGCAGCACGACGGCGTTTGTCCAAGATTTCACCTTCTCCAAATGAGGTAAGGACTAAGGTATTTATAGAGAATCCAGCTGTCGATGTCGTCCGTCGGATGCGACAGACGACCAACGGCTAGGATGAGTCCCTCTCATTATGGATATGGTTGTGGGCTCCCTTATGGACCCAGGCCCATTGAGGCCTTCATAGCAATGTGTGTGAGCTATTTGAGAAGTTGGAATTGGGCAGGCCAATTCCAACGGGCCCTACCTAAGCCTACCATGCCAAAACTCCCGTGATCATCCCAGTTGGATTGGGCCTAACTCTTTAAGCCCTGTCACACTAGCCCAAAGAGTTAAATCCAAATAATAATTAGGCTCAAGGCCTTTGTAATCAGATTTGTACATCTACATTTTGCCCCCTGACCAAAGTCCTTCGGGTTTCATCGGAGGGTTTGGGCATTATTTCAAGCCTTTCGAATGACAAAAGTCTCATCCAGCCGCATGTGCGCTATAATGTAGCTGCACTGCTGCTTGTTGTTAATTTCTTAATGGCTTGCAATGTAAATCTGTGCAAATTGTCAAATAAATCTCCTTCTTTAGAACAAAGGCTGAGATACTCGACAAGCTGCAGCCTGTAATAAAGGCTCTTTGTCGTTTTCGAACCAACTCTCCATAAAGTAATTGTTTGCATTTGAGAACCTGTTGCACCCTAAATGAGTAGAATCTTGATAGAAGCTTAAGACCATCTGCCATGCTCTCACGCCCTTGTTATTCACTGCATTGTTTCGTTCGTTTGAGTGATCCTATTCCTTTACTCCCAAAACATATGTTATGCCGGTGACATAATTCTTCCTTGCCTACTTTGCATGATTGAGCCCGATTGAGCCTTATCGATTTTTTTGAATCTTCTTGCTCTTCTAATAAAGACTTTGCTTGAGTTGGGTCTTATGAAGCCCTCTACCATATCATCATTCATACTTGTCTCAATCGAATCAAAGTGAAGAGCAATATATCATTCCTATAAGGTAGGGTATCGGGCACTTCGGGCTTCTTCCAGAAAAATGATGTTGAACATTGATCTTCCATAAAATATAGTCCCATAATATGTAAATTATAACTTCCACCGTTGATGTTCGTTGAGAAGATTATAGAACCTTCCCGTAAAACCCTAGAATGTATAATATGCTTTTTTTACCAAAAAAAGGAAATTTTTACCAAAAAAGGAAACCTATCTAAATAATACCTAGAGCGAAAATAGATAGTGAGTGGACGAGATTAATGCCACAGACGGCATATAAAAAGGATATCCTATGAAAAGATATGACATGAGGAAAGTTACCAAAAGTAGTAAAAACACGGTTTGAAGGCCTAAACGAAGGAATTTGCCGAGAAACGGTTGAGTCATGAGCAAAGCTGATGAGTATTGCTCGTTGGGCCTTTCCCTTCAGAATATGGTCTCGCTCGTAAAAATTCAAAACTCCCAAAATTACGAAGCTGCCATCTCAAAATCACAAAACTGCTATCGACACTATCGCATTCACCTACACTATGCCTTGCATGCCAGCATGCGAATTTCTGCTGCTGCTGTGTGCTGCTGCTGTGTGCTGCTGGTGCTGCTGGTGCTGCTGCTGCTGCTGCTGCTGTGTGCTGCTGCTGCTGTGCTGCTGTGTGCTGCTGCTGCTGCTGTTTTATTTTCCTCATTGGGATAGACACAATTGGCTATCTTTTTGCTTCCTTGCCTCATTTGCTCACGTTCTTCTTCTATATATACATCCTCATTGCCCTTCTTTTTCCTTGTTTGTTTCTCTCTGTTTTCATCTTCATATTTTTTTTTTTTTTCTGTTTCCAGTTTATTCAACCAAATTGCCCCCGAACGGAGATCCCATTTGTCCACTCACACCGAGCAATCTCACATCCATTTCAGAAACTCTCTTATGCACAATATGTGTCTCCTCTACACTCTCTGTACGGAGTTCATGATCAACAATGATTGCTAATAGACCATCAACGAACCTACATTTGTTGCAAGTGGCATCCAGGCCTTCAATTTTCCAAGCAGCAGTGAGTATGCTTTATGCATAAAGCCGTGCCATCAGGGCCTTCAAAATTTTTTTTGTTTTGCTTGTCTTGTTGCTTGATATATATATATATTCTCCTTACAATACCGTTTACTTTTAATGCAGCTTGGATTTGAAGACGAATCTTGTTGCGAAGAACGGAGAACTTCAGAAATCGGAATTAAAAGACCGGTGCAGCTGCTATTTTGTTGATGCTGTTGCTGTATACTTGGTAGGTTTCTTTGACCCCATCCTTTTTGTATGCGTGCGTTTAAGAGTTGTTGATGCAGTTCCACTACCATCATCTCTGTTTTTGTTGGTTCAAATCTTTTTTTTTTTACCACAAACAAAGAGCAGCCTTACTGTTTTTGAAGGATATATGTCTAATGTATTTTTCTAACATCAACATCACTAAGTTGGCTTATTCAATGGAAGAATCTTTCTTTAGTAGTTCAGCTAATATTGAATGATATATTGATGATCTAGGATGGTAGGAGCTCTTTAGCATCCTCTGTAGACATTTGTGCGTAAGAAGTATCTACGTGAATATTCAAATATAGGATTATATGTAGCAACAAGAGGAGTACAACCAGCTTTACACAATAGGATCTTTGTTTCTGCTTTGAGGTTATTCCAAGAAAATTTTATTGGCTCTTGATGGATCTTCATCCTTTGTTTAGTGCTATTGTCTTTAAGTGTAGGTCAGTAAGTCACAGTGCAAGAGCAGTATCTTCAAGGTTGATTTCGACCTTGATTCATTCCAACTTTACCAAAACTCATAACATAAAAATTAAAGATCTTTCCCTTAGCTTTCTATAGGATTTTGAATCACCTCAAAAGGAGTACGGGTGAGAGAAATATCCACAATTTACTCAACCCCATCAAATCTGTGAATCAGAACATTTCACTACATATCCCGTATATTCATAGCTAATTCTGTATTGATGCGTCGAGAATCCATCAAAATTCAAAAAATGAAAGTTGTAGTTCTTTCTTTTATCTTTCCAAGGAATTTTGAATCACCTCAATAGGACTTCTCATGAGGGAGATATCCACATTTTCGCGAACTTCGTCAAATCTGCAAAACCAGGGATCTTCACTGTCATGCATCGACTTTGTGACAAAAACTGTATCGATTCGTTTTGAATCCACCAAAACTCAAAACACAAAAGTTTTAGATCTCCCTCTTAGCTTTCTAAGGAATTTTGAATTGCCTCAAACGGAGCTCATACGAGAGAGATATCCACATTTTCGTGAACTTCGCCAAATCTGCAAAATCAGGGATCTTTGCTGTCATGCAGCGACTTTATAACAAAAAACTGTATCGATTCGTTTTGAATCCACCAAAACTCAAAACACAAAAGTTTTAGATTTCCCTCTTAGCTTTCTAAGGAATTTTGAATCGCCTTAAACGGAGCTCATATGAGAGAAATATCCACATTTTCGTGAACTTCACCAAATCTGCAAAACCAGGGATCTTTGCATTCATTGAAACAACATTCTTTCTTCACGACAATATTGGTATCAAAACCATTTTTCAACACAAACCCATAGGCTTGCTTTCCCTCAATAAGAGCTGCCAATATCCACATTTTGTGTGTGCTTTTTATTATATATGGTCAGCATGAGTGAAACCTTTCTTATTTGTAAAACTAACTCATCTCATTTTCTTGTAATGCAGGGCTCTAGATTGAAGTATTGAATCTCCACCGCGTATCTTCTTGACTTTGCTTTTGTAAGCATGATTTTCTTGTTTTATGAACTCATATTAATGTCATCAACTATTAATGATTCTTGCGTTCAAGAAGAATACTCAAATTCATCATTCACATTCATCATGTGTTCCATTCATTCATCTAATGACCACGGTGCCTCATGATTTTTAAGACGAAGCTCTTTGTTGTCCATGTTCCGACCGCATAAATGGCAATCTTGAGACCATACACTGTACGATGACACTCTCAGCCGTCCGCGTCCCAAACTTCATGTGACAATCTTGGAACCGCACATTGCGTCCGTGTTCCATTCCTCACATGATGATCTTGGCACCGCACCGCTATGAGAGAGGCTCTCCTCGGTTATTTGTGTCTCACTTGCCCGTGCGACGATCTTGGAACCGCACCACTATAAGAGGAGACTCTTTCTTATCTTGTGCACCCAGTCATTTGGTGAATGAATGAGATACTCCGGTAGCCGATGCACTTGTTGCATATGTCTCATGTCACATATTTGCGTTCATGATATTAGCATCTCTTTTGATCTTGTATATGCATATAACTCCTTTATCATGTAGGTGTGCATAAAATAAACATCTTGAGGATGGTGAGGGAAAATAGAAAGGGTCGATCTCGCAGTGGCAACCATACAGACAAAAGTAATGAAATATTGGCGAATTCAGGTCATGTGCCGAAAGTTCCCTTGCCACGTAGTAAATGGCTTGATGCTACCATTCGAAATGATTTTTTCTGGAAAGATATCAAAAAGAGGGATTTGTGTGCTCATCCTCCTAAAGATGGTGAATTTCATTTCATCCAACCAGAGCCCCGAGTAAGCGATAGGAAGAACATAGATGAGAATTCCATTTTACGTTTCAGAAATGAAAGAAAGGAGCTTCCCCTTTCAGAGACAATGTTCAGTTACCCAAAACAGATATTGCAAGGATGGCAGTCATGGGTATATTACATTGTAAAGAATTCTCATTATAGGTCTCGTTTAGAAAGTGCAGGGATCAATTTTGCTATATGGATTTCTTCTAAAATGGTTATCCGTTCTCAAAGTGTTGAAGCATGGCGAGCTGTATTGGCACGTTGGAGTACATGTACACATACTTTTGTGACATCATGGGGTGAGATTACTCCAACCTTAGAAGATGTGTGCACATTGCTAAGTTTCCCTAGTTCTGGGTCAACTGATATTGTCACGGCTGAGATTTCAGAAGAGGATGAAAAATTGGTGGAAGTACTAGAAGCTGATAGACAAGAAGCGAGAGACAGTCGTAGACAAGCATCATTTTGTGCGTGGATAAGACATTTTTTTGAGCACGAAAGGACTCGATCCGAAGGCCCCCGGTATGGATGCGAGTAAGTATGCGTTCCTTGCTTTGTTTATTTATGCTTGATTGTCATCACTTCAATCTAACCTTACTCATGACTTACGATTCATTTCAGGCATGAGTTAGAAGCTTTCATCGCTTGTTGGTTATCCATGTACGTGTTTCCCGGCGGGCCAGGAAAAGTGTCAGTCGCGACTTTTTAACTTGGCGATTCGTCTTGCTCGTGGAGAACGAGTTGCCTTGGCGCCTTTTTATTTAGGGTCTTTATATCGGCGCTTGGACCTTTATAGTGAGACTTCAGTTCGATCAAAGGGGCGATATATCATCGTATCAAATGTAGATTTGGGATTTCTACACTTGTTTTTCAGCGAACATTACAAAAGATATCCAGGTGTACCTGTTGCAAAACCTGATCCTCCTGAACCTCGAGCTTGGGCTTGGGTTGATAGGAAGCCTTTGGGTTCATTACTTGATATTATAGATGATGCTCATGAGGTCGACTTTCGCCCTTATACAAAGGAATTGGAGGGATATGAGTGGTGCACAACATATTACCCTTCGGGTTCCAAGACCTTAGTGAATCTGATGGAATGTGGTGAGCAGCTTTCTGAAGCTGAAGTAGTATATGTTCTCTGGTGTACACCTCGAGGTTTGCCTGCGCTTCACGATTGGTGTGATTCTTCTACTGAATTCTTGGAGCATAGAGTAATGTTGTACTCACCTCATCGGGTTGCACGTCAGTTTGGGTTTGATCAAGGTGTGCCTCCTATTGTGGCTATCGACACAGATTTCAATAGATGCTGTGAGGCAATTAGTCTTGAGAAACGCCATGAGCTCTATTGTTCTGTCAGACAGATGTTTTTTCCATCTATCAATCGCTCCGGTGTTGCATCAAGTGGATGGTTAACGTATTGGACAGGGTGTCTTGAGGCATTCAAGAAATATACTCTTTCAGCTATAGATGACAGTTTGCCAGAGTCGATCATTTATAAGCATGAGTTCCACTTTCAACTTCCGAAAGATGACAAGAATAACACTTCAGGAAAAGCGGTGATTGGGCGGACCATGCCTCCTGCATCAATCATCAGTCAAATCAAGCGTCCTCGCCTTTGTGAGGTATTAAATCTTGTTACTTAAGCTGTCTATATTATCGTTTCTTTACATACTATTGATATGTCATTAACCATGGTTTCACTCCTTTTTTTCTTTTCAGGACGAGTTGAGGACAAGCCGAGTCACAAGCCAAAGTGAGGTTAACAAAAATATTTCTGGCGATGGAAACGCCAGCACTTCTGGAATATTTGCTTCATCTAAGTCTTCTTCGCCGAACACTCACCCTTATCCCAATCGATATGGTGTTGGGAAGGTATTGCAAGCAAGAGGTGATAATACATCTGCTGTAGTGATTGATGATGATGATGATGATGAGGACATGGCCGGTGAGGAGCAAGCTTCTGACGACTTTGGAAGCGACAGAAGCGATCATGGAAATGAAAGCATACAGGAGGAGGATATTAATGCATATGCAGAAGCGTTGGCTGCAGAGATTCACGGTGAGGGAATTGATGATGTCCCTTGTAATAATGCCTCCGAACCCCCGGCACATCAGGATACTACTCTTCCAAATAATGAAATACCAGAGCAAGTTGGAGGGGAGAACACGCACCCGCATATGATAACTTCGGGGGAGAGTGTTTCGTTTTATGAATTCCTGGTCCCCCCTATTTACTTGGAGTCATTAAAGAGGTTGCATGCACGTGATGGGGATTTTTGGGCAGGATCAATTTGTCCTGGTTCCGAAGTCACAAATGCTATGGTTGTGATGTTAGGTCGGGCGTGTATGCTGCTAGGTAGACCATGGAATTCATTTTCTTCAGCTGACTTGGAGTTATTGGTACAAGCTTTTAATAGTGCTCGTGCCTTGGGGTTTAAAATTGATAGCTTGGAGAGTGTTGCTAGCAAGGCACAAAAGGTATTGCACCATCGACCATTAATCCAACGTTACGAGAGGCTCAAGGCTGAACTTGAGGCGACACAACTCGAATTGGAGAATTCTCTTGAGGGTCTTGATACTGCTTCTATAGCAGAATAGATTATTGCATTAAGTTATGTAACTTCATGAACTTTGTCTTTGTTTTGTTTCATGTTTCATGCACAATATTTCACATGGTGCTACTTTCTCTTAGTTTTGTTCCCTTCACTTGGTATCGTATCATAGTACGATGAACTCGTGCGCTTTACAGAATGTAAGATTCATGTGTAGCGGCACATTATATGTTATGACTTTGCGCGTTTAAATTATTATTTCTTTCGCGAGCAAAGGCTTCTTGATTTCATAAGAATTCTCAAGGGGGTATTACCCACTACTTGATTTCACAAGAATTCATATGCATGTATTATGCCACGCGCTTAGTAAATTTGAACTATTACAAGCTGCATGAATGAATGAACGAATGTCGCGCGTATAGGAGACAAGTCTCTTACCAAGCAGCAGCAACATATAAATATAATGTATAATGAAATTGATCGGTGAAAGAATCATGTGAAAGCAAGCCCATATTATTCAAGTCATCATCATCACTGATCATGCTATTACATGTGAAACTTCTTTACATATTGAAAATTTATAGGAGCCGTAATAGCATCAGTCTTTGGATTGAGGAGCTTGCAATACCCGCTATCATGGACTTCATGTATAATGAAGGGACCTTCCCATTTTGGCGTGAACTTTGGCGCAGGTATACTTCGGCGCACATGCTCGGCTGCACGAAGTACAACATCACCCACTTGAAATGACCTTTTCTTCACCAACCGATCGTAGGCCATACCAAGCTTGTGTTGGTAGTTGATCAAGTTGTTTTTGGCCATATCTCGTCTTTCATCTAAGGCTTCCAAGTCTATTATGCGTAAAGCATCTGGCTCAAGCTCAGCATTGATCGCTAATCGTGCTGAAGGGATCAGAACCTCTATAGGCACGACTGCTTCGGCACCATATACTAACGAAAAAGGTGTTGCTTGTGTTGGTCGCCGCTTTGAAGTCCTGTAAGCCCAAAGTGCTAGGGATAGTTTATCGTGCCATTCTTTATGGTTATCGTGTACCATACGACTCAGAACCTTTAAAAGAGTCTTGTTCGTAGCTTCCGCTTGGCCGTTGCCCTTAGGGTAATAAGGGGTTGACTTTACATGATCAATACCATATGATTCCAACAGTTGTCGAACATGTGAATTGATGAAAGGAGTGCCATTATCTGAAAGGATACGCTTTGGAATCCCGAATCGGCATATAATGTTCTCCTTGATGAAGCTTGCAACTATTGGTCCTGTCGCCTTCTTTAAAGGAATGGCTTCTACCCATTTAGTAAAACATTCAGTTCCAACTAGGATCCAAATACAACCTCTAGATGGCGGGTGAATAGGACCGATTAGATCAAACGCCCAAGTGTGGAAAGGCCATGGTGTTGTTAAGCTGTGAAGTGCAACTGCAGGAGCATGAATCACATCTCCATGTTCTTGGCAAGGAACGCACCGCTTAACAAAATTGGAACTATCTGATTCCATGGTTGGCCAATAGTACCCCATGTCTAGTAGCTGATAATACAACTTCCTTGCGCCTTGGTGCTCACCGCATTCTCCAGCATGTACCTCGGTTAATATCTCTTCTGTTTCAGGAGATGTAATGCATCTGAGAGGCTTTCCCATGAATGAGACTCTATACAACTCATCCTCATGCATTAGGTACTTGCGTGCCTTCCTTTTTACTAATCTGGCATCCGTACTATTAGTTGGTAACACGTTATTCTTCAAATAGTCAATGTACGGACGACGCCAATCTCCAGCACTTGCGACAAAATTACATTCTTTTGCATCTGGTAACTCAGAGCACTTAGGACAATGCATTTGCATCTGAGATGCATCCTTAGCCATTGAGGGCCAATAATACCCTGCACGTTGAATGCGACGATACAAAGGGGGTCCTTCTTCCCCACACCAGATTTTATGATACTTGTCTAATTTTAACCGAGCCTGTTTCGCGCAAATGCATCGCGATAGAACGCCCTCCGGTCCTTTAAAGTACAAAGCGCCATTGATACGAATAAAATTCTTCAAGGTTACGATGGAGGCCGCATTGGGTTGCGCTAATTGATTCTTGATACCAACACGCCAATCATCTCCTGTTTCATCATCTTCCTCCAACAATTGCAAGGTTGTGCAAGGAATAGTTTTCTTGATAACTTTGACATCTAGGCTTTCATCTGAAGCATGCATTGGAATCTTAGATGCCAATGTTGCCAATGCATCTGCGTAACGGTTCGTAGATCGTTTGGTATGTTCATACCTTACGACTTCAAACTTCCCAATTAGAGCCTGCACTGCAGCCCTATAAGGCGCAAGTGATGGCTCCTTGAGGGCATATTCACCATTGGTCTGCTTAATGATCAAATTCGAATCGCCACGAATACACAAGTGGTTTGCTCCAGCTTCCAAGGCAAAGACGATCCCGAGTAACAATGCCTCATACTCGGCTTCGTTATTAGTGCAATGAAAGTCAAGTTTGAATGCCAAAGGTATTTCTTGGCCATTAGGTGATGTTAATACAACTCCTGCTCCCCACCCTTGACTTCCTGATGAGCCATCAAATTGAAGTGACCATTCTCCTTCTGTTTCGATCATGAGTGAGTCCTCGTGAAATTCTGCTGGTATAGTATCTGTGATCACATCTTCACTTTCGTTCGGAAAATGAGCCAAGAGATCAGCTAAGGCCTGTGACTTAACAGCTTTAGGAGTCTGTATTGTAATGTCGAACTCTCCAAGAAGCAACAACCATTTTGCAATACGCCCAGACAATGCTGGTCGTGACAATAAATACTTGATAGGATCTGACCGTGTGACAAGGTTAACCTTATGTGCCAGAAAGTAGTGACGTAATTTTTGAGTTGCAAACACCAGCGCGAGACAATGCTTCTCGCAAGCTGGGTATTTGACCTCACTTCCTTGAAGTGAGCGACTCAAATAATAGACCGGGCGTTCTTGGCCGTCTATTTCTTGTGCAAGTAAAGCTCCGATTGATCTGCTGGTAGAAGTGAGATATAATATCATCGGTACTTGCTTCACAGGCATAGTCATGGTATGAGAAGAAGTGAGAATTCCCTTAATTCTTTGAATCGCATCTTCATGGACTTGTTTCCATTCAAATGCAATTCCTTTCTTCATAAGTTGATGTAAGGGATGCGAAATCTCTGCAAGTGCAGGCATGAATCTCCTAATATATGAAACTTTCCCCATGAAAGTTTTCAACTCTTTCAAAGTAGTTGGCGAGGGCATAGACAATATAGCTTGTATTTTTGCAGGATCAACATCAATTCCCTTCCTATGGACCACGAATCCAAGGAATTTTCCCGAAGCAACTCCAAAGACACATTTCAAAGGATTCATGCGAAGCTTATACAATCGACATCGTTCAAAAACCTTCCGAAGATGGACCAAGTGGTCCGGTGCATGTTTTGATTTCACGACTATGTCGTCCACGTAATCCTCCATGAAATCATGCATCATATCGTGAAAAATGGCTGTCATTGCCCTTTGATAAGTAGCACCAGCATTCTTGAGTCCAAAGGGCATGACAGTATAATAGAAATTCCCAACAGGCGTTCGAAAGGCAGTACGCTCAGCGTCTCCAATCGCCATCTTGATTTGATTATACCCGCTGAAACCATCCATGAATGAAAATAATTCATGTCCTGCCGTGACATCCACTAAGGTGTCTATATTTGGCAAAGGGAAATCATCTTTAGGACAAGCCTTGTTCAAATCACGAAAATCCACGCAAACCCTTATTTGACCATTCTTTTTTCTAACAGGTACGACATTTGCGAGCCAAGTAGGGTGCTCGATTGGTTTGATAAAGCCTGCATGAAGCAACTTCTCAATTTCATGTTTGATTTGAACCTCAACCTCAGGACGGAAAACTCGTTGTCCTTGCTTAATAGGAGTAGTGCCCGGGGCGATATTTAGTCTGTGCACTACAAGACTAGGATCTAAACCTGCATCTCATCATATGCCCAAGCAAACACGTCCCTATATTCTCTCAACAAATCAATGAGAGGACTTTTAACATCTTGCAACAAACCTTTGCTGACAAAAATTGGCCGCGGCGACTCTCCTGGTCGCGCTAGATCCAATTCCTCAATTTCTTCATTCTGTGGCTTTATTTGATCTTGCATTTGTTGAGGGGCGGGTTGAATTTCTTGAATCGGTACAGGGTCTGAAGAAGAACAAACTTCCTTAGACCCTGGAAACCGTCATAAGAGATATACTCTTCGCCCATCCTCTCTAACATAACTTTCAACAGCGTCAGCTTGCTTGTTCTTCTTTTTACCTCCTCGACAACCACGCATTTTTCTCTTCTTTTGTTGACCCTCTTGAATTTCTTCCCAAGTGGGTAATGGTACACCTGAAGCTCTAGCAATAGCTGTCTCACCTTCATCCGAGTACTCATTGAAGAAGGTAGATTCAATGAAATTTGCCTCATCGTGCTCGAAGGGATTCTTTGTAGCAGGAATAAATACATCCTTCCCTTTCCAATGTCCTTTGATACATTGATGCATCGTTGATGGCACTAAATTGTGATCGTGCAGCCATTTCCTACCTATCAAGAGGTGGTAGGACACAGGCGCATCAATCACGTGAAAAGTAACACTACCACGGATAGGCCCAATCTTAAGATCAACATTAACTCTTCCAATGGTCTTTGTTGTAGTATGACTAAAGCCATTAACTGAAATGGGTTGCCTCACCAAACGACGATAGTCAATACCGGCAGCTTCAAATGTAGTCTTAGGCATGATGTTGAGAGAAGAACCAGCGTCAATGAATGTCCTCTTAACTGGATAGCCATTAAGTGTGCCCTCCACATATAATGGTCGATTGTGATTTGGACCGTCTACACACATATCTGCATCAGTGAACAAGATTGCATTTTCATGCGCTCGAGCCATTCTTTTGACTGGCTGCGCTGCACTACACTCGGCATATTGTCCCTCGGAAATTTGCGCGAGCATAGTTGCTGCTGCAAGCCTTGCCTTCTCATCAAAGCCAAGTAGATCAAAGAAATTTCTAAAATTTGAAGTCTTCAAAAGCGCCGCAGCAATGGGTGCACAATCATTTTCCTCAATTACATGTTGTTTTCCTTTTGTGTTACTTGCCTCAGTAAGTGGTGTATCACTGGCCTCGACCATGGCAGGATCATGAATAACGACGTTGACAGCACCACGCTGATTGTTATGGGTTGGAAGTGGATTGTTCCTAACATCATTATTTTCAATAACAAGCTCTCCACTCTGCACTCTTTCGTTGAAAATTCTCTTCAAAGTAAAACAATCCCTAGTAGGATGGCCTACAATCCTGTGGAACCTACAAAACTTGGGATCATTCCTCTCCTCTTGGTTGGTAAACGCTCTACCCTCGGGAGCTTAAGATTTCCATCTCTCAACCATTGATCGAGCATAGCATGCACTTTTCCCATCGAACAAGGATATGTTGGCACTTCCTTTGTTCTCTCACGTCCAGACTTTTCAACTCTTCGTTTCTTCTCATCTTTGGGATCCTCACTTTGAGTTGCATTCACAGACGGTCCTCTTTTGTTAAAATTCACGCTTCCTCCTCTCTGTCGCATGACAGAATTATTAGTCCTTCGCGCATTCTCAACCAAAGTGGAGAATGAGGCTAAAGAGAGATTTTCCAGGTGTACCGCATATTCGGTGAACATGCCTTGGATGCAAATTTTCACCAGCTCTCTTTCGTCACATATGTCTTGGATGTCTAGTGAACGTTCCCTGAAACGCTCAATATAATCCATCAAGTCTTCCTTGGGCTTCTGGCGAATCCGTCCCATATCAGTCAAGGTCACTCGTTCCTGTGTGGAGAAGAACTTCTCTAGGAACATCTTGCACATAGTTGCCCATGAATCTACTGATCCAGGAGGAAGGTTAACGTACCATGTGTACGCTTTCTCTGTAAGGGACTTAGAAAATTCTTTCAACTTGAGATCATCATCAAATCCGTAAACCTCTAGCGTTTCAATGAACTTCAACAAATGTTCCTTGGCACTTCCTTTCTTACCATTAAATAGCATGAATTTGGGACTCACATAGTCTTGAGGGTATGGCTTAGCAGCAATACGTTGATTGTATGGGAGTTTGAGATCCAATACTCCCACATCAGACTTAGCTTGTATTTCCCTCAAGTACGTGTCTAGATCTTCCTTTGTGACGAAAGTAACTTTAGGAGTTGAAGTAGTAACTTCAACTGGTGTAGCAGGAGTGACAGTCTGGAGTGGAGTTGTATTTGGTTGAGCAGCAGGTCCACCAATGACAATCTGTGGCGTAGTCTGTGAGGATGAAGATCCTCCGGGTTGAACATGTACTGTAGGCTGGGAAGTTGAGGGTCCTCCTAGCTGAATTCCAGTGTTCACTACCTGAGGTACAGGCAATTGTGTAACTATAGGCTCCAACGGAGGGGCTTGCTCCCTACTTCCAATAGTGTCATGTTCAGGAGTAGGAAGAGGATCAACAGGTCGAGCAACTTGAGGTGCCTGAGAAGCGCGTTGTTGCGCAACAACAACAGGGTTCGACGAAGTCGCACCTTGTTGCGTAGCAGCAATAGCAGCTATTCCAGGCAGGTACTGAGCAAATATTGTCATGAATTGTTGGAATTGTTTTGCAGACTCTTGCATTGATTGATTGACTTGTTTGGTATTTTCTTGCACAGCACGCAAGATCGTAGCATTGTCTATTTGAGCACCAGCAGGTTGGTTCACATCCTCAAGTGCTGGCATGTCATGTTCAGTAGCCTCGGGATCAACATTAAGTTCTTGAGTTGTACCCTCAGTGGGATCGGTAGGTCTCTTCCTTGGAGGTGCCATCACACAAGTGTTGATTTCCCTGTCCCCAGTGGAGTCGCCAAAAATGTGTGGGTATGAATCCGGATGCAACGATCACGTGCGTGTCGCGTGACTATCGCGCTACGCGTGACCTAGGGAAACAACACGTGATAGGATGATCAAGAGAGTCTGTAGGGAGGAGGAGTAGGCAATCTCAATAGGCTCTAACACACGTGTGACAGGCGAGGGAGCTAAATAGCATCAACCTCACTGAGTACTATGTGTTCGTGTATGTTCTTGAGTAAATTAAATGTTTGATTCACCAAGACGGAAATCCGGCAGCACGACGGCGTTTGTCCAAGATTTCACCTTGTCCAAATGAGGTAAGGACTAAGGTATTTATAGAGAATCCAGCTGTCGATGTCGTCCGTCGGATGAGACGACAACGGCTAGGATGAGTCCCTCTCATTATGGATATGGTTGGGCTCCCTTATGGACCCAGGCCCATTGAGGCCTTCATAGTAATGTGTGTGAGCCAATTTGAGAAAGGTTGGAATTGGGCAGGCCAATTCCAACGGGCCCTACTCCAAGCCTTCCATGCCAAAACTCCCATGATCATCCCAATTGGATTGGGCCTAACTCTTTAAGCCCTGTCACATTAGCCCAAAGAGTTAAATCCAAATAATAATTAGGCTCAAGGCCTTTGTAATCAATTTGTACATCTACAAACTTCATCTTCCGAACCCCGAAATCCAAAACAAGAACTTTGTTTTAATCATTATATTGGTTATCCAACAAAATAAATTTAGATAAACGGGCATCAATGAGGCGTCACAGTCCAAGATGTTTCATCTCCTGCCCTTCCCAACCAAAGAATTTTAATAGGAGAAAATCCATTCCTGCCTTTTCACTTTATACTTCCATACTCCTCTGACAACTGCAGTGCCTTACTGCGACTTGATCCCAACATAAAAAACCATGTATAACATCACAAAGAAAGCATCAACTAAAATCACCTGCACCCATTTCGCTCTTGGACTGAGTTCGTCCCGCTTCCCGCCCTAATCTGTTAGTAGAAACAAATAAAAACTTCTTTCTAACTCATGATTTTAAATTTGTAAACTAATTTGCAGTATGATTTTTCATAATGCGTGTCCAAATCCAATACAAATGAACAGCTATTAACCGACTAAGCTCGTAGAAAGACCAATGCCTATATTGATCATTTTAAGAAATGCACCCACTACCATTAGAGGAACTGAATGATCTAAATTCATATTAAAAACCATTAAAAATGAAACAATAGCAATCATTAAAATGATAGGATAACAACAACGATAATAATAAAATAATATTAAAAACCAAACAAAAAAAATACTTGTACATACGTCAATAAAATAAATCACTTATTGAACTCCTTAACTGCAAGCTTCATACAAACCAATCTGCTTTATTTTGACATTTACTCATATCAACAGTTTTGAACCAATCTAGGATTCAGTTCTGTGGCTCAGGTCTAGGACCGATCCTCTGTTTCTTAATATAAAAACTGAGTAATTTTGAATGTGAAAACAGAGGACAACAAACATGTGTTGTGTTGTTTTAATATACACTTAAAATAACATGTGTTTTTTTTCCCCAATTTGGTCTGGTTATTATAAATTATACTTTATTCTCGAAATCTTTGGCTATTCTATTTGTCCATTGATGAAAATGTCGAAAATTCTGGTTAGTGGTTGGTTGCCCAAATTTTCCTTACATACAACGATCGATGGTATTTTCTCTCTAATAATGGACTACACGTGGGGTATAACTCCCAATGATATTCTGACACATGGATATGTGGATGGTAGTTATTTTGAAAACCACTCACTGTATTGTCCATGTGTTAGTATATAGTTGGGAGTTACAAACCATGTGTACATACACGTGGGGTATAAAACCCACCCAATATTTTTCCCTAATAATGGAGTTGATGGATGGATGCCTCACCAAAACTTATTTGTGTAGTATTGGCCTCCATGACGTCGACCTTAATGGCTTATAGAAAGTAATTATAATAACTATGTGTTAAGGAATACAAGCAATGATAGAAAGTAATTATGTTTATATATTTTTAGAGCCTAATGCCACTAACTATCTCTAACTTGCTATTATTATTACCTTTCTTTTCTTTTCTTTTTCTCTTTTTGGGACTAGTCTATTCTTAGTCCCGGGTTGCATTGATGAAGCTAAGGCTCCTAATACTTAACCAGGTTACCTTGATGAAGCTAAGGTTCTCAGTACTTAATATATTAATTTGCTTATTATATTGATTATTATTTCTTTCTTATATTTTCATATTACATATTCATGATCATGCATGAGCATATTGATTATTGTCTCAATAAGATAAAGAGGGAAAGGTTTTCTTAAATAAAAAGAAGATAGAGTTCTTTTCCAAAATAAATTTTGTCATGTAAGAAATGATTTTTCCCATAAAGACTTTGGAATTTATCTTAGCAAATCTTTTTCTAAAAATTTAGAGGAGCTCATGAAAAGTTTTTAAGTAACCAAAGAACATAGGGATTTTGGATAATACAAAAAGTAGATATATCATACATACACTTTACAAAACCATAAAGTGAAAAATTTTCCTTTAAAAATTAAAATTTTGAAATTCTTGGTTGACAAAAGTTTTACTAAACTTCATTAAGAATGTTTCACCAATACTCTAGAATATGAAGGAATAAACTAGTTTGACAAATCACCAAGAATGTTTCTTTTATAAGGATAAAATGTTCTTAAGGAATAAAGTTAGTAAACAACTTAGGAAATCATTTTAATTAAATGAAATAAACTTTAGGAAAGGTTAAGAAAATATAAAGCTTGATAAATTTTAACTACTCTCAAATAGTATTTAGAAACTATCCTCTCAACCTTTACAAATTAAGTTATAAGAAACTAGAAAGACAAAAATCATTTTTTTTAGAAAATTTGAAATACTAAGGAAATAGAATTAAAACGGGAAAATACTCACTTAAAATAATTTAAGAAGTTTTCCAACAAGCTAAGTGGAAATTTTCAAAGTTTTGCTTTTTCAATTTCTAGAAGACATTGCTTTTACAAAAATCATGGTTGAGACAACTTCATTAAATTCATGCATATGATATACCAATATATATATATATATATATTCTAAAGGTTTTTCCAACTATAATAATATCTATATTTTGGTACAAGTATTTTTGGATAAAGAAAAGTTTGCAAATTTAAGTTTTAAAAATTAGAAATTTCGTGGTAAATCTGTACCCTACAGTTTCAGGACGCAAATGACTTTTTATGATAAGAATAACCTTAGAAACGGATAGATCTTTTCGAATAGGTAGAAAACGGTATACTATATGCGAAATTTCAAGTTAAAATGAGCAAATTATGGTCATTTTAAATTGGAATTTCCATCTATACGAATTTTACCGCAACTAGAAAATAAAGTTAGAAGTTTTGACTAGAAATTCCATAAAATACTCATTTTGGGTATTTCCTTTGTTTAGGAATTGAGGAGGAAGACGTATACCACGCTGAGGACACTTCGACTAAGGGAGTATCGTCATAGCTGAGTGAGTCTACTTCCCTTATTTTTCATGCTTATGTTTGTGCTTGTAATTTAGCTACACTAGACTTAAGGAAAGATAAAATTGAAGATGTATGTGTTGATAACATGTTGAAAGAATATTAAGCATATTGAGCCACGAAATGCTTGTAATAAATTGTATGTTATTAGCATGTTGAAGTGTCTGAAATTGGTTGATCGCTTGCAAGAAGTTAAAATTTAATGGCGAGGCTCTAAATAAAACTTGATGCATGCACTTCATAAGTTGATTCATACATTGGTCCAATTCGTGTCCAAGTTCGGAAATCTAGTGAAGTTCGACCTCCATCTTCTCTAAGGACAAACGTTGCTTCCCTCAGCATTGGTCGGTCTTCCGCGATGGCAACAATTCATTCCATAACATATATCATCTCTAGCTCGGTCATTTTCTTTCCTATGGGGCAGTTTGTGGATAGTCTGTACTACTCCTTTCCATTCGGTTTGCATCATTCCTCTTTTCCAGATCAAGAACATTTCCCGGACGGTCTTAGGTTGTCCTGCTAAAGCAAATTCTTAGCATAACACCCTAAGTCTCATTCGGTAATTTTCCAGGTTATCAAAGGGTCCTTTTTGAAAGTCCTTAGCCTGCAGATGGGCTTCATCTATGGTAATCTATGCAAAAGAGAGAGAAGTCAGAAAGCTTATTTTACCCATTCCACCTTATCTAAGTCTTTCTTATTTCTATTTTAGTTTATTTCTTCTTAGGTCCAATTCTATAATCATGATTCCTATGTTCTCAACTATGCTCTGATACCAACTTAAACTGTCATGCCCCAAGGGGTACCCTAAAAGTAACAGTCCACCACACTCAATATTAAAGCTTAAGTATGACAACTTTAGCCACTCCCAAAAGCTTTGATATTAAGTGTAAGACGTGCTCTCATAAATTTAGAGGACCATACATGGAATTATGAAACTTAAGAAGATATAATAATAGATTAAGAAAAGAGGATTCATAATATTCATTTATTCATATCAATAATCTTACAAAACTTAGGGGCATTCCCCAGTCACAATTCTATTACAAGAATATTTCTACATCTTATCCAAACTAAACTTCATCTAGAAAATTCCTTAACCCAGAAGGAAAATACCTAGCTGCAGGGTCCACGTGGTCTCAACCACAAATAAGTGAACTGCAAAAGATATCTATAGGGGTATAAGCTAATAGGCTTAGTGAGAACTATTTCCATAAATAACTTCTTGTAACAAAAATTCAAACCAGTTGCTCAAGCAATCAAATGAAATGCAACATACACCTGGGCAAACAAGGCATATAGTTTTCCAGCAACTATATGTTGAATGGATTTACGCCCTCCATTCGGAGTTTGGTGATACATAACCTCAAAACAAGTAGTTTTAGTTAAAAAGATTTATGCTTTCGATCAATATCGCCAAGCATATAAAGTCTACTTGAATTAAGCCTTGCTTTCGGATCTTCCGCCAAGCATTTCCTTAATGTCGCCAAGCAATTGCTTTCAGTCACTCCGCCAAGTGTTGCTTTCGACCGGAGCTACAATCCTTCTCACCCAAAGATAATAACCCAATGCAATGTGACTCACTTCATGGTATGCATGAATCCATTTATTTATAATATCATAACATTATTATTATCAGATTTAAGGTGATCAAAGACTCTCATACAAATCAAGTGTTATACTAAAATAAACATTAAATCAATTCCGGCCTCGATATTCTTAGGATTCTTTCAAAGAATTATTTTACATACATATTCATTTGTCTTTTTTTTTTTAATTCTAATGCAACTAAATTACAAGCACAAACAAGTAAAGCATTTTAAGGAAATAAACTCATGATGCCATGTCGACTTTCTTCTACACGGATGAGTCGCTCACACAATCCTCTTAATCGAAATAGTCCTTAGGGTAAAGGTATTCTTCCTCGGAATCACCTATCCAAAGAAAATACCTAAAATGAGTATTTCTTGATGATATTCTTGAATTTTGACAAAACAATGTCATGAGAACGTCAAAGTTCATATAAAGGGAAATTGCAATTTAAAATGGCTATAACTTGGTCATTTTAACTCGGAATCGCACATATAATATGCCGATTTCTACCTACTCGAAAAGATCTATTCATTTCTAAAAATATTTTTATCAAACTAAACCATTTAGGCCCCAAAACAGTGGTGATCAGATTCACCACGAATTTTCCAACTCAAAAACAAATTTGTTTCAAACTTTAAATCATTCAAGACTTGATTGATAAATACTTAGTTATCTATATAGTTGAAAAATCTTCTTTTTATAGCTACTTATTAGCTCATATTTATTCATGCCCAAGTGTTTGTTGTCCATCCATGTTTCTTAAGTAAAACAATGGCAATTTGGAGTTTTAGAAATCTATTGCTTACAAGAAACTCATTTTGTAAATCTTTTGAAATGGATACTTTGATTCTTTTATTTTCAAAGAATTACTTTATGTTTTACTTATTTATTTTTCCTAGATGACTTTTTGAAAAGTAATTTTCTTCTTTTCTTCATTCTCTACATTAGTGCTATTTTTCCTATTTATTTCCTATACAATTTTTCTTTGACCATTTGTTGGAAAAGATCTTAGTTTGAAAATTCTCATTCCTTCCTTATGTTATGTTTTTCATAGAAATAATTTTTGTATCGAAAATAATTTTCTTTTTGAAAAACAAAGTGGGATAACAAATGATTTAAAAAGCTTTTCATAACAAAAATAGTTTCTAAAATTTTAGTGAGTTCTTCTAATAACTTAAAAAGGAATGACTTTATTTTTGTTAAACCATAGATTTTATACTTCATATAAACTTATTCCTAAGTGATATAATCTCCTTTTTATCGATTATTTTTAGAACTTGAAAATTTGGACAACAATCTTAATGAACATGATTTATAAGAAATAATAGCAAGCAAAAATAATGTAAATAATAAATAAAGTCAAGTATTGGGAGTCTTAGCTTTTTCAAGGCTCCCGAAACTACGAAGTAGACTAGTCCCAAAAGAAAAATAAAATGAAAGAAAGAAAAAAAAATTGTTTTGACTTGATGAGGCTAAATCTAAGACTAGAGACTAGTCTTAAAAATAGCAAGAATTAAATAAATTAAAATAAAATAAATAAATAAATTGCTTTACATTAAATTAAATAAATTGCAAGTGAGCTTATATGCTCTAAGAATATGTATATATATAGATACATAATAATACTTAGGTATAATAATAATAACATGAACAAAATAAAACATATATACATAAATGGATTTTCATGAACAAGAACAATGCATAAACATAATGTAGCTTCCATAAACATTTAGTTTTTGGAAACTCACACCATGGTCATGTAAAGTTACATGACATGAGGAGAAAAAAAATAATAAGAGAAGTTTACCTAAAGAAGGTTTTTGGAGTGTTATGTGGTTATGAATTTTGTGTAGTAGGAAGTGGTTTTGGGATTATTTTGAGAGAGTTTTGGGAGGATATTTGGAGAGAGTTTTGAGAGGAGAATTTGAGAGAGTTTTTGTAGAGAATTTGTGAGTAGTAATTGTTGAAAGAAGTGAAAGAGGGGGGGGGGGGGGGGGGGGGGGGGTGGGTAGGGTATTTATTGGAAAATGTAGAGTGATTTTTGAGTGATTTAAATAAAAGAAAAATAAAACAAATTGAGGAAGATATAGAGGGAGAGGGCGCGGCCATGTGAGAGTGAGAGAGGGAGAGATTTTTTTTTTTTTTTGTATTTTTGTTGATTAAATGAAGTAATAAGTAAGGTAGATGTGAAATAAAGTTATGGGAAAGGTAAAAAGTAAAGATTATAGGTTATGGTGTTTATAAGAGTAGGTGTAAGAAAAAATAGAGATAAAAGAATAGTGTAGAATAGTAATGAATAGTGTATTGTAAAGTATATATAACTAATAAAGTACCGGTAGTAAGAAAATATACGTATAATTACGATATCTATTATTTTTACTTACCGAAAAATTATAAAACTGATATTTTTGAAATCCTTATATTTTACCAGTCTAATGGTATATTTAGAATATTTTTACTATTCCAAGCCTCGGGAGACGTTTTTCAAGGACTGTGTCCGATCGGGTTCAAAACGATTTGCGGTTTTACTAATATGATCTTTTTAAGCTTCCTTAGATAATTACGCACTATTCTATATACTAAACTCTTACTTACTTTCTCTGAGTTGCTTATTCGGGATTGCCGGACTTAAGTTATTACGTCAAATTAGGGTTTTGTTGATTTTAGGGTTTCGGTTGACTTCCGGATTAAGGTTTTAAGCAAAACTGATTCCAAAAATTTAGGGGTTTACAAGCTCTCTTCACACATTCCTAGCCTAATCCCAGCTAGTATTAATCATGCACAAAAACTATTGGGGGGTAAGCGAACCATGGGCTCAGTGAGATAACTTGACCAGACCACACATAAACCAATAACAAACAAATATAATCATCAATCACATGCCATGCAACAATCAATCATATGCACATTACAAGCTTGGATGATCTAGAATCCAAAGCAGGATGGAGATTTACACCCTCTCATCGAGGTTGAAGGAATTCGATACTATAGCCCACCTACCCAAGAGAGACTAAGTATATAGGAAAGCCACGATCCTCATTGTAGTTGTCATTTTATACTTTAGGCACTCAATTCCTGTTTTAAGCCTTAGAAACTCGACTAAATGTTAGTTATTTCATAGCAATACCATGGGCGGTGTCCTTCATTACTAGTTAGTTCCCATGGAACTGACGGAACAAAAGTAATCTTGCGTAGAACTAATAGCCTCTTGCCTAGAAAAACCAAGCATTACCAGAGAACTGAAATACTAACACGTAGTAGGCTGCCACATCTTCAAATGCAATTTATGCAAATGATGTGATGCATGTCCATTTCTTTTATATTATCAATGGTTGTTAATCAAATTTAAGGCGATCATCCGATTTACAGACAATCATCAACATGCTTCATATAACATTTATCATACAATAGAATTATCACTTATATTATGATAATTTGTCATTCAATCATACACCATGCATCATGCATTATCCCTAATCCCACATGCATATCAATTGAATATATATTATTCCAAATGTAGTCATACTACGAGCACAAACAATGTGATAAAGTCAAGTAACTCACCTGTGGTCATTGCTAAATTGTTGTATAAGCTATCGGAAGTTCGGGAATTGATCTATTTTCTTATGAAAGGAAATAACAGAGATTCATTATTGAACTGTTTCTATAAGAGAAGTCTTCCTAGAATTAAAGGCGCTGATCTCAATCGCCGGATATTATATTAAACTTGTTATATTAATTATTGCATCGTTAAATAATTTAATTGAATTCTCATAGGTGCCTAACTATTCCATATCGGTATCTGATACAGTTTTTATTAAGGTTTTAATCCCTATAGTAAATAATATTTATCTGTTATTTGTTTTCATTTTTTTTCTCGATCTTAATTGCTATCTATATTTTTATTTAAGGGGTTTTTTTTCCTTAAGTCCTATTGCTTTTAGTAGAAGATTTTTATTTATTAATTCTTTACTTGTCAACCTTATCTGTCTCTTAAATTGGTTATTTTTATTTATTTAAGGGTATGTTCTAGTATCTATACCTTTTAAAAATTAAAAATTGTATGTCAGATATATCAAAATTTTTTTTATTATACTTCAATTTCATTTTTATTGCAAAACAAACTAAGTTTAATAATATGGTATTATCAGTAATATTAGTTTTGAAATGTTAATATCGATATTAGTAATAAATACAAGTATAACAATAACAACAAGTTTCATGCTATTAGTAAATAATAATATCAGTGACAAAAATAATAATAGTATTGATGATAATATAATTATAGTGACATTAGTGTAAATAATAACAGTATTCACAATCCTAATGATTCTTGATGAAAAATATTAATAATACCAAATTTTATAATTAGTAGTGATAATAATAGCAATAGTCCTAATTATATTAATAGGAATAATAGTAACATTAGTATTAGTTTATTAATAGGGAAAACTGAATGAATTTCTGTTTACGATTTCTTATTCGTTTCAAATCCGATTTAGCTGTATAAATAGTCGATTTGGTAGTACTCTTGGAGTACTTTCTATTAGTAGTGTTATTTTGAAGAAAAGAAACATGTAGGGTTTTTAAATTCATAAATCAAGTCTACAATTTTTGGATGAATCATGACAGTTTATCTTTAGTTTGTTTTTGTGATATCTAACTTATTTCTAGTCCGTTTTTACGAATAAATAGTCGTTTTCATAGTATTTTTTTAGTCTAATCCATTGATGGGGTCATTTTTGTCTTATAACAAACACATCAATACATTTTATTCAAGTTTCCTAAGGATATACATGAGTTATCTAAATTTCAACTTAGTTCTGTTGTAGTTTTGGTGTGGTTTTGGTTTTTCCTTTCTTGGATTTGAATTTCTATATTTAAAAATCTTCAAGTTGATGTATTTATATCTTTAATAACTATGTATCATTAATACAACATATGTTCAACTATATAACTTAAAACCATCATCTAATCCTTTTATCTATTTCTTTAGCTCACTCATAATTTACAAAATTATCAATATGTATAATTTTTATGAATTGTTCATAATATTTTTCTTGTAATGTAAAGCTCCTAATCATGCTTTCGAATTTTGTTTTACCAAGTTTTATGTTTATATAAGGCCTTAGAAGCATTAGACATGAATTTAAACTAGTTTACACGAAATTTGAGTCTTGTTTTGGCCACTTCATTCATAAATCCGAATTTACTATTACTATATTTATAACGTTTCTAAGTTGTTGTCTTTCTTAACCAACAATATCTAAACATTTCTAACACATCAACAAGCTATCTACTTGAATTCATCAATGGAATAACCATTTCTTCCAACCACATAACCTTTCTCCAATGCTAAACAATTCATCCGAATGTCTACACACAAATATAATAATAATATGTTGATAGTTTAGAAGTTACCTTGGCTTAGAATGGAAAAGGATTCCCAACTCTCTTTCTTGACAAGAACTAAACCTATATCCAAGGTTAGATGATAAGTTTCTAGCTAATTTATAAGTTAACTACTTTAACTAAATCTTCTTACCTTGTTGAGCTTAGGTTCTACCTTGGATCTATGGCATATCAAAGGCTATTTAACTTGGTTTTTGATGTTGTTTGGAAGAGGAGATGGATGTTTATGAATATGGTTGATGCTTAGATAGGATATAGGAAGTAAGACAAAGGTTATGTTTTGTTTAGAATTCCTTAAAGGTGGTATAAGTGGGGAAAATGGTGAATGAAGTGGCTGATTCGTATCTCCTTTTGTAGCTAGGATTTCAACTTGTTTTTAGAGAGATTATCAGCTAATTTTGTGTCAAACTTAAAGCTTTATATATGTACTAAGGTTAGGCTAAAGTTAGGAGGCTAAAGGGGGTGTTTTGATCTTGAAAAATACAAGTTTTTGTTGTTGTTTCTTGGATGGAATTTCTAATGCGAATTTGAGGATGATTTTTGGATGAATTTGTATAAAATTTGTGGTTGATTTCAAGGGGCATTAATTGTATTTGTTTGCTAGTTAATTAAGGCCATTTATGGGTGTAATTTAGGGGCTCAAGTTGCACAAAAATTAGGTCCAAAATCGTGTGAAAACAAAGGCAAGAATTTAAGTGTTTTGCTGCAGTTTTAGGTTGCGGTTCTTCCACGGTAGTTGCATGGGTTTTAGAGCAAATTTCCTTTGTTGTTTTCTAGCCAATGGTTGGTGTTTTAAGTGTACATTTAGAGGATTTTAATTGGTGCTCATTTAGTAAAAAATATCAGCTCAAATCAAGTTGCAAATTGGTGTGAATGGTGCTGTAGTTTTTTGGTTGAATTCCTCCCGCTACAGCTACTAGTTCGGTGGATATCAAGGCTGATTTGAGGTTGGTTTATTATTTGTTTTGAGCTGGATTTCTTTTGAATTTAAGATTGATCATATGTGGTGTGTTGTGGTTGGATTGTAGGTCATTTTCATGTTGACTATATGTGTTTAAATTTGGTGCAATTTGGATGTGATTCAAATACTACAGTAGCCGAAATTTCCATTACAACCTGATTCCAAATTCCAGCATGAAGAATCCTATTTGTGTGTTGTTGCTTAGATGTTGCAGCCGAGAATTGATTCATTTTGTAGCTGAAACACAAGTTCAATTGGACTAAAATTCATGGCATTTATTGTTGCATATGTGGAGTGTTTTGATTGAATGAATTGCCATTTTCAAGTTGAATAGGAGGCTCAAATTTGGATCAAAACAGCCGTGAAAACTGAAAAAAAAAAAAAAAAAAAACCTTCATCCTCCCCTGCTACGTAAAGAACTCTGTTCCAGTATAGAATTTTGCAGTCATAACTTCAATTTGCTGCCAGTCCTTTGCTTCCAACGTGAATTTCTGCACTATATCCTCCATTCCTCTGCAACGTCCTCAACCGAGAATTCCTCTAGCGTGGAAATTGTTCGTGATTTACTTCCGCGACTCATTTTTCATTTTCATTTTTTTTAAATTGATTTGTTTATTATTTGATTAGTAGTTAATTCAAAATCATTTAACCACTATTAATTTATAAACGCATTTAATAACCATGATTAAAATTTTCAAATCCTATAAATCAAATTAAGAACTAAGTCTTGATGAATTCAAAACTCCCTAACAAGTATAATAGTAGGTTTGGAAATTTTATTTACGATATAGACTTATATTTATTGGTCTATATCAGTATCTACCGCGTATTTATAATCCTAGTAGTTCATCTTTGGATTATTGTTTTATGCCAATAATTACTATTAATAGATTATATTTTATCAGGTTTGAAATTTAGAGTTACTTCTAATTATATCTTGAATTATCAGTTCAAGATACGAAATTTTGTTTTTGGTATCTATTAAGATCAAGGAAATTTTTTTTTGGATTTTTCAAACTAAGAATGAGTTTATTACAACTCATAGATCTATTCTAAGATTTTTGTTTAATCATATATTTGATATTAGTTTCACATTTGCTAATTCGTTCATTTTCTAGTTATGAAAATTATTAAAGGTTACATTGTCACAACCTTAACATGGGCCTAGTAGGATAAATCTAAAGCTATCATATCACGTGTGCACTCATAACATGAGAGCTGTTTTGTAAGTCAGAGTGCACAAGACTTTATTATATTATTAATGTTTATCATATACATGATATATTATATTATTGGATTTCAACTATGGAATCCGATTTTCCAATTTCTACCAAGATCGCAGAGAATCGATATCCCCTACCAAATGGTGAAAATGGGTTTCGAACTACAACTAACAAATTTCAACATTATAAAATTTATCTAGTTTACATTCTAACTTTACCATATCCTATATCTCTATCTTCAATAGAGTTCGTTGGAGAAGCTCTCGTCACACATTCCTAGCCCAATCCCCACTAGTATTAATCCTGCACAAAAACTGTTGGGGGGTGAGCGAACCACGGGCTTAGCGAGATAACCTAACCAAACCACATATTAACAAAAAAAAAATCAAGTATAATTATCAATCATATGCAATGCAACAATCAATCATATGCACATTATAAGCTTGGATGATCTAGAATCCAAAGCAGGATGAAGATTTACGCCCTCTCATCAGGGTTGAAGGAACTCGATACTATGACCCACCTACCCAGGAGAAACTAAGTATACAGGAAAGCCACGATCCTCATTGAAGTTATCTCTTTACAAGTTAGGTATTCAATTCCTATTTTTAAGCCTTAGAAACTCTAATGAGTGTTAGTCATTTCACAGCGATACCATGGGCAGCGTCCTTCATTACCAGTTAGTCACTACAACAAAAAAGCCTTTGGCTACGTCTAATAAACGTGGCTAAATATTAATTAAACATGACCAAAGATTTTTCGTCACTTTTTTTACACGTGGCCTATAGACGTTGCAAAAGGTCCATCGCAAATTTGATAAGTAATGTTAAAAATTGAAACGTCGCTAACGTTAGTTTGGCAGCCAAATACACTTTGTTGGGCCACGTTTAAACATCGCCTATTATCATGATTTGGTCACACTTATGTGTGGCTAAAGATGACTAATCTCCATACCGCTAAATATAAACGTGGCTAAATATTTTTATTTGTAACGTATAAACGTAACTAAATTACTTAATTGACGATGTTTTACCTCAATTTAAACGTAGCTATTCTAATACATTGGTAATGTTTTACCGCAATTTAAACGTAGCTATTCTAATACATTAGCGATGTTTTACCGTAATTTAAACGTGGCTATTCTAATACATTGGCAACGTCTACATATAGGTATTCAATTAAAATAGTAATTTCTAGATGTGGTTGTTATTTTAATTTAGCGACGTTTACACGTGGCTATTCTTGTTAAGAAGAGATTAATGTTTAACTCGGTTTAATTTGGCAATATATACATGTTTATTGTGTAATATATACACAATTAGCAATATACACCTGTTTGATCACAATATAATTGATACCTGCTATTACTTCTACACATGAAATTTATGTATAAATAAATATGACTAATACATTTTGGAGCATACAATGCGGTCGATATGTAATAAAAACTAATAACATAAAAATTACTTAAAAATGACCATGACATCCTTGCATTAAAGGGAAAAAAAATACAAAACAATATGGTTTAGTGTCCTTAGAAGAAACATAAGCACAAACTCCAAATTACATCAAAATGAGCATATGTACACACTTTATCACATTAAATTGACCCCATTCATGTCAATTGCTTCAGCCAAAAACAAAAAAACAAAAAACCAAGTCTTTAATTTCCTTCCTCATTGTTGTCACCACTATCTTGAAGTGATGGATTTGATGAAGTATCTCGTGCACTTGCAAAAGTATTTCCATTTGGATTTGCTGTCACACAATATATAAATATAATTATTGAATGGTTAAAATAAAACACGAATGAGATAATGAAAAACGATCCATGATAACTAACCTAAACTACTAGGAAAATTTGATACAAGTTGTTCTACAAGTTGAGTTAGTTGAGCAAGCTGTAAATACCATCGAGTAGCAAATTCAATTGAAGGAAATCGGAAAAAACCTATTCACATGTGGATTTTCTAGGAACCAATCTCATTAGATATGAATAGGAAAAAGGCAAAAAAATATTTTTAGTAAGTATTAGGATAAAAATAATTCAAAGAGATGAACTTCATATAATCTATCGATTTCATCTCTTGAAAAAACAAGTTAGTTTGTAACTTATATTCTTAAGTTGCCTAAAAATAAAAATTATTTTCACTTCAATAGCATTTTTATAATTATTTATTAATTAATATTATTTTTCTCCTTTTCCTAGATTGAATAATCCTATTCACCTATAATATCATGATAATTTCGTGCTATTTTGACCCAAAAACAAGCTCACAAATGTTTCCCCCATATCAAATTCAAAAAGAATCATGCATGGACTAAAGACGTCCCATAGGTTGCACACGAAATATCAACAAGAATGGAACAATACTATAATACAAGTCAATATTGATTTACTCTAGTGTCATCCTTCATCGTTTCACCAAGAATTAAGCAAAAGAGCTGCCAGAATTTTGGGCGAGCTGCAACAATGCTAACATGCATTGAAGTTGGCATGATGTTTTTTCCTCTTGCAATGCAACTCTTAACTCCTGCATCTCATTCTATCTTCATGTTGATTTCCCAATAGATGGTGGTCCATATCCTCTTCTAGAATGGTAGTCAGATCTGTTACTTACATTCGTAAATATGTCCACAATTTCCTGTGGTGTCTTTGGCTTATCAGAAGATTGCGACTCCTCATACATTTTGCACCATTTTCTCCTACATTATGAAAAGTAAAACATAACATTCGCAGCATATTGCTTATTTAATAACATGTTCAAAATAAAACTTAACCCATAGACTTACATATCTTCAGAAGCTTGTTGTGAAACCCAACTACTAGTACCATTAGGCCTTGGTTCACAATAGGGAGTTTGCTTAAAGAACTAGATAGCATTGGGCAATTGGTGATTTTGATTAATCTATGTCGAGCCTGGATTTTTCCACTATCTGGTTCATTTCTCCTAGCCCGATTCACATTAAACCCGAACCCATTTAACATGAATCCTCGACTAGGGGTTAAGAGAGATTTTAAATTTTTTGAAAATGATTTAGAGTCGCCACCGATATAAATCGGGAAAAAAAAACAAAAGCTAGGATAAATGGGTCGGTTGATCCTAACTTAGCTACTAGTCTGCGAAAAAATTTGATTTAAAAAAAAAAAAAACAAACTTTTTAAAAACCAAATATCATGGATTCGGGGGCTAACCTATTAAAACCAAATTGGTTACCACTTTCGGAATTTTAAATTTATAATCTATCCTTTATATGCTCAAAATCAAATAAAAATATTTACAAGTCATATTTTTTGTTTTCTTTTTATATTTTTATATTTTTTATTTCTCAAAAATTACACAAAAATAACCAAAATGATAAAAAAAAAATATTTTTTCATTTTTTATTGTCGCCTCGTAGGTGCCTACGTACTCGCTAATCGAGATCAGACAAAACGTAGTTCTTTTAAAAAGAACCTTAGTTTGTTGATCAATTTTAATTTTTGAACTCTTTTCACTTTAAATTCATTAAATTTTGAATTTTTATGAAACCATTTTTTAATAATCCTATGATATAATCAATTGACTTTTATTTCATGAAAATGCAATTTTTCTAAGTCCAAAATCGTTTTTTTTTAAATCATTTTATGATAATTCATGGCTAATTTAATGCTACATGAAAAATCAATTTTGATTAAACTTGATTGAAAATTTTCATAGCTAATTTATGAAGATAATTTGATGAAAACTTTGATTATTTTCATAGCAAATTTATGAAAATAATTTGATGAAAACTTAGATTATTTTCATAGCAAATTTAAGGCTATATGAAAATATTTTAGATTGAAAAATTTAATCCAAACTCACCTGGACCGTTGGATCGTTCGGATCAGATCTGGAGTGCTGATCTGGATGTGGACAGTTGACCTTTGAATGTTGACCGCTGACTGCACGAGTAGACTGAAACCAACAATCAATTTGCTTTCTTCCCCCAGGAACGAATTGGTCGCTTGCAATTGGTTCGGAATGACAGTGAAATGAGATTACCATCACACAGCTTGGACCTCGACTAAAAGTGGATTGGACGTTAGTCGGCAGTGAGCTCTCTCCCTTTCTCTCAATGGTTGTAAGCATGAATCAAGGTATGGGTACTTGGTAGTTACGCTGAGGGTTCGATGATGGTGGAAATAATTCTAGGGTTATTAACGGAGATAAAGGTGTTGAGAGAGAGAGAACAAGAGAGATTAAAGAAAAGAGAGCTGCGAGAGAGATCTGATTTTGTTTTTCTAATCTATTTTCTATGTTTCCATCTTTCTTTTTTTTGAAGAGGAGGAATTGGTTGTCATTTTAGGAGCAAGGAGGAAGATGGAGAGGTGCACGACCATTAATGGCCGTTACAAGCAAGTGAAAAGATCGGAGGTTACAAA
This sequence comes from Combretum micranthum, assembly GCA_024138025.1. Classification (NCBI taxonomy): domain Eukaryota; kingdom Viridiplantae; phylum Streptophyta; class Magnoliopsida; order Myrtales; family Combretaceae; genus Combretum; species Combretum micranthum. The sequence goes on from JAMXBD010000421.1 coordinate 151,435, forward strand.
TTGATGAAGGAATCGCCGGCCGTTACGAATTTTGAAAAATTAGGGAAGTTACGGATCACGACCATTAATGGCGTTACAAAACTTGAACTCGTAGGTTACAAATTGATTCTAAGGATCGAGGGTTACGAAATTTGAAAAATTGGGGAAGTTATGGATCACGACCATTAATGGCCATTACAAAACTTGAACTCGTCGGTTACAAATTGATTCTAAGGATCGGGGGTTACGAAATTTCCACCATAAATTTGTTTTAAAGCACATTGATGATTCTTCAAAACTTTGGAAATCAATTTTTTCAGATTTTCAATCAATAATTTGGGTTTGTTCGAGACTGATTTCTTGCCAAAAATTGATGTGAATTCAAAGTATCCCATGCCTACTTTCCATTTCTATCTTCAATTTCGAAAATCAAAGATGATTAGTTGACCAAATTAAATGCCAAAATGGTGGGTTGAGCTGTTTTTGCAGGAAAAAAAATGAGGATAAAAAGGCAAAAAAATTGCCTCCACCATGGTTCGAACCATGGTCCTCTGGTTTGGTCAGATGATTAGGTCAGTGGTCTTAACCACTAGGCCATTGGCCTGTGCCTGGTTAGGTTTGCTAGAAATAATGTTCAAGGCTCTCTTAAAATATCATTTAATTAAAAAATTGTTATCATCTTTAAAAACAATTTATAACAAAAATATGTATTATATCAAGCTCAAATAATTTTTTAATAATATATTTTTCTTTTTTCTTTTTTAATTTTTTTTGGTTAATTTTGGAAAAGACACACTGTGTTTTTTTTTCACCTTGTCTTTTTTTCCCTCATTTTTTTTATTTACCTTACTACTTTTTTATTTTTACTATTTTTGATGTTTTTGTGCTATTTTTGCTATTTTTTTGTTTTTATTTTTTACTATTTTTTTTGTGAGCTTGACAATACTAATTTTTATCATAAATTTGAGCCTTAAATTGAGCAAAAATTGGGTGTCTACAGCTGCCCTCTTTGCGGTGAAGTTTGAGCAAAACTTTGCCACAAAGACCAAAAGATAACCAATTTTTGCTCTTTGGGCACTTATCTGGCTTTTGGAAGCTTTTGACCTTTTAGGAAAAACTTGGCTTGATACTTGGCTTGATTGATAACTGTAATTCTTAAAGGCAGGATGATGCTCCTTTGAGCAAGTGACCCTAATTTTTTAACACAATAGGATGATGCTCTTTTGAGTAAGTGACCCTATTTTTTCAACAGGATGACGCTCCTTTGAGCAAGTGATCCTAATTCTTAACACAATAGGATGACGCTCCTCCGAGCAAGTGATCCTAATTCTTCAAAAAGTAGGACGATGCTCCTTTGAGCAAGCGATCCTAATTTTTCAAAATGGTAGGACGACGCTCATTTGAGCAAGTGATCCTAATTCTTCAAATAATAGGACGATGCTCTTTTGAGCAAGTGATCCTAATGCTTTAAAATGGCAGGACGACGCTCCTTTAAGCAAGTGATCCTAATCCTTCAAAATGATAGGACGACGCTCGTTTGAGCAGGTGATCCTAATTCTCAAAAACGGTAGGATGACGCTCCTTTGAGCAGGTGATCCTACATATTGGAGGAACAAAACTTCCTGGAAACTGGATTTTTGAAATCTTATAATTTGAAAATTGGGCTAATTTGGAAATTTTTTTTTTTCACTTTAAATCCACTAGGGATTATTTAGCTGAGAAAACAATAATCTCACAAACTTGGTTAAAAAATTTGTTTGAGAAAGTAGTGAATTTACTTTCTCTTTCTTGGAAATTCGATTGACTTGGTTCAAAAAGCAATGAATTTGCTATTTCTTTTGGAAATTGGATTGACAAACTTAGTTGAGAAAGCAACGAATTTGCTATTTGTTAAGAAAGCAACAAATTTGCTATTTCTTTTGATTGAAAAACTTGATTGAGAAAGCAACGAATTTGCTATTTCTTTGAAAAACTTGGTTGAGAAAGCAACAATTTGCTATTTCTTTTGATTGAAAAACTTGATTGAGAAAGCAACGAATTTGCTATTTCTTTGAAAAACTTGGTTAAGAAAGCAAAATTTGCTATTTCTTTTGATTGAAAAACTTGATTGAGAAAGCAACGAATTTGCTATTTCTTTGAAAAACTTGGTTGAGAAAGCAAATTTGCTATTTCTTTTGATTGAAAAACTTGATTGAGAAAGCAACGAATTTGCTATTTCTTTGAAAAACTTGATTTGAGAGAGTTAGTTGAAAAAGTGGACTTGAAAAATTCCTTTTTTCTTGGGAAAGTGATGGACTTACAATCTTCTTTCTTTTCAAAGATTTGAACCAAAAGTAATTTTTATATATTTTTTTTTTTTCTTTTACTTTCACTTTTAAAGAAAGTTACCAACAGGTAAAAATGAATTGTGTTTGCCCATTGATCATTCACTTCAGTTCAGCCTCAGGCTTGACTATTTAACCACTTAAGGTTTCTCATTGAAAAATTTTAATCATTGGGGGCAAAAAATTTTACTTTTGAGGACTTCAATTCACTATTGGGGCATTGTTTTTAATTTTGGGGCAAATAATTGCTAAACTTGAGGCAGATACCTTTCAAATTGGAGCAAATGATTTTATGCCCCTGTGGACAATTTATATACCAAGATTGGTTATCTCATTTTGATTGCTTAGTCAAAGAGGACTTCCTCACACTCTCTTAGGCTCATTTTCACTTTTGACTCGGATTCCAAAAATTATGGTCCGGCTTGCAAGTAATACACATCAGTCAATCTATTAGGTCTTCTTTGGACTGTAATGTGGGCTTTTGGTTATTGGCTTTAATCAAAAAGGATATTTCATAAAGGCTTTTTTCTGAAAAAATTTTTCACACCCGGGTTTACAAGTCAAGAACCCTTAAGGAAAACTTGATGATGCACTTGTCCCTAGTTTCAAGGGTATTAATAGATCAACTCCTTTGATCCAAAGAGTCTCCAAAGGGTGGAATTTGTGGGCGGGGCTTAATATAGAATGAATTTTGATGAATTTTGATGAGCTATGTGTTTCTATTTGTGTTTGCAAATCATTGATTTATTATCACCTTGTTTGCTTCTTCTTCTTCTTCTTTTTTCTTTTGTTGATCTCTCCTTGATTTTTTCTTGTCTTTTTCTTTTCTTGTTTTTTCTTCCTCTTTTTTTTTTCTCTTTTTTCCTTTTTTGGGACATGAATCCAAGGTGATTTGTTTTTCTTTTATGGTTATAGCTCAAAGTGTATGTGTTGTGTATGATTTGAGACTTTTTTTTTCAAAGGAAATGATTTATTTGTGTCAATTGACTACTCTTGAATTGATGCAACTAGGGTAAGTGCATAAATTATCCTTTTTCTCCTTGTTAATGACCCTAACCTCCTGATTGCCCCATTGTGGGGTGGTTCCTGACAGGGTTTATTTTTAAGACACTTCCTTGATAGGCTCAAATGGGCTGACAAAGGGTAAATGTGTTTAAGATTTTGAAATGAATGCCTAATTTCATTTTGACCCATGTACTAAATTCAAGACAGACCTCCTTTAAGGAATGAGTCCACCTTATCTCTCACAATTCACTCCTCTCTCGAGTGTGTAGGGTTGGTGTTTGGGATTAAATTTGCCTCTTTTCATCCTAGGCAATTATTTTTAGTGAGATATTTCTCTTGGCTTTCAATCATCCATTTTTATTGCCTCAAGATATTTAACTAAATGCCCCATTTAGGTTTATCAAATGCCCCTAATCGGTAAAGTCCTTTTGGTTGCCCCTAATTTTGATTTCAATTGCCTTTTACTGAATGATCATTGGGATAACAATTTTTTTGAAATATTCTTTCCTGTTGGCAACTTTCCTTTTTTCTTCATTTATTTATACTTTTTTTTTGAAACTTTTATTTTTTTTCTTTTTTTCTTTCTTTTTAGAAAAGAAATTTTAAAAACTTGTTATTCTCTTCTTTTTTTTTTGAAAAAATGGTTATTTACAAAAGAGGTTTGGAAAATGAATGTTTCTAATCTAAAGTGGAAATTTATTTACAACTCAAAGTTTTTTCTTTAGGCAAAAACTAACTTACAAGAATAGAGGTAAACAAATGACCCTCTCCCCTTAAGTGGGGGCAAATATTTACAAAATGATTGATTTGAGGACAATGAAATGGAATACTTATGACAAAGATAATTTTGGTTGGAAAGGACCTATAACTATAGGTGGACAATATATTCTATGAATATATACAAGTCTACTCTACACATTTCATTTTTATTTAAGAAAATATATACACATGCAAGAATGCAAATATGCCCGCACACGGATGCAAATGGGGATAATGACCAATAGGATTTTGAAGAATATTTACCGAAGTTATATTTAAAACAATGATTTCAAAAACCTTCATCAAATCATTTTTATTTATTCAACTAATCTTATAGGGCTAACTAAAACTAAAAGAATATTACTCCACATTTTTTTAAGACTTTGTTGGAATTGGTTAAAAACTTTTTGTTTTATTTGATTGATTTTTTTTTTTTTGAATAAATGATACAACTCCATTTTTTTTTTTTGAAAAAATTTGGTCAAATCCCATGTTGAAATGCATGATTTGGTAGGGTTCTATAGGTCCCCCGGTTTAGTGGTACTAAACCGGAGTGGGAGGACATTTCTTGATCTAGAGGGTGGAAAGCCACAGCCCCCGGACCTTACTTCGTCCTCCTCGCTTAGGCTCTTAAGACGGCCTGGGTCCGACCGTATCTAGCACACATTTATGCTAATATGCAGATGCAAATGCAAATGAATAATCTATTGCCCCCTTTTTTTATGCCTGAAATATTAGTATACAATATATTCACAAGACAAATATATGTACAAAGAATCAATAAATAAATAAATAAGACTATTGCCCCTTCTTCTTTTTTTTTTTTATCTGCAAGATTAGTATATATATTCACAAAACAATTATCCAAATAATGTACAAAGAATTATAATGTATATATTCACAAAAAATCGAGCAATTTTAAAGGATAAATTTAAAATTTAAAATTCCTAAGTGGCTAGCCTTTTTTTTTAAAAAAAATTTAGGTGTCCCAGTGGAGTCGCCAAGCTGTCGAGCCTGGATTTTTCCACTATCTGGTTCATTTCTCCTAACCCGATTCACATTAAACCCGAACCCATTTAACATGAATCCTCGACTAGGGGTTAAAGAAATTTTAATTTTTGAAAATGATTTAGAGTCGCCACCCGATATAAATCGGGAAAAAAAAAAAGCTAGGATCAATGGGTCGGTTGATCCTAACTTAGCTACTAGTCTGCGAAAAAATTTGATTTAAAAACAAACTTTTAAAAACCAGATATCATGGATTCGGGGGCTAACCTATTAAAACCAAATTGGTTACCACTTTTGGAATTTAAATTTATAATTTATCCTTTTATGCTCAAAAATTCAAATAAAATATTTACAAGTCACATTTTTTGTTTTTTTTTTATATTTTTATATTTTTTATTGCTCAAAAATTTCAAAAATAATCAAAATGATAAACAAAAAATATTTTTCATTTTTTATTGTCGCCCCGTAGGTGCCTACGTACTCGCTAATCGAGATCAGACAAAACGTAGTTCTTTTGAAAAGAACCTTAGTTTGTTGATCAATTTTAATTTTTGAACTCTTTTCACTTTAAATTCATTAAATTTTGAATTTTTATGAAACCATTTTTAATAATCCTATGATCTAATCAATTGATTTTCATTTCATGAAAATGCAATTTTTCTAAGTCCAAAATTTTTTTAAAATCATTTTATGATAATTCATGGCTAATTTAATGCTACATGAAAAATCAATTTTGATTAAACTTGATTGAATATTTTCATAGCTAATTTATGAAGATAATTTGATGAAAACTTTGATTATTTTCATAGCTAATTTATGAAAATAATTTGATGAAAACTTGATTATTTTCATAGCAAATTTAATGCTATATGAAAATATTTTAGATTGAAAAATTTAATCCAAACTCACTGGACCGTTGGATCGTTCGGATCAGATCTGGAGCGCTGATCTGGATGTGAACAGTTGACCTTTGAATGTTGACCGCTGATGCACGAGTAGACTGAAACCAACAATCAATTTGCTTTCTTCCCCAGGAACGAATTGATCGCTTGCAATTGGATCGGAATGACAATGAAATGAGATTACCATCATACAGCTTGGACCTCGACTAAAAGCGGATTAGACGTTAGTCGGCAGTGAGCTCTCTCCCTTTCTCTCAATGGTTGTAAGCATGAATCAAGGTATGGGTACTTGGTAGTTACGCTGAGGGTTCGATGATGGTAGAAATGGTTCTGGGGTTATTAACGGAGATAAAGGTGTTGAGAGAGAGGAACAAGAGAGATTAAGAAAGAGAGCGAGAGAGAGATTGATTTTGTTTTTCTAATCTATTTTCTATGTTTCCATCTTTCTTTTTTTTGAAGAGGAGGAATTGGTTGTCGTTTTATAGGAGCATGGAGGAAGATGGAGAGGTGCACGACCATTAATGGCCGTTACAAGCAAGTGAAAAGATTGGAGGTTACAAATTGATGAAGGAATCGCCGGCCGTTACGAATTTTGAAAAATTGGGAAAGTTACGGATCACAACCATTAATGGCTGTTACAAAACTTGAACTCGTCGGTTACAAATTGATTCTAAGGATCGAGGGTTACGAAATTTGAAAAATTGGGGAAGTTATGGATCACGACCGTTAATGGCCATTACAAAACTTGAATTCGTCGGTTACAAATTGATTCTAAGGATCGGGGGTTACGAAATTTCCACCATAAATTTGTTTTAAAGCACATTGATGATTCTTCAAAGCTTTGGAAATCAATTTTTTCAGATTTTCAATCAATAATTTGGGTTTGTTCGAGACTGATTTCTTGCCAAAAATTGATGTGAATTCAAAGTATCCCATGCCTACTTTCCATTTCTATCTTCAATTTCGAAAATCAAAGATGATTAGTTGACCAAATTAAATGCCAAAATGGTGGGGTTGAGTTGTTTTTGTAGAAAAAAAAATGAGGATAAAAAGGCAAAAAAATTGCCTCCACCATGGTTCGAACCATGGTCCTCTGGTTTAGTCAGATGATTGGGTCAGTGGTCTTAACTACTAGGCCATTGGCCTATGCCTGGTTAGGTTTGCTAGAAATAATGTTCAAGGCTCTCTTAAAATATCATTTAATTAAAAAATTGTTATCATCTTTAAAAACAATTTATAACAAAAATATGTATTATATCAAGCTCAAATAATTTTTTAATAATATATTTTTTCTTTTTTCTTTTTTAATTTTTTTTGGTTAATTTTGGAAAAGACACACTGTGTTTTTTTTTTTCACCTTGTCTTTTTTTCCTCTCATTTTTTTTTTATTTACCTTACTACTTTTTTTTTTTACTATTTTTGATTTTTTTGTGCTATTTTTGCTATTTTTTTGTTTTTCTATTTTTTACTATTTTTTTTTGTGAGCTTGACATAATGCTAATTTTTATCATAAATTTGAGCCTTAAATTGAGCAAAAATTGGGTGTCTACAATCTACATACATATATGCATTACAAAAATGTTAAGTACTTGACTAAGCTTACTATTACATGTTAGAAATTATATGAGTTGCTACTTACGTGCTCATTCCTTCTGCTCTCAAATGATCGAGAGCCAGACCTATGCAAGTATTTGACACAACTACGTGCCTCTTTCCCAATCATTGATTTGGTCCTCTATTCATTAAAAACAGTTACATATTAATGCAGTTATTACTTGAAAGCCCAAGAATAATGGGTATGTAGAGTTTACTTTATTGGATGGCTCGTTGGATTGTAAAATTGCCTTCTCTTCTGCAATCTCTTTAGTCCATTGTTCCGTTATCATCTTCTAAGCATCTTCATTCGATCCTTTAGGTCTTGCTACATCACCAATCTTCATCCATCTCCTCTTAGTTTTACTTCGATGATTTCTAAGCAGACTCCCCATCAACTTATCAACAGCAACAAATTTGTTGTCATTTTTCAATACATCATCAATATTCAATCAATTCTACATCAACCATGTCAGTTAAGACAAAAGAATGATTAGTAACATCAGATAACAAGTAAGTAATATGAAAGGAAAGTTTAGTCTGTATTTTACCTTGACCCTCTCCCAAGCTTGTTGTTTCTCCACCATATCTAACTTTCTCTAATCTTCACCATAAAGAGGCAACAAGTCCCTACATGCTTTCCCTATCTCATATGCTAATTTTGAGGATTGATCTGTTGAAACACGATGTCCTCCAGATAAAGTAAACTCAACTAACATTTTTCCCTTTTGCTTCATATTCTTTTGCTCAAGTGCTTGACCACGATATGCAGTTCTCTTACCAACAGATCGTGTTGAGCTCTCAGTTGCTACAATTATAAGAGAATTTTTTTGACTTGCACACTTTCAATAATGTACCATTGCATATAATTATAAAGCTTACTAAGAGATTCAGTATTATTACGCATGGTTATGCTCTCGGGACCTATCTACTTGACCATTGTTCATTTCCCGTATACCTGGAGCTTCATTCTCTACTTTAATAGGAAAACAAAAAATCACATCACATATGTTAATTTTCAAAGCTAAAAACACAATAAGGATAGTGGGAATAGAGTTAGAAATAGAAGTATTGTTGAAAGTGTTATTTACACCTAAGTTAACTACATTATTATTGTACTGATTGGAAGATTATAAACTAGGGATGGTATTAATTCCATAGTTTATAGGGATATTGTCAAATAGCTAATAGAACTTCCATGAACTCATTCACTTTTAATTCACCATTCTCAAGGCACATTAAGCTAATGCTAAAAAACTGAGTAAACACAAAATACAGCCACTTTCATATCTTTTATATTCCATACATAAAGAGTTCTCAAAAACAGGTAATTGATTTTCTAAACCATCTTCTACATTCATATGTCAGTGTCACCACTTACCTAGTGTGTGGTTCTGATCAGCTGAATTGCTGCCTTGTAAGGATGCATTTGTTGGACTAATGTTGATACCTTGATCATGCGGACTATCATTTGCTGTATTAGAAAAAAAAATCGATTTGTATTACCAATTTATACTAACTTATTCTACTTTAATGATATGTCAAATGGAATACCCGAGGATGCAAAAGGATTAGATGGATGGTTGTGTTGTTGTGATTAGCGCATTGATCCCCAAATGATGAGAATCCGACTCATCTCGAATAGGTAGTCAAGGATCCCGTTTAGTTCTCCCTCCCCTCCTTTGAGCATTCTTCGACCACTAGCTATCATAATCCTAAAATCGAACAAAGGAGCATAAGTTAGTCATTAGGAAATAGACAACATAATAGCTTGGCAACTCGCATTCAACTACAAAAGCTTATGCTAATATCACCTTAGATAAAAAAAAAAAAAAAAAATTGACCTTGCAAGCGTAATTAAGGACATAAATTTTTAAAAAAGATAAAAAACATAACCATTCAATTTGTGTCGTCTACTATCATAATCCAAGTGTCTCATCCATCTCCTATTCTCATCCTCATCTTCAATGAATTCAACACCGGCATCATGCTCTATATGTTCAGATGCTTGCACTATTCTTTTAATAACCTCCCCATCAACAGTCTCATGACCTACATCAGTTCTCAATAACACATCAAATCACAATCAATTACTGGATGCAGCTCATTTCCTCCATCACCATTTACTATGAAATGTTCATCTAAGATCTCATCTGCTAAACGAGTCTACATCAGTTAACAAATTTGCATCACCTTCTAGAAGTCTATATTATAGATGATGGCGATGCTCAAACTGTTGCACTACACGCCATTCAGTTCCTAGTTTTATGTCCTCTACATAAAATATTTGCTTAGCTTGTGATGCTAGCACATATGGATCATTTTCATACCACGTACGAGTAATCTTAATGCTTTTAAAGCCATCATCAACTCGAACATGCCGCATGTTAGTGTCCCACCACTTGCACTTAAATAAGATCACGCTTTTGTTTCTAACATAAGTAAACTCATATATATCTGTCAAAACCCCATAAAATTCAACTTTCGTATCTCCTTCATGTCCCTCTACAAGCACTCCACTATTCTGAGTCTTCTTCCTATTATCAAATTATGTTGTATGAAATCGCACACCATTATATATCAATTTGTTGTATCTCTTGAAACATGAATCTGGTCCTAATGATAATGCATATAATGCATTGATGATCGGGTCACCACTTTCATACAATGCACTCATCTGCAATAATGGCAAACAAAATAGACCATCAATTCTATTTTCGTAAAAGCTTTCTTTACCTATAGCATAAGTAAGTATATGTGGAGTTTGTTAATTATATTTACCTTATTCATAAACCATTGACTAACCTTTTGTGACGCTCGTCTATGTCATCACCATATTGTGAGCTTAAAATGTCTATATGTTCACTGCAACACAAATTTCACCTTAGTTAATGAATACACACAAATTGTAATAGTTAATTAACATAAAAAAAATGACGTAGTGATAACCACTTACGCTAAATAAGGTTGCATCTCTTGACAATTATTCATAATGTACCATTTGGCAATTTCGACACCCTCATCTGATAATACCACATATGTGGGTGGAGAAATAAAACCAACCCTGTTTGTAAAGATATCCAGGCCACCATCTTCCAAAGAATCAAAGTTTCTATATGGATGGTTAAATATTGTCTCCATGTCTTCTAAGTGAAGAGAGCACCAAGTCAAGCACTCATGAACAACATAAGCTTCGGCAATTGAACCTTCCGGATAAGCTCTATTTCGAACAAATTGCTTCAAAGAGCCTAAGTATCTACATAGTAAAATTTAAATTAAGAGAAGGAAAAATCAAACATTACAATAAAGATGTATGTGTTGTATTCACATTGTATCTTTCAATAGGATACATCCAGCGGTAGGCAACAGCTCCAGCCATTAGGGCCTCTTGAGGTAAGTGGATGGCAAGGTGCACCATTACATCAAAAAAGGCAGGTGGAAATATTAGCTCCAGCTTGCACAATATTGTGACAATATCGCTTTGCATTTCTGTAACTCCTCAACATTCAACATACGTCGGCACAACCTCTCAAAAAAGGTCCCGAGCTCATATATGGTGGTGGTGACATCTCTAGGCAATAAGCCATGAATACCTACAGGTAATAGCCTTTGAAGCAACACATGGCAATCATGACTCTTCATACCCGATAAAGTTTTGAGCATGAGTTATCCACACACCTACCTATATGTGATGCATAACCATCTGGTAATCTAACATTCCTTAGAAATTGACAGAATAATTTTCTTTCAGAATTACTTAATGCATAACTTGCACAAGGCATTGAATACTTGCCATCAGCCCGCTTTGTAGATGTAGTTCCTTTCGAATACCAAGTTCCTCCAGATCAAGCCTAGCTTTGTAAGTGTCTTTTTTTTCCCATCAATCCTAAGAATTGTGTGAACAATATTCTCACAAATATTCTTCTCAATGTGCATGACATCAAGATTATGTCTAAGCTTTAACTTTGACCAATATGGCAATTGAAAGAATATGGATTTTTTAATCCAATTGAACCCGCCAACATGATGGGCTCTTTTATCTTTCCTTGGATGCTTTCCCATACCCACATCTACAACTGTATGTAATTGGTGAAGAATGTCTTCACTAGAATATGGTTCGGGAGCTTCACGATTATCACATTCCATCAAATTTCAAGCTACGTCTCCACCTATGTTCCTTTGGCAACCACATCCTATGACCAACATACCCAATCTTGCTTTTAAGTCTTATTGATGGTGTTTGATCTTCACATATCAGACAAGCACTGTATCCCTTTGTGCTCCACCCAGACAAATTCCCATATGCTGGAAAGTCGTTGATGGTCCACATCAATGCAGCATGCATTTTAAAACAAGATTTTGAGTATGCATCATATGTCCATAGTCCATTGACCCAAAGATCATTCAACTCATCAATTAAAGGTTGCATGTACACATCGATCTCCTTCCCTGGTGCTTTAGGCCCAGGGATTAACAACGTCATCATGAAATACTCTTTCTTCATGCACATCCACGGTGGTAAGTTGTATGTAAGAAGCACGACTGGCCACATGCTATATGATTGGCTCATCGTACCAAAAGGATTGAAGCCATCACTAGCTAACCCCAACCGCACATTACGACTATCCTTTGCAAACTCTGGAAATTCATTATCAAAATTAATCCAAGACAACCCATCTGCTGGATGGCCCATAATGTTTTCTTGTCGCTTATGTTCATCTTTATGCCAACGCATTTTTTGAGCAATCTTAGGATTCATGAAAAGGCGTTGCAACCTTGGTTTTACAGGAAAGTATCGTAGAATCTTATGAGGAATAGGCTTTCTAGACCCTCCAGACATCTTATACCTGGAAGTACCGCAAGTAGGGCAATTGGTAAGATGCTTGTTGGTCCCCCAAAATAAACAACAATCATATTTACATGCATGAATACTGTGGTAACCCATACCCAACCCCCTTAAGTACTTGTTTGCATGATAGTATGAGCTGGGAAGAGACTCTCCATTGGGTATCACGTCATAAAAATTGTAGAAGCATGTCAAACGACTTATTGGTCCACTTATTGTACACTTTCAAGTGGAGAAGCTTCACTATAAAGGAGAATTTAGAGAACTTACAACCCGGATAGAGCTTTTGTTGTGAATCAGCTCTCAAACCACTTAAAAAATCCGTTGGAATATCGAAGCACCAGGGCTTGAATCTTCCACTTGATTTGCAGCAAAATCCCCAAAATCTTCAAGCATCTCATCAAGCCCATCAATGTCATCATCATTTTCCACATTGTACTCCTCCACATTAGATGTCATTTCACTCTCTATATGACGAGTTCTACCACGAGGTCCACTAGGCAATTCAATAGTCGGCTCCTCACCATGATATATCCAAAGACTTATAAGTTATGTCTATCCCATCAACAAGCAAGTGTGCTCTAATCACATTCACACTGTACAAGTTGTTATTTAAACATCTCCTGCATGGACAATTTAACTCTGTGTTTCCTCCATATTTCAATCGCATGTATGCGACGAAAAATTCTACACCCGTTGGTACTCTTCACTTCCAATGTCGCAATTCATCCAATTCTTATCCATGTATTCTAAGAGAAGCCATGGGAAGAAATAATTAGAAGATAAAAAGCATGGTCTGATAAAATCAATAAAATATACTACAATCAACAATTTAACAATCTACACTTATCTCAAACATTGCAATTGATAGTGCAATCAAAACGATTATGCATCATTTTCAATGTGCAATTTCATAGTTAGATGATAAAATAAGACTTTTCATTTGGATAAAATCATATATGTGAGATCAAAATTAAAGAAAGAAGATACTTATATTTTTTTAAACAACTACATGTATGTTGAAGCTCTTCAATTTTGTTGGGCAAACAATGCATGTCTATGTTATGCTCTTAAAAAACTAATTTGTATAAGGAAAGTTTAATTTTATAGTTTTCATAAAGCATAATATATGTATCTTTTTTTAAATGTCAAATTTTTCATAGATGATTATTATTAAATTTCATTTTTATCCATTTACTTAATTTAAGAAGTACCATTTAAATGAATCATATAACTTTTCTACGCCAGTCTCTTTGCAATAATAAGAAATAAATGCAAGATTTTATGTTGCTGCAATTTTTTTCTTTTATTTTTTATTTTTAAAGCACATTTTATTATAATTTTGTTAAATGGGGTTTTGAGGTGATCGAATCACGTATGGATCTTGCCTACAGATCAAAAAATTAATTAATCCAGTCACATTTGGTTCTACTTGCACTTTCTTTTTCCAATGGTTCCCTTGGGTTATTTGCAAGCTGTAAAATGCTTCTCAAATGAATTGAATCCCTCTAATTTGTTAAAATTGCGGTGTTTGATCAATATGTACAATTTAAGCTTCCGATGTTTTTCTTTTGTTTTTATATAATTATATTAAAAAAAAAATTATATATCACCCTGTAAACCTAGTTCTCAAGTAGATACACCACTTGAACTTTCCACTGGATACACTCCCAATACCTCTTAATTTACATTTGTTACATGTGCATCGAATATGCCATCTTCTTCTTCTTCATTTCTTCTAAACTCAAAAACACTTGTATCTACCTCAATAGCTCTAATACTAGGAAAATAAATAAATAAATCAACCTTATAAAACACTCTATATATTGGGAAAGGAAAATGCAGATACATTGTGCTCATCATAGCAGTTTAAAAAAAGGTCAAAATCAACTTAAATTGAAAAGGGCAGCCTCTTCATATATATCTAGCAACCTAAATTTCTAAGTCGATTGGAGGATGCAGATGCGTGTATTATAATTATAAGAAGGGCACAAAATGAACTGCAATTCATTTGAATGAAGGGTTTAATTTTATAACAAAGCAAGCAAGCACAAGACCCTGTGAAAACAGAATACATGTTTGTTAAGAAAACAGATAAAACAAGAATAACACTTATGGGGGAAAGAGGGTATAACTTAAAAATTTGAATTTAGAAAAAAAAAAATCTTAAAAAACAAACTCATGAGGCTTCATACCCAACTTCAATGAGGACTTAGCACCTAAATACGCCTTCAAATCAGCGACCAAGTAAAATTCCAAATTGAGCTTCCACGTATGATCCTGTTTTTTTTTAACAAGTTCCAAGCACTTAATAAGAATCTAATATTAATACTTTATCATTCTAAAATTAATTTTATACCTATAAGGGGAGAAAAAGTGAGTTAGAACATTATAATCAAAAGTGGTTATGCTATTCCCTTCCTAATTTTGGCCCTCAAGGACAACCTTATCATCTTATATGATTGATACAATTAATTTATTGTCATGGGATTATAATAATAAATGGTGGATTTAGGATTATACTTAAGAGAATTAAAATTTACATTTTATTATTTGGGTAAGTCAAAAATTTGAAACCAATAGAAATAATTTGATATAATTTAAAACAATTTAGAAAAATTCTAGAATTTTCCAAGTTGGGGAGCATGATATGAAGCACCACACTACCTATTGCCTGCAAGTTTTATCCATCCAAAGAGGTGCATCTAAATGACCCCTCAATCACCACAACGATGCGAAACTGCACAATAAAGTAAATAATTAACCTTGGTGTCAGCAAAGTTCAGGAACATTAATTTATTATTGCCAAAGAAAATTAGGCATTGAATGAAAAAGATATCATGATTTGGATTATAATTGAGGGCCCCTTGCAATATAAGAAGTCATGCTCTATTGCTCCGGTGGTATTTATGTGCTCTATGCTATATTGTGGGTCTAGCTTATGCTGTAGATCTCAAAAATTGAGGAAGGGTTCCTCAATGAGTATCTAAAAAATTAATTAAGAATATAAAGGGATAGTAAAATAGTATAGTAAGTGATATTTAACCATTGTAAAGCTAGCAAAATAATATAGTAAGTGTAACATCAAAATTATGTGAAACTCTTCATTTAAGAGAGAAGCTAATAATAGGATGAAATTTGTAACATATATCAGGGAACACAAGTGTAAAAAATGACAAAAAAGCTGGAAAAACAAGTCCAAAACAGTGTGTTTGAATTTTTAAACTCTTCAATAGTTTGATAATTTACTTACTATGTAGATCTTGCCGAAGTCTCCAAATAAGGCAGCAAGGTGCTAGAGGAAAAGGTGCTTTGTCTACAAATACTTGGAGTTTTCAACCACATTTTAGCATTTTATGAATATTTGAAATGAAAATATTCTCAAAGAGAAAGGAAATAGAGATATCAATTTGCTCAAAAAAAATGTAAACATGATCCACAGAAGCAATATTTCACGCACAAAACATAGTTTGTCTTTATAGAAGTAAGATTTCATGCAAAATCAAAGCAACAAGAATTTGAGCAACAGGCAATAAAAGGAAGCACATGCACTAAGGAAGATGTAAAAGATGCATGTTTATGAGTATGAGTTTGCTAGCCAAACAGATTGGCAAACTGTAGAACAAGAAATTATCTGATCCAATAGACTAATTATAATACTTTTAGTTTTGAAGGTAAAGCAGGAATGATAAGATTCCCAACCACTATAAAATTAAACAATTGAAAGCACTTAATGATCACCTACTTCAACATTACAGAAACAAATAAAAAGAAAACCCGCAATATTCCATTGTATATGGAAACAAAATTATTAAAATTCATGAAGTCATGGAATGCAACGGATAAAAATAAAGAGAAAGAAAAATGAGATACATTTACCTGTTTGGCAATTGTTATCCAAAACCAAGAAGTTTCATAAAATGTCTATGGAAATGACAAAATCAAATAAAAAAATAATACATTAAAATGGACATAATTATTAACTTGCTTTAATTTTGTTGTTCTGAAACCAGGAAGAGAGAACCAAGTCCAAGCACGTACAGTTATTAAAGAAGGGATGGTTATCGAAAGTGGAAGTGGATAAATAAAAATAGCTTCCTTACGGCAAAATTACTAAATAAAGAACTATTTGTTGTAGAAAGCCATTCTAAGTGAAGCTATATAGATAAAATTGGTTCACTAGGAGCAGGGACGGACCAAGAGGCCACAGATAGGGCTCTAGCCCCTTATCATTCTGCCCATGGCTAATGGTTGAATGTTCTGCTAAAACAACAATTTCCGTAAATAAGAGTATAAAGCAATTGTGTCTTTAATATGATTGATTAGTCTAAGCATTGTTTTGAAGTTTTGGGAGAACCATTATTATTAGGAAAAAAATTATGATTGGATTTTTAATCTTTTTAATACAACACTTTTTGATCAACCTGAATCACAAACTCACCACATGGTACATTAATCTATTGAGAGAAAACATGATATGAAAGAATATCGACCCAATAATTGCATTATATGAATTTCTTTTCAACTTTTTATTTGCTTATCAAAAGCTGTGAATTACACAAAATGCAAATATCACATGCACTAGGGAGGAGTGCACTGCTCATAGACCTATATGCAGAAGCCAAACCAAGTCAAAGCAAGCTGTACAATTCTTTAGAGATGAAGAGATTAACCAGGGCATTAGCAAGCCCAGAGCACTGCAGTAGCCAGCATAATGATAGTACAAGAGAATATGGCCTTAATAATGATGTAATTGAATGAGAATGCATCAACCAAGGTATCAACATACTAAACAGAAAACACACTGAGATATGATCCATATCAATATAATTTCAACTCCCATGCATTCCAGTCCATGCGGGGTTATATCTATTTACTCAAATCTGTTGAGTTCCAAAGGGAGAATGATGGATCTATAGGGGGAATAACTCTTAGGTAGAAATCAATTATATTTGAATTCTACAGGATTGATGCATCAACTTTGTGGTGATGGATTTAAATGCGTACTTAAAAATTAATCTGCATGACAGTTTTCCTTTAGTGACTTATCTTGGTGATGATTTCATCACGCTTTTTAATACATTGTATGCTAGACTAAGGCATAGTATACAGCATATGATTGACTGCATCTCTATGTACACATTATGTAGCAGTGAACATATAGACGTTATAATTTAAGAGATAAATTAAATCCAATAATTGGATATCAAAATTTCTGTAGGATTATTATCATTAATTTTCACATTTATTAGATTATCCTGTTTAGACATACACAGTTGTGTTCCAAGATTATATTTTGTGACTTGGCCTCAATCTCATGATAGGTTTTCAAAGATTTCAAAAATTTATTAGGATGTTGGCACACTTCCAGTGGTCAACTAATTCTGCCAAACTCTTGACGAGGCAAAATCACTTTACCGTGGCTAAATAGTTCGATTTCCATTGGGACAAATTAATCAAGAGAGAAGAGATTGAGAAAGTTTTGAAGACAATTAGTTCTCCCTAGCCTAGCAACATACTATCCCAAACAACCAAAGAAAAATCCGATGACACACTTCACCGAAGGAAGAAAAGAGCCCTCCCCGAAGATCCATCAAAGGCAGATAATGTAAAACTGTCACCTAAACCTGCAAGCTCGAGCTTAGAAAGAAGGAAGTAAAGCTCTTATAAGGACTCTCTCTTAACAAATGTCTTGGGGTTTATGCATCCATCTTTGGGAAGAGCCACAGGGTGCCCTAAATATGGAAACAGATGAAAATCTAAATGAATCAATAGATCGGTAGCAACCAGTCATGCACCAAGTTCAACTGAGGATTAAAGAAGTGTCTTTCACGAAGTTAGAACTAGAGACCATTTGTGAGCCCTAGAGAACGCTATCTTCACAAAAACTCCAAGGTCCAAATCCGGGTTTTAAAACCAAGGAGGAAAAGATCTAGCTTATGTGGGGTAGCCTACAGAGCTTCAAAATGGTACATGTTGGACTAGGATATTACCTAGTTAAGTTAGAAAATTCCATAGATTATGCTTGGGTTATCTAAAACAAGTTGTGGTTTATCAATGGGATGTACTTAGCTATAAAGAGATGGGAACTAGATTTCCAACCCATAATGAAAGAATTTGATACGGTAGCCGTTTGGATAAGGATCCAAGGTTTATCATTAGATACTATTTACTTTTAGTAATAACAAAAATAAGACAAGCAATAGGGCCGGATCTGAAGTTCGATCCCTATACACTTGGGATAGATAAGGGAAAATTTGCTAGAATTTGTATTCAAATAGACCTAAATGATCCCTTGATCCATACCATTGTCATAAAAAATAGACAATACTAGATCCAATATGAAGGTCTTTCTAGAGAATGCTCAACATGTGGCAGAGTAGGACACCTCAGTCCTATGTGCAAGTATAAACCGTACAATATAAAGTAGAAAAAGAATTGAGGATACAATCAGTAGCTTTAGCCAGTCTCATAATGAACAAGGGGGTGATCAACAGTCAATCACACAAATACTGGAACAACAACAAAGAACAGATGTGAACCGTGTCACAAGTGACCGTGGGAAGCGAATCAAAGGATCGGATCCAAGTTCCCAACCTGAATCCATATGGGGAATGGATCTTAGTAGGTAGAATGAAAAAAATACCAGTCAGAAGGAGTAAAAACCCTAATCAAAGAATGGATCTTAGTAGGTAAAAAAAATGATAAAACTTTGTACATCATGACCAAATTTTTTTTTTTTGTTAAGAAGCATGAAAATGACATGGGTCAGCATAAATTACTAAGACATTAACAAAATCCCAAATCGTACAACAAAGTCATAACCCTAATCAGAGAATGGTCTCTACATGCGAAGAACAATTATATCTATAGGAGCAACTAAATAAGTTCAAAAATGTACAATCGAACCTAGATTATTACCTTATACTGATGAAAGATCTATGTCGTTGAAGAATACGAAGGAGTCTTCTCCACTCGACTACCCGTGAAGGAATACGTATGTCGAAGCACTAGTCGGTCAAAGGTGGAATGGAGAGCTTACTCTAGTGGCATGAAGGACTCTGTCGGAGGTCGCTACATCACGGTGGAGATTCGTCGAAGGTTCCAGTAGCGTAGGAGGCAAAGAGCATCTTTGAGCCGTAAGGGTGTTAGATTGCGGAAATGTTCAAAAGGGAATTTCAGTTCTAGGGATTTCTTTTCTTTTGTTTTCTTTATTTTCTTTTTTTTTCGGGTCCACTACTTGTGAAGGTGTGGGAAATATTATTTAGCGAATTTTCTTTTTTTTTTTTTATGGGAAATTGTTAAATGATAAATTAGCCACGGTTAATGTAAAGAAAGGGTTGCAAATTAAATGAATGTTCCATAAACGTGATTAATAGTGTGCTTTAATTGATCAGCCTAAATTATAAAAGATGGGCGACGTTTGCAATATTTGCAAACGTCGCCCAATATCAAAATTCATGTAGTGAGTTCCCATGGAATTGACGGAACAAAGGTAATCTTGCGTAGAACTAATAGCTCTTGCCTAAAAAACCAAGCATTACCAGAGAACCGAAATACTAACACGTAGTAGGCCGCCACATCTCCAAATGCAGTTTATGCAAATCATGCAATGCATGTCCATTTCATTTTGCACCGATAGTTATTAATCAAGTTTAAGGCGATCACACCATTTCTAGACAATCATCAACATATTTCATACAATATTTATCACACAATAGGATTTTCTCTTATATTATGATAATTTAGCATTCAATCATACACCACGCATCATGCATTATTCCCAATCCCGCATGCATATCAATTGAATATATATTACTCAAAATGCAACTATACTATAAGCGCAAACAATGTGATAAAGTCAAGTAACTCACCTGTGGTCCTTGCTAAACTGTTGTATAAGCTACTGGAAGTCCGGGAATTGATCTATTTTCCTATGAAAGAAAATAACAGAAATTCATTATTGGACTATTTCTATAAGAGAAGTCTTCCTAAAATTAAAAGCGCTGATCTCGATCACCATATATTAGACCAAGCCCGTTATATTAATTATTGCATCGTTCAATAATTTAATTAAATCCCTATAGTGTGCTTAAATATTCTGTATCGGTATTTGATACAGTTTTTATTAAGGTTTTAATCCCTATAGTAAAGAATATTTTTCTGTTATTTTGTTTTCATTTGCTTTTCTTGATCTTAATTACTATCTATTTTTTATTTAAGGGTTTGTCTTTTCCTTGAGTCCTACTGCTTTTAGTAGAAGATTTTTATTTATTAATTCTTTGCCCGTCAACCTTATCTGTCTCTCAAATTGGTATTTTTATTTATTTAAGAGTACGTTCTAGTATCTATATCTTTCAAAAATTATAAAATCGTATGTCTATGGAGTTTAGATATATCAAATTTTTATTATACTTCAATTTTATTTTTATTGCAAAACAAAACTAAGTTTAATAATAAAAGATTATCACTAATATTAATATTGAAAGATTAATATCAATAGTAACTACAAGTATAATAATAATAACAAGTTTCATACTATTAGTAAATAATGTTATTAGTGACAAAAATAGAATTGATGATAGTATAAATATAGTGACCTTAACGTAAAATAATAGTATTGATAATTCAAATGAAAATATCAATAATACGAAATACTATAAACAATAGTAATAATAATGGTAATAATCAAACTATATTAATAGAAATAATAGTAACATTAATATTGGTTTAAGAGTGAAAACTGAGTGAATTTCTATTTGCGATTTCTTATTAGTTTTTAAATCCGATTTCGCTTTATAAATAGTCGATTTGGCAGTACTCTTTGAGTACTTTCTAGTAGTGGAATTATTTTCAATAAAAGAGATTTGTACAATTTTTAAATTTATGAACAACATGCATAGGTTTCAAGTGAATCCTAATAATTATAGTCAAAACTTGTTTTGATGACATCTAACTTATTTCTAGTCCGTTTTTGGCGAATAAATAGTCGTTTTCATAGTATTTTTCGTGTTCTTTCCATTGGTGAGGTCTTTTTTGGCTTATAAAAACACATCAATACATTTTATTTGATCTTTTTAACACTTTTTTTATTTGATTTTTTTTGGGTTCCGAATTTCGTAAAACTTAGAATTCTAAATTTTCAAGTTGATGTTTCTATAATCCTAAATAACTATGTATCGTTAGTAAAACATTTTTCAACTATATAATTTAAAACCATCATCTAATCCTCTTATCTATTTCTTTAGCTCACTCATGATTTGTAAAATTATCAATATGTATAATTTCTATGAATTGTTCATAATATTTTTCTTGTAATGTAAAGCTCCTAATCATGCTTTTAAAGTTTTTTTATCAACTTTTATGTTTATATAAGATCCTAGGAGTATTAGACATGAATTTAAACTAGTTTAGATGAAATTTGAGGCTTGTTTTGGCTTATTTCTTCCTAGATCTGAATTTGCTATTCCTAAGTTTATAACATCTCTAAGTTAACATTCTTCTTAGCCATCAACATTCAAGCATTCCTAATACATCAAGAACTCATCTACTTGCATTTATCATTGGAATAATCATTTTTCCTAATCACATAACTTTCCTCTAATGCTAGACATTTCAACTTAATATATACGCACACATGTAACAAAAATGTGTTGATAGTTTAGGATTTACCTTAGCTTAAAGTAAAAAGGATTCTTAACTCCCTTCCTTAGTAAGAATCAAACCTATATCAAAGGTTGATTAGTGAGTTTCTAGCTAAATTATAAGCTAGCTACTTCAACTAAATTTTCTTACCTAGTTGAGCTTGAGTTCTAGCTTGGATCGATGGTAAATCAAGGCTATTTGGATTGATTTTTGATGTTGTTTGAAAGAAGGAATTTGATGTTTTTGGATGTGGTTGATGCTTGGATAGAATATATGAAGTAAGATAAGGTTTATATTTGCTTTAGAGCTCCTCAAAGGTTGTTTAAGTGAAGGAATTGGTGAATGAAAGTGGTTGTTCTTTTTTTCCTTTGTAGCCTAGATTTCAACTTGTTTTTGTAGATATTTTGAGCTAATTGTGTTAACTTAAGGCTTTATATATGTACTAAGGTTAGGCTAAAGTTAGGAGGCTTAAAAAGAGTATTTGGGCTTGAAAAATACAAATTTCTGTTGATGTTTCTTGGGTGGAATTTCATGCAAATTTGAGGGTGATTTTTGATGAATTTGTATGAAATTTGTGGCTGATTTCAAGGGGCATTAATTGTGTTTGTTTGCTAGTTATTTAAGGTCATTTATGTGTGTAAATTAAGGGCTTAACTTGCAAAAAAATCGGGTCAAAAGTCGAGCTAAAACAGAGGTTGAAATTGTAATTTCTGCTACAGTTTTTGTAGCTTTTTCCCATCTGCTGCAGCTGTTTTGTTTGGTTATTTCAAGACCATTGTGAGCTGATTTTTGTTGCTATTTAAACTGAAATTCTTGACATTTAATGTTGATCTTATGTGAAGTGTTGTGGTTGGGTTAATTGTCATTTTCATGTTGAATTTTTGTGTTCAAATTGGGTGAATATGTTGAATGTGAATGCTGTAGTTTTACTTGAATTCTCCTACTGCAGCTTGTGTAGCGACCCTATAGGGGGCCTAGGAGGATTGCTCTAAATCGCCATATCACGTGTGCACCCGTAACATGAGGATCGCCTTGCAAGTCAGAGTTTACAAGGCTCTAATTAATTATCCTCTCATTGTATTATACATATATAAATTTATTATGAAAATAATTTATTGGATATCAAAACTTCCATAGATCACAAAGACCGTAGAGAATTAGATATCCTACCAGCGACAAGATAGGTAAACCTAGGTTTAACACAAAATATCAACTAGGTTTAAATTAAGAAAAAGACTACATTTGTATGTTTATTCTCTCAACTAGGTTTAACCTATCAAATTCTCAATCTTCTATCAGTCTTGTACAACCTGATCTTTGTCACGCTCTGCACTCAGATCCTATCCCATCCATGTATTCAACTTACCTGCAAAAGCAAACTATTGGGGAGTCAGCTACAACTAGCTGAGTGAAGTATACCCTCTCTCCATACCGTTCAAGCAAAAGCAAACAAGTTATTAAACAAGCATATGAAATGCAGACAAGCAAATGAACAAATATATATGGCCAATCGGTAACCATATATATATACGGATTTACGCCCTCTAAATCCGGGGTTGGGGTATATCCACACATCAACACCCGGACCGCTAATACTTCGAGAATCAAATTTATTCAAAGAGTTTTTCATATATAGAAAATAACATACATATAACAACATCCCATTGAAGCAAGATATCCTTAACAATGACCCGGTGTGATCCTAGGAGGTGGGCCATCTCCCTAGGATGACTTAGTTCCAATTCCCTTAGAACAAGGCCCATGGTACACACTAGGCATATACCACTTCGGTCCTCCATGTTTACTGTCCTCACGGGACAATGTGGCCCATCCGAGTCAAAGTGTAGTGGTGATGGCCTTCTACATGCAATCGCAATGCATGATCAATATTATAATTATCACACCAATAGTCATTTAGTCCATTTATTTGGTAATCAAACAATTACTAGACACTCGCAAAGATCAAAATGATTAAACAACACTCAATACTTAACGTTCAGAATAATGTATAGTATTTTCAACACAGATAACAAACACGAGCAACCACAAGTGTAAATTTCCCAATCCCATACTTGAATCCTTTAATTTATATTAACAAAATATCATACTCTAAATCTACAAGCACAAGCAGATATGAAGGTCATCGGAATATCCTCACCTGTTTATCCTTGCTTAAAAGTCAACAAGAACACTTGAAGACAGATCTGTATCCCCTGAGAATCGAGATAACAGATACCCCATTACTATACTCTTATTCATATAAAGAAACCTATTGTGTCTTTGTATCTTAAACTTGAGTTTTAACATTCTTAATCTAACCTTAACACATAATTAGTCATTTTGAAGTTTGTAAAGGCTACACTTTGTAAGTTAAACTATAAAATTCGTATGATCTTAGTTTTCTTAAGAAAAGTATTTTAGTTGTTTTCAAATATCGAGTTTAATCACGAAATCTTAAATTGGGCATATTATATTGTTTTAACTTAGATTTTAGCATGAGTAGTCATTGGAAAACTTATCAAATGTAGTTTTTAATTATCAAGTTAAAACTAATCATTTTGTATATTTTTCTCTATGTTACTCAGGGGTCTGAAAGATATCACAATTGTGTATATCTTTCTTGTTTTGTATTCTTAAGTATTATTTCAAGTTCGATTCCTTGTTTATGTTTTTTCATCAAGTATTAGTG
Organism: Combretum micranthum; assembly: GCA_024138025.1. NCBI lineage: Eukaryota > Viridiplantae > Streptophyta > Magnoliopsida > Myrtales > Combretaceae > Combretum > Combretum micranthum. The sequence continues at coordinate 176,185 of JAMXBD010000421.1, forward strand.
ATTAACTTAATTTAAGTTCGTTACTCCATTTTTTTAGTTAAAGCGTATACATTTATATTTTTTTCATTTTCCTTGTCTTGATCTTATTTTAAGTATGTAACTAGTTAATTTGATTATATCAACTAATATTTATAATTTTCATTAATCTATACTTTATATCCTTATAATATTATAAGCATTGAATTTTATACTTAGTTACGAATTCTTGGTTAAGTTTAATCTTTCAATTACAATTTTATTATCTTGATTTTCTAATTTGTAATTGAATTACTTAAATTTTATTCTAGGAATCTTATTCTTTTATATGTGTTGAAATCTTCATATGTCTATATAGGTTTGTTATTGAGTATATCTAATAGATTTAAAGCTAAATATCTTTTATCTATATAATACTTAAATCATATCAAGTTTATCTATTAATATCCTACTTCTGCATATGATTTGAATCTTATATTTGTATATAAGGTCACATATTGAAGTTTAATTACATATCCAATCTTCTTATTGATCGGATAATCAAATATGTTTCGTTTATCAAATTCAAGTAAAATTTTTCTTAAGTTTTCTTATAGGGATGAAACTTTTATTATAAGGTTCTAGGTTTTCTAAGTTTTTATTTTCCTCCTTAATTCCATTTCTACTCATGAGTATATGTTGTGTGTGATTTAAATTATTTAAACTTGTCATAGAACATCTCTATTCTTTTTAAATGTCAGAACTACGCTATAGGTTTACTTTACTTAATTCTAATTGTTTCTTTAGGTAAGTTTTACTTCATAAAACATAACGAGTGTTTATATAAGTTAAGAATATTTTTGTTTTAGTGTTTTTGATATTAAAATCTTAGTTTGAGTCTTATTTATGTAAATTATACCTAATATTTAGTTTTAACGGTTACATCTCAATCCTAGTGAATTATTTTTAAATCATCATTTCCTAACTGATATACTTTAAGGATCTAATAATTCAATTCTAAACCACTAGTTATTGTCTTTGAATTATATTTATCGAGATATCACTCGTTTTGAAAAATTACTATTCATTTCCCAGTAGGTCACTCATCCTAGGTCATGAGCACGCTTAACTTTTAGTGTTTTGAGAATTTTTTAGTAATATACCAAACATATCACAATAGTTAAAGTTCTATATTTTTCTTATATTATTTCCGAATTGGAAACTAAAGTCTAAAATCTAAAACCTACGGGATCGGATAGTTTTAGGTTTTTCACCTACACGAATAGAATTTCCACATTTGCTTGGGTAAACTAGAGTTTTAGTCTATACATGATTAAAATATTATAACTTTCATGTTTGTGAAGTCAGAATTTTGATTTGGGCTTTAGATTAGAAGATTTTGATAAATTATTAATCCCATCGGGTATATTTGTAAACCCCCAAATTATTGGAATCGGTTTATCATAAAACCCTAAACCGGAAGTCGAACGAAACCCTAAAGGTCAACAAAACCCTAGTTTACCGTAACCGATTAAATCCGGCATTGCCATTTTCTTTGGCCGTGGAAAATGAAGTTGGGATGATTAGTTAGAATAGTTCGTAATAATCATAGGTTTTATAAAAATCTCAGTTTTGCGAAATTCGGGTGTCCTTCAAACCCGATCGGACACAGTTCTCGAAAAACGTGTCCGAAAGCCCGGAATAGTAAAAAATATTCGAATACACCGTTAGACTCGTAAAAATATAAGGTTTTCAAAAAAATATCAATTTCAAATTTTTCGGTAGCTAAAAATAACAGATATAGCTATTATACGCGTATTTTCTTACTATCGGTACTTTATTAGTCATATCTACTTTACATTACACTATTCATTACTATTCTACACTATTCTTTTATCTCTACTTTTTCTTACACCTATTCTTACACGCTACATAACCTATAACCTTAACTTTTTACCTTTCCCATAACTTTATTTCACATCTACCTTACATATTACATCTTTTATTTAACAAAAATAAAAATAAAATAAAATCTCTCTCCCCTCACATCACTCATGGCCGGCACCCTCCCTCTACACTCCTCAATTTTGTTTCAATTTTTATTTAATTTAATCACACAAATTCACTCCACATTTTCCTATAAATACCCCCTTCTCTTTCACTTCCTTCACACATCCACTACCCACAAATTTCTTATCAAAACTCTCTCAAATTCTCCTCTCAAAGTCTCTCAAAATACCATCTCAAAACTCTCTCAAAATAATTCCACAACAACCTTTACCAACAACTAAAACCATAACCACATAACCATACCAAAGTCTTCTTTAGGTAACCACTTCATTTTCTTCTTCTTCATGTCATGTAACTTTACATGACCATAGTGTGAGTTTCCAAAGACTACAAGTTATGGAAACTACATTATGTTCATGAATTGTTCTTGTTCATGCCAATCCATTTCTGTTTATGTTGTTTTTTATTGTTAATATATTATTATTTATATATATACATATTCTTTAGAGCATATAAGCTCAATTGCAATTTATTTATTTAATGCAAAGCAATTTATTTATTTAGTCCATTGCAATTTATTTATTCCTTGTTGAATTAAGACTAGCCTCAAGTCTTAGACTTGTCCTCATCAAGTCAAAACAAGTTTTTCTTTCTTACATTTTATTTTGTTTTGGGACTAGTCTACTTCTTAGTCCCGGGAGCCTTAAAAAAGCTAAGATTCCAATACTTGACTTTATTATTTATGTTTATGTTATTTTGTTCTCATAATCATGTTCATTTAGATTGTTGTCCAAAAATTTTAATTTCTAAAAATAATTAAACAAAGGAAGAATTTTGTCACTTAGAGATAAGTTTATGTAAAGTAAAAATCTATAAATAAGATAACAAAAGATAAACTCATTTCCTTTCAAGTTACAAAAAGAACTCGCTATAATTTTAGAAACTACTTTTACTTTAAAAAGCTACTTAATCCTTTATTACTCACTTTGTTTTTCAAAAGAAACTATTTGTTGATACAAAAATGGTTCTTTTTATAAAAAGATAAATAAGATGAATGGCTAAGGAATTTTCAAGTAAAGACCTTTACAAAAAATAGGCAAGGAAATCTATGGTTTGAAAACAAAAAAATAAAGTTATTTCTTTTCAAGTTACAAGAAGAAACCACTAAAATTTTAAAAACTACTTTACTATAAAAGGTTTCTTAAGTCACATATTAATCTACTTTGTATTTATCAAGAAAATAAATCTCTATGCGTGGATGATTTTTATGAAAAACATAAGACATGAGGAAAGAATGAGAAATTTTCAAATGAAGATTTTTTGTGAACAAATAGACAAAGGAAATTTGTACGAGAAAAATAATTGAAAGAATAATGTGTTTTCTAAAATAATAGAACTAAGAAAATAGAAAATTTATTTTCAAAAAGTTACTTAGGAAAAGTAATAAAACCAACGTAAGCCTTTTTAGAAAAAAAAAATATTCATTTCAAGAAATCTACAAAAACAATTTTTGAAAACTATGTTCTTCCAACATTGTTTTACCTAAGAAAAACAATTGGACAACAAAACACTTGAGCATGCTTAAATATGAGTTATATAGTATAAAAAGAGAATTTTGAACCATATAGATAACTAGTAGTTATCAAAAAAAATTTTGATTTCTTGAACCAAAGTTGTTTTGTGTGGAAAACTCGTGGTAAACCTTGTCGCCACTGGTTCGAGGCCTATATGACCTTGTTTGTTAAAAAGTAATTTTAAAAATGGGTAGATCTTTTTGATTAAGTAGAAATTGGTTATTATATGCGCGATTCGAGTTTAAAATGATCAAGTTATGGCCATTTTAGTTGGAACATTCCTTTATACGAACTTTAACGTTCTTTTGACATTGTTTTGTCAAATTTCAAGAAAATCATCAAAGAATACTCATTGTGGGTATTTTCTTTGGCTAGGTGACCTCGAGGAAGGATTCCTTTACCCCGAGGATTATTACGATTAAGCAGAGTGTGTGAACGACATCTAGAGGAATAGTTGACATGGCATCGTGAGTTTATTTCCATTAAATGCTATACTTGTTGTGCTTGTAAATTAGTTGCATTAGAATTAGGAAAAGATAAATTGATATGTATGTAAAATAATTCTTTGAAAGAATTTTAAGAATATCGGAGCTAGAATTGTTTTAAATGGTTGATTTAGTATAACATTTGATTTGTATGAAATTCTTTGATCGCCTTAAGCTCAAAAATAATTATGCTATGACATTATAAAATGAATTCATGCATACCACGAAGTGAGTCACATTGCATTTTAGGTTATTATCCTTGGTGAGAAGGATAGTAAGCTCATATCGAAAGGAACACTTGGCGGATGATCGAAAAGCGATTGCTTGGCGGCTTAAGGAAATGCTTGGGAAGATCCGAAGCAAGGCCAATCAAGTAGATTTAGAATGTTGGCGATGAGTGCTCACAAGCATGAAACTTTTTAACTAAAACTACTTGAATTGAGGTTATGTATCACCAAACCCCGAATGGAGGGCGCAAATCCATTCAACATATAGTTCTCGGAAAAACTATATGCTTGTTTGCCAGTGTTTATTGCATTACATTTGTTTGTTTAATCAACTTGTTTGAAATTTTGTTACAAGACGTTATTTATGGAAATAGTTCTCACTAACCTATTAGCTTACACCCCATAGATATCTTTTGCAGTTTCCTTATTATGGTTAAGGCCCGAGGACCCTGCGGGCAGGTAGTCTCTTTTGGATAATAGAAATTTAGATAAAATGTAGTATTAGTATTAATGTACAGATATCCATGTAATAGATTAGTAATCAGGGAAATGCCCTAAGTTTGTAAAGCCATTAATATGAATGAATGATTATTATGAATCTTTTCTTAATGTGTTATTTATATCTTCTTAAACTTCATAATTCCATATATGGTCCTCTAAGTTGTGAAAGCACGCCTTGCACCTAATATAAAAGCTTTTGGGAATGACTAAGGTTGTCATATTTAAGCTTTAATATTGAGTAGCGGACTGTCATGTTTAAGGTACCTGTTGGGGCGTGACAATATTTCAACTCTAGGAATTTATCTCTAAATTTCTATCTACTAATAAATAGACTCTAATATTATTATCTATATTATATCAATTTTCTATCATCTAGCATTTTTATTTATCAATTTATTATCCATTTGATAAGCAAATGTAATATCAACTAGTCTAAATACACATACTTACTATGACAATTTTATTCATTATCATTATATATGCATGTAAATATGTATATTTATAATAAACTAATATTAAAACTTCTAATATTATGAAAACTTCTACGTATAAGATCATAATAGTAAATTTTAGAGTAGTCAAAACCTCACTTATGTGGTCTTGAATTAAAGAGCGTATTGCCACGATCACAAAACACTTCTTCCGGAATTGAAATCGGTTATCGTATGTGAAAGATATGGACTTTTGAAGATCGGAGGAACTTCTAGATTTTTTTTCATTATTTTATTTTATTTTTTTTCTTTTTCTTTTCTTTTTTTTATTCTCTTCTCCGTTTCGGAGAAGCTTTTTCTTTTTCCTTTTTTTTTTCTTTTGATTTTTCCTTCTCCTGATCGGAGATTTTTTTTTAAATGATAGTCTTCATTTGAAGACTAAGAGAAAGAGAGAGAGTACGAAGAGAGAGAGAAAATGGAGAGAGAGAGAGAGAATAGAAAGAATGGGAAGAGAGAGTGAGAATTGGAGAATTTATAAGGAAAATTTACGTGGCCAGCAAGTTGGAAATTGTGGGGAAATTTTAATTTTTCGAGTTCTAATTAATACGTATAATAAATATATTCGTTATTATTTTTAGATAAAAATTTATATGCCTACTATATTAATATTCTGAACACTATGATATACTTAAAATTTTGAATTTAAGACTTTTACTTTTCAGCTTTAATATCTATTATCGTAAATTATAATTTATCCTTTAAGGGTTTAAATTTTTAGTGTTTTGATATTTTATGACCTAATTCATAATTTATTGTCTTTAATTTGACTTTATTTATATTCTACTATTATAAATTTATAGTATTTATCTTTTGTTTGTATCTTTTGAATTATTTTGGGATCCAATTTTATTTTACTTATCTTTATTGGTTTTTAGTTTATATATATTAATCATATTATTATTTTATATCTTATGAAAAATTTTATTTGATATAGGCATAGTTTAACTTATATTTTTATTTTAATTAAGTCTTTTATTGTCCAAATTGGTAATTACCAATATTTAAATTCAAGAAAAGCTGGATGGTTTTCGGACATTTTGTAAAATTTCGCCAGACATTACTATCTATTTAACAATTATCAAAAATTAAATAGTTGATAATTCAGGGTGTTACAGCTTGTTTTTATTAGGAATGTGAAGGCAAATTCGGAACTGTTTTGGTGGTTTATTTGTGCTGAAATTCTTGGAATCTAATATTGATTACATGTGGAGTTTTTCTGTTGGTTTAAATGTCATTATCACATTGAATTTGGGTGTTCAAATGGAGCAAATTGGGGATACATGTTGCAGCCGAGAATTCCTTTTGCTACTGCTCTATTTCCAACCTTGAAGGCTTTATTTCCCACTTGCATTTGTTTATTTGCTCTGTTCCAATTGTGGATGCTGCACGTGAACTTCGGCTGGGAATTAAATTTGCTACCGTTTGACGTGAAGCTGCGTGTGGGGAAATTCTGTGCGTGAAAATTCAGCAGCCGAGGGTTACAAATGCTGTCCGTAGGGCAACTCTACCCGTGTTCAATTCATTGGTGGCATCCTCTGTTCGTGAAAGTCCATTCCGTGCGTGCAACTTCAGCCGATTCCTCTATCGGGAATTCAATTCGGCAGCAGCCGCAGTCTTCAATTTGCCCTTGTCCTCTGTTTCTTAAAACAACTCTAACATAATTCCTATTTTCACGTGATTTCAAATTCTGTTCTGGTTTTCATTTATTATTATTATTATTATTATTTAGTTAATAGTTAACTAAAATAATTTAACCAATATTAATTTATAAACTTATACTTATAACGGTTAGATAAGAGTTTTATCGGAGTAAAATTATCTAAGTTCCAAAATAAATTCTAGATTGTTGTATAAATAAATTTTTAATTTACACGATTAATTATTTTTAGTATTTAACTTGCGTAATTAAATTTTTCAAGTTCAATAATTAAATTAAGAACCAAGTCTTAATGAATTTAAAATTTCCTAACAAGTAAACAGGGGATTTGGAATTTTATTCTAGATCTAGATTAATATTGATCGATCGGTATTGGTATCTATTATGTATTTATAATCTTTGTAATTCATCTTTGGACTATCGTTTTCAAATAAGTTCTAGTAATAAACTATATTTTATTGATTTTGGATTTTAGAGCTAATTCTAATTATATCTTGAATTATCAATTCAAGATATGAAATCTCGTTTTTGGTATCTATTAAAGTTAAAGAAATTTTTATTCGGGTTTTTCAAGTTACGAATGAGTTTATTATAATTCATAGATCTATTCTAAGGTTTTTGTTGAATTATATTTTGATATAGTTTCACATTTGCTAATTTGTTCATTTTCGAGTTATGAAAATTATTGAATGTTATATTGGCAACTCAGGATTTTAATTTCTAAAATCTAAATCCTTTAATTAGAATATTAGTGAAATTTAAATATTTATTTAATATCTATCTTAGATATCAATCTATTTGTTGATCTTATGTATCTTTAGTAATTCTAGTAATTTATCCTTAGTCTATATTTTTATAACTTATAGGTTCTAAAAATTAATTGTCTTTTATTTGTAGCTTATGATTTCTTGTTGAATTATTTATTATTTTACTAAACATTGGGTTTTACTGTATAGGAGTTATTTATACTGATTTGTTACTAACAATATATTTTTGTCTAGCGCTATTTAATATTGTTAATAGATTAAAATAGTTTGAACACTATTATTTTAATATTTAACAAGCATAGAATTATTTTCTAAGTATTGAACTTAAGAAAAAAGGATTCAGTAATTTATATTAACGATAGGTTTATCGTCGTTTTATAAATTATTTGAGATCATTGAAGTTGTAGTTTATACTTTAAAAAATTTTATTTGTAACGATTCTAATTTTCTAATTATATTCAATTTCATTCACACTTTAACATTTTAAATCGAGAAAATTTGGAGTGTTTTTTACTACTTGTTCCAAATAGTCCATATAATTCTATATTACAGTTTTAGTATTTGTTAAATTAAGTTACGTAAAATTAGGGGGATTACAATAAAATTTATTATAGAAACACTTTTAAATTATTATCAAATTTATTTTTTAATCTTACTAACTAAATAAAATTTTTTTGTAGTAATTAACAAACTAAAAATTGTGACTATTTGATATTAAATTGAAGATTACACACAATAAAATTGGGACATGAAGTTCATTTTTAAGTGAATATAACATTGACCTTATCCGTATAAATTGATTTCCCCATAAGTAAAATGTCTCTCAGTTCTAGAGATATTAAAAAAAAAATTATATATAAGAAAAGGCTAACATATTTGCTGTATGATATGTTAAGACAACAAAACCCAGTAGCATTTATCCAAAAATATATAAAAGCACATGGAAACATTTTAAGATGGTTCCCAACTTGATTCTAGTGATAACAACTCTATGAGGAAAATCCCCATTGCAATCGTCAAAAGAGCCTTGTAAACTACCATTATGAACAACCACAACTTATTTCTCTATATGGATTCCACTCAAAAAATATATGTGTACCATCACTAAGATCAACAACCTGTTGATAAATCGAAAAGCCCCACATTGTGCATGTATATAATTTGGAACAGGCATGGGTTTTGATAACCAAGAAAAGTGGCTCCAATTAACATACATATGCCCACTAAAATGCTGCATATCCTTAAAACTTTCCCCGCAACTTGGCTATCCATTACGTATTTCATGTAAATAAGCAAAATACCCTTTCTGGAGTTATAAAAAATTTTCATGATCTACTATTCTCTCACCAATGTGTAGGTATAATTGGATGAACAAAATTTGCATTCAAAAGTATTTCCTAAATAACCTGGCTTTTAAAATCATCAAATTAGCCAAATTTTTGCTACACTTGTAGTAAAGTTTCACGATTTCTATTCAACAAATGAGCTCCACTTAGACCGAGAGCTAATCGATCATGTACATTTGAATATAAAGCCTTGATTTAGCAATTTAATCATTTAACTTAAAATTTACCCATGATCTACTATTTCAACAAATAAATAGTAATATACATATATGGGTCTGTTTGGATTGTCTGTATTTCATCTGTATCTGTATTTTTTTTAAAATGATATCTATAAATATATCAGATTTACATCTAAATTTTATCTATTTTTTATTCTATTTGATCTTTGATGAGAACTGTCAACTTTTTTTTTATCTATATCTATTTCTTCATAAATAATTTGTTAGCAAAAAGTTTGAAAAAGTGTCTGTATCTGCCAGAAAAAAGCCAATCCAAACAGACCCTATATCTAAATATATAGAAATTAAGAAATTAGTAACCTTAGCCCACTTATGAATTCTGATACATACTTGAGCAGATTTCTTTCCAGATCTTTGGACATTGATGCTTCATTGTCATCTCTATCTATACAATAATTTATTAAGACATATAAAGCCCTCCATCTATCGTATTTAATGCATAAATGGAGAGCCCTATTTACGATTCTGTAAACAATAGTAGCAATATTCACTACACAAACAAGGTCTAAGGAAAACATGTTTTAGCAACTTAAAGATATGTCGGTATAGTAGTTATATTGTAATGCAATTTTTTAACTTTATTAAAAAGGTATCTCAAAAACAGCAAATTTAGAGTAACAATTTTAAAGTGTTGCTATTAAATATCTCATGTGATGATGGGTATACTACGCTATAGATACGGCAATTCATTAGAGCATTACTGGAATTTAATAAAACAATTTGATAATATGCACATAGTTTTTTGTACTAACAATGCACACAAAAGAAATGTGGTAATTTTTTTTAAATAAGCATATTTCATTAATATAAACAATAAATTTTTTTAAGTGGTTTTAAAAATTCAAGAGGAAAGGCATTGATTTGTACATATTGCCACATTTTCATAAAAAAACTATCCGCAACATAATATACTTGTGTCATAGTCGTGCATAAAATTTTTATGGAAACACTTTTCAATTATTATCATTTTTTTGGTATTTCTAACTAAACAGAAATTCTTTTAGTAATTAACAAACTAAAAATTGTGACCAATTCGATATATAAATCGAAAGATTATACACAACAAAAACTAGGACACAAAGTTTATTTCAGTTAATAGCATTGACCTTATTCATACAAATTTGATTTCCTATATGAGTAAAATGTCTCACAATTTTAGGAATATTAAAACAATAATAAAAGAAAGCCTAATGTATTTGTTGTATGAAATGTTTAGACAACAAAACCCAGTAGCATTCATAAATTATATATATATATATATATAAAAGCACACAGACACATTTTAAGATGGTTCCTAAATTGATTTAGCGATAATAACTCTACGAGGGAAAAACCCATCGCAATTGTCAAAAGTACCTTGCAAACTGCCATTATGAGCAACAAAAACTTATTTCTCTACAAATGGATTCCACTCGTAAGCTATATGTGCACACTTCACTAAGACCAACAACCCACCAATGCTAATAGAATAAAAAAGGCCCCCACAATGTGCATATATATAATCTGGAACTGGCATTGGGTTTTAATAACCAAGAAAGGTGGCTCCAATCAACATACATATGCCCACTACAATGCTGCATATCATAAATGCTTTCGCTGCAATTCGACCATCAATTATGCATTTCACGTAAATAAGCAAAATACCCTTCTAGAATCATAAAAAATTTTCATGATCTACTCCCTTTTCTCCAATGTGTGGGCATAATTGGATGATCAAAATTTGCATTCAAAAGCATTTCCAAAATAACCTGGCTTTTGAAATCATCAAATTCAACAAATTTTTTCCATACCTATATTGGAGTTTCACCATTTCTATTCAACAAAAGTGCTTCACTTGGTCCGAGAGCTAAAGGATCATGTACATTTGAATGTAAAGTCTTGGTTTAGCATTTTAATCATTTAACTTAAAATGTACTCATTGATCTACAGTTTCAACATATAAATAGTAATATACATATAATAGAAAATGAAATTAAGAAATTACTACCTTGTCCATTTATGAATTTCTGGAATATGTTTGGGCGTAATTCTTTCCTAATCTTTGGACATTAACATCCTTGTCATCTCTATCTATAAATAATCTATTAGACATGTAAAGCCCTCCACTATCGTACTTAATGCATAAATGAGAGGATCATCCGTGTTTGCGTGGAACAATAGTTGCAATATCACTACAATCAATAAGAGTCTAGGAAATGCGTTTAACAACTTACAAATATGTTAGTATAATTAGTTTATTGCAATGCAATTTTTTAACTTGTTAAAAAGGTTTCTCAAAACAACAAATTTGGAGTAATGATTTCATAAAAAACTATCCGCAGCACTTCAAATTCAACAAATTTTGAGTAACAATTTTGTAATAATGCATATTCCATTAAATTGAAATAAATTTTTTCAAGTGGTTTTAAAAATTCAACAGGAAAGGCATTGATTTTGTACATATTCTGCAATTTCATAAAAAACTATCTATAAATATATACTTGTTGTCATTTTTTGCAAAAATTATTGTAGAAACACTTTTAATTATTATCAATTTTTTTTTTATCTTTCTAACTAAACCGATCTTTTTTGTAATTAAAATCTAAAGATTGTGACAATTTGGTATATATAAATCGAAAGATTATGCAAACAAAACTGGAATATGAAGTTCATTTCTAGTTAAAATAACATTGTCCTTATCGTCAAATTTGATTTCTTTATGTATAAAATGTCTCTTCAATTCAAGGATTTAAAAAAAGATTATAAAAAGAAATGTTAACGTATTCATGTATGATATGTAAGACAACAAAACACATACCATTCATCCAAAAATATAAAAGCACACAGACACATTTAGGATGGTTCTCAAATTGATTCTACAATAATAACTCTACGAGGGAAAACCTCATTGCAACTGACAAAAGTGCCTTGCAACTGCCATTATGAATAGCACCAACTTATTTCTCCACAAATGGATTCCCCTCGCAAGATATATGTGTACCATCACTAAGACCAACAGCCGACTAATGCTAATAGAATCCAAAAATCCCTAAAATGTGCATGTATATATTTGGAACGAGCATTGGGTTTTAATATCCAAGAAAGGTAGCTTAATCAACATACATGCAGCTATTACAATGCTGCATATCATTAACACTTTCCCACAAGTCTATCCTTTATGCATTTCATGTAAATATGCTAAATACCCCTTTCTAAAGCCATAAAAATTTGCCATGATCTACGCTCCTTTCACCAATGTGAAGGCATAAAAAATTATCCTCATTTGTAATTTTGTGTAAACAAAAGTAGCAATATTCACTACACCAACAAGAGTTAAGGAAACACGTTTTAGCAACTTAAAGATATGTTGGTATAGTAGTTATATTATAATGCAATTTTTTTAACTTTGTTAAAAAGGTTTCTTAAAAACAACAGATTTAGAGTAACAATTTATAAGTGTTGCTATGATATATTTCATACATCAACATGCCGATGGGTATATTGCATTACAGATATGATAGTTCATCATACAATTGCTGGAATTTGAAAAATTAATTGCTAATGTGCACATAGTTTTTTGTCCTAACAATGTGCAAAAACATGTGGCAATTTTTTTATTTTTTTGTAAACAATGCATAATACATTAATACAAGAAATAAAATTTTTTCAAGTAGTTTTAAAAAATTCAAGAGGAAAGGCATTTATTTGTAAATATTGTCGCGTTTTCATAAAAAACTATCCGCAACATAATATAATTGTTGTCATATCATTGCATAAAATTTATTATAGAAATACTTTTCAATTATTATCAAATTGTATTTTTTTAATCTTTCTAATTAAACATAATTCTTTTAGTAATTAACAAACTAAAAATTATGACCAATTCGATATATATAAGTCAAAAGATTATACACAACAAAACTAGGACATGAAGTTCATGTTCGAGTTAAAACAACATAGACCTTGTTTGCACAATTGATTTCCCAATATGAGTAAAATGTCTCACAATTCCAAGGATATTAAAAAAACAATTATAAAAAAGAAAGGCTAGCGTATTAGATGTATGATATGTTTAGATAACAAAACCTAGCAGTATTAATAAAAAAAAAATATAAAGGCACACGGACACATTTCTCGATGGTTCCTAACTTGTTCTAGCTATAACAACTTTATGAGGGAGAACCCCATTGCAATTATCAAAAGTGCCTTGCAAACTATCGTTATGAACAACCACAACCTATTTCTCCACAAATGGATTCCACTCAAAAGATATATGTGTACCATCACTGAGACCAACAACCCACAAATGTTGATAGAATCCAAAAGCCCCCATAATGTGCATGTATATAATCTCAAATGGGCATTGGGTTTTAATAACCAAGAAAGGTAGCTCCAATCAACATACATGCACCCACCATAATGTTGCATATCATTAACATTTTTCCCGCAACTTGGCTATCCATTATGCATTTCATGTAAATAACTAAAATACCCCTTTTTGGAGTCATAAAAAATTTTCTTGATATACTCTCCTTTCACAATGCATAGGCATAATTAGATGATTACAATTTGAATTCAAAAGCTTTCCAAAATAACCAGGCTTTTAAAATCATCAAATTAGCCAAATTTTGCTGCAACTGTATTGAGTATCACCATTTCTATTCAACAAACGAGCTCCACTCGGTCTAAGAGCTAATTGATCATGTACATTTGAATATAAAGTTTTGGTTTAGCAATTTAATCATTTAACTTAAATTTATTTATTGGTCTCTAATTCCAACAAATAAATGGTAATATATAATACATATATGTCAAAAAATCAAATTATGAAATTACTAACCTTGTCCCATTTATGAATTGCTGGCATATGCTTGAGCCTATTTCTTTCCTAATCTCTGGACGTTAACACTTCCTTATCATCTCCATCTATCACACTTAATGCATAAATGGAGAGGATTATCCCTATTAGCGGTTCCTTAAACAATAATAGCAATATTCACTACACTAACAAGAGCCTAAGAAAACATGTTTTTAGCAACTTAAAGATATGTTAATATAGTAGTTATATTGTAATGCAATTTTTTAACTTTATTAAAAACAACAAATTTGGAGTGACAATTTATAAGTGTTGCTATGAGATATTTCATGCATCAACATGACTATGGGTATATTGTGTTATAGACACGACAATTCATCATACAATTGCTGGAATTTGATAAAATAAATGCTAATATGCACATAGTTTTTTGTCCTAACAATGTGCAAAAAACATGTGGCAATTTTTTTTTTTTTTTTTGGTAAACAATGCCTATTTCATTAATATAAGAAATAAAAAATTTTCAAGTGGTTTTAAAAATTAAAGAGAAAAGGCATTGATTTGTATATATTGCTGCATTTTCATAAAAACTATTCGTGACATAATATATTTGTTGTCCTATTGTTATATGAAATTTCTTATAGAAACAGTTTTCAACTATCAAATTGTATTTTTTTTCCTAATCTTTTTAACTAAACTGAATTTTTTTTTTAGTAATTAACAAACTAAAAATTGTGACCAATTCGATATCTATAAATCGAAATATTATACACAACAAAACTGGGACATGAAGTTCATTTTCGAGTTAAAATAACATTGAACTAATCCGTACAAATTTGATTTCCCAATATGAGTAAATATCTTACAATTCAAGGGATATTAAAAAAAATTATATAAAAAAGGTTAAGGTATTTACTGTATGATATGTTTAGACAACAAAACCCAGCAGCATTTATCCAAAAAATATAAAAGCATGCGAACACATTTCAAGATGGTTCCCAACTTGATTCTAGCGATAACAATGCTACGAAGGAAAACCCATCGCAATTGTCAAAAGTGAAACATTTGAACAACCACAACTTATTTCTCCACAAAAGGATTCCACTTAAAAGATATATGTGTACCATCACTAAGACCAATAACACTTCCTTGTCATCTCCATCTATACAATAATCTATTAAGACATGTAAAGCCCTCCATCTATTGCACTTAATGCATAAATGGAGAGGATTATCTCTATTTGCGGTTCCAAAAATAAAAATTTTTCAAGTATATAATCAGGAAAGGGTATTGGGGTTTTAATAACCAAGGGGGGTGGCTCCAATCAACATACATGTGGCCACTACAATGTTGCATATCATTAACACTTTCTTCGCAACACTGTTATCCTTTGCGCATTTCACGTAAATACGCTAAATACCCCTTTTGTGAGCCATAAAAAAATTTTCATGATCTACTCTCCTCTCACCATTGTTGAGGCATAACTGGATGATCGAAATTTGCATTCAAAAGTATTTCTCAAATAACCTGGCTTCTAAAATTATCAATTTAGCCAATTTGTCTGCACCTATGTTAGAGTTTCACCATTTCTATTCAACAAACGAGCTCTACCTGGTCCGATAGCTAATGGATGATGCACATTTGAATATAAGATCTTGGTTTAGTAGTTTAATCGTTTAACTTAAAATGAACTAATTAGTCTATGATTTCAACAAATAGATAATAATATACATATATATATATGATAGAATTTAGAAATTACTAACCTCATTCCATTTATGAATTGTTGGTATATGCATGAGTCTATTTCTTTCCTGATGTTCGGACATTAACTCTTCTATGTCATCTCTATTTACACAATAATCTACTAAGACATATAAAGCCCTCCATCTATTATACTTAATGCATAAAAGGAGAGTATTATCCTCTGCGGTTTTCCATAAATAATCATAATAATATTCACTATACCAAAAAGAGTCTAAGGAAATGCATTCTAGCAACTTAAAGATATGCTGGTATAGTAGTTATATTGTAATGTAATTTTTTTAACATTGTTAAAAAGGTTCTTAAAAAAAAAAAAAATTCTGAGAAACAATTTATAAGTGTTGTTGTGCTATATTTCATGCGACAACATGATGATGGGTATATTGTGTTTATAGATGATATTTTAGGAATATATGGCAATTCATCATACAATTATTGCTGGAATTTGACAAAACAATTGCTAACGTGCACTTGGTTTTTTCTCCTAACAATGTACAAAAAATAAAAGGCAATTTTCTTTTTGCAAACCATGCATATTTCATTAATATAAGAAATAAAAATTTATCAAGTGGTATTAAAAAATCCATGAGGAACATCAATGATTCATACAAATTGCCATATTTTCCTAAAAGACTATCTGACATAATATACTTGTTATCATATCATTGTGTAAAATTTATTACAGCAACACTTTTAAATTATTGTATAATTGTATTGTTTTTTATGAATCTTTTTAACTAAACTAATTTTTTTTATTAATTAACGAAAAAAATATTGCAATCAATTCGATATATATAAATCGAAAGATCATACACAACAAAACTAGGACATGAAGTATTTTTCGAGTGAAAATAAAATTGACCTTATTCATACAATTTTGATTTCCCAATATGAGTAAAATGTTGCTCAATTCCAGGGATGTTAAAAAAAACAATTATAAAAAGAAATGTTAATGTGTTTTTATGTAATATGTTAAGACAACAAAACATAGCAGCATTCATCCAAAAAATAAATAAATAAAAGCACACAAACACATTTCAAGATGGTTCCCAACTTAACTATAACAATAATAACTCTACGAATGAAAACCCCATCGCAATTGTAAAAAATGTCTTACAAATCGCCGTTTGAACAACCACAGCTCATTTCTCCACAAATGGATTTCACTCATAAGATATATGTGTACCATCATTAAACTAACAATCCACTTATGCTAATGGGATCCAAAAGGCCCCTACAATGTGCATGTATATAATCAGAAAAGGGCATTAGGGTTTTAATAACCAAGAAGGTTGGCTCCAATCAACATTCATGCAGCCACTACGATTCTGCATATCATTTAACACTTTCCTAGCAACTCGGCCATCCTTTATGCATTTCATGTAAATATGCTAAATAACTTTTTCTAAAGCCATGAAAAATTTTTATGATCTACTCTCCTTTCACCAATGTAGAGGTATAGTTGGATGATCAAAATTTGCATTCAAAAGTATTTCTCAAATAATCATGCTTTCAAAATCATCAATTTAGCCAAATTTTTGCCACACTTGTGTTGGAGTTTCACCATTTATACCCAACAAACGACCTCCACTTGGTTTGAGAGCTAATGGATGATGTACATTTGAATATAAAGTCTTGGTTTAGTAGTTTAATTATTTAACTTAAAATGTACTCATTGGTCTATGATTTCTACAAATAGATAGTAATACACACACACACATAGATAGAATTTAGAAATTACTAACCCTCTTCCATTTATGAATTGCTGGTATATGCATCAGTCTATTTCTTTTACGATCTTCGGACATTAACACTTCCATGTCATCTCTATCTATACAATAATCTATCAAAACATGTAAAGCCCTCCATCTATCGTACTTAATGTGTAAATGGAGAGGATTATCCTTGTTTGCAGTTTTTCGTAAACAATCATAGCAATATTCACTACACCAAAAAGGATATAAGGGAACGCATTTTAGTGACTTAAAGATATGTTGGTATAGTATTATATTGTAATGAAATTTTTTTAATTTGTTGAAAGGGTATGTCAAAAACAAAAAATTTTGAGAAACAATTTATATTGTTGATGTGATATATTTCATGCAACAACATGACAACGGATATTTGCATTTATAGATGATATTTGAGGAATACACACTAATTCATCATACAATTGTTGGAATTTGATAAAAAAAAATTGCTAATATGCACAAGGTTTTTTTCACCCAGCAATGTAAAAAAAAATGGCAATTTTATCTTTGCAAACTATATAAATTTCATTAATATAAGAAACAAAAATTTTTCAAGTGGTTTTAAAAGATTCACGAGGAATGTCAATGATTTATACAAATTGCCGCATTTTCCAAAAAAACTATCCGCGGCATAATATGCTTGTTATCATATCGTTGCATAAATTTATTATAGCAACACTTTTAAATTATTATCCAATATTTCTGTTTTTATATGAATCTTTTAGTAATTAACGAAATAAAAATTGCGACCAATTCATTATATAAATCAAAAGATTATACACAACAAAACTTGGACACGCAGTTCATTTTTGAGTGAAAATAAAAGTGACCTTATCCGTACAATTTTGATTTTCTAACACAAGTAAGATGTCTCTCAATTCCAGGGATGTTAAAAAAAACAATTTTAAAATGAAAGGCTAATGTATTTGTTGTATGATATGTTAAGACAACAAAACCCAACAACATTCATCCAAAAAAAAAATATAATTGCACATGGACACATTTCAAGATGGTTTATAATTGGATTTTAGCAATAATAACTCTACAAGGGAAAACCCCATCGCGATCATCAAAAGTGCTTTGCAAACCGCCTTTTGAACCACCACAACTCGTTCTTCATGAATGGATTCCACTCACAAGATATATGTGTACCATCACTAAGACCAATAACCCATTAATGCTAATAGGATCCAAAAGGCCCCCACAATGTGCATGTATATAATCAAGAAATGGCATTGGGGTTTTAATAATCAAGGAGGGTGGCTCTAATCAACACACATGTAATCGCTATAATGCTTCATATCATTTAACACTTTTCCTGCAACTCAGCTATCCTTGATGCATTTCATGTAAATATGCAAAATACTCTTTTCTGGAGCTATAAAAAATTTTCATGATCTACTCTCCTTTCACTCATGTGTAGGTATAATTGGATGATCAAGATTTGCATTTATAAGTATTTATCAAATATTCTGGCTTTTAAAATATTCAGATTAGCCAATTTTTTGCCGCACATATGTTGGATTTTCACCATTTCTATTCAGCAAACAAGCTCCACCTAGTCCGGAAGCTAATGGATGATTTACATTTGAATATAAAGTCTTGATTTAGTAATTTAATCGTTTAACTTAAAATGTATCCATTGGTCTATGATTTCAACAAATACATAGTAATAGACATATATATTTAAATGGAATTAAGAAATTACTAACATTGTTCCATTTATGAATTGCTGGTATTTTTTTCTCGATCTTTGGGCATCAACACTTCCATGTAATCTCTATTTATACAATAATATACACATGTAAAGCTCTCCATCTATCCTACTTAATGCATAAATGGAGAGGGTTATCCTCCTTTGTGGTCTTCCATAAACAATCATAACAATATTCACACACAAAAAGAGTATAAGGAAACATGTTGGCATAGTAGTTATATTGTAATGCAATTTTTTAACTTTGTTAAAAAGGTTTGTCAAAAACAACAAATTTTGAGAAACAATTTATAAGTGTTGTTGTGATATATTTCATGCAACAACACGATGATGGGTATATTGTGTTTATAGCTGATATTTTAGGAATATACGTCAATTATCTTACAATTGCTGGAATTTCATAAAACAATTGCCAAAATGCACATGGCTTTTTCTCCTAATAATGTACAAAAACATATGGTAATTTTAATTTTGCAAACCAAGCATATTTTATTAAGATAAGAAATATAAAATTTTCAAGTAGTCTTAAAAAATTCATGAGGAACGACAATGATTTATACAAATTGTCGCATTTTCCTAAAAGACTATCCATGACGTAATATGCTTGTTTCATATCGTTGAATAAAATTTACTTTAGCAACACTTTTAATTATTATACAATTGTATTGTTTTTTTATGAATCTTTGTAAATAAACTAAAATTTTTTTAGTAATTAGCAATCTACAAAATTGCAACCAATTTTATATACATAAATAGAAAGATTATACACAACAAAACTGGGACATGAAGTTCATTTTCGAGTGAAAATAACATTAACCTTACCCATACAATTTTGATTTTAACAATATGAATAAAATGTCTCCAAATTCTAGGGTTGTTAAAAAAACAATTATAAATATAAAAGCTAACATAGTTTTTGTATGATCTTTTAAGACAACAAAACCCAACAGCATTCATTCAAAACAATATAAAAGCACACGGACACATTACA
The DNA here is from genome assembly GCA_024138025.1 of Combretum micranthum. NCBI lineage: Eukaryota > Viridiplantae > Streptophyta > Magnoliopsida > Myrtales > Combretaceae > Combretum > Combretum micranthum. The sequence continues at coordinate 196,452 of JAMXBD010000421.1, forward strand.
AGATGGTTCCCAACTTGATTCTAGTGATAATAACTCTGTGAGGAAAACCCCATCGCAATCGTCAAAAGTGCATTGCAAACCGCCATTTTAAACACCACAACTCATATCTTCACAATGGAAATATGTGTACCATCACTAAGACCAACAACCCACTTATGCTAATAGGATTCAAAAGGCTCCCACAATGTGCATATATAAAATCAGGAAAGGGCCTTGGGGTTTTCATAACCAAGAAGGTTGGCTCTAATCAACATACATGCAGCCACTATAATGCTGCATATCATTTAACACTTTCCTAGAACCTCGGCTATACTTTATGCATTTCACATAAATATGCTAAATATCCTTTTCTAGAGCCAAAAAAATTTTCATGATCGACTCTCCTTTCATCAATGTGAAGGTATAATTGGATTATCAAAATTTGAATTCAAAAGTATTTCCCAAATAACCGAGCTTTTAAAATCATCAATTTAGCCAAATTTTTGCCGCACTTGTATTAGAGTTTCACTGTTTCTATTCAACAAACGAGCTCCACCTGGTTTGACAACTAATAAATGATGTACATTTGAATATAAGGTCTTGGTTTGTAGTTTAATTGTGTAACTTAAAATGTACTCATTGTTCTATGATTTCAACAAATAGATAGTAATATATATATATATATATAAATAGAATTTAGAAATTACTAACCTTGTTCCATTTATGAATAGCTGGTATATGCATAGTTCTATTTCTTTCCCGATTTGGACATTAATACTTCCATGTCTTCTCTATCTATAATCTATTAAGACATGTAAAGACGTCCATCTATCGTATATAATGCATAAATGGAGAGGATTATCCTTGTTTGTGGTTTTCCCTAAGCAATCATAGTAATATTCATTACACCAAAAAGAGTTTAAGAAAACACGTTAAGATATGTTGGTATAGTAGTTATATTGTAATGCAATTTTTTTAACTTTGTTGAAAAGGTATGTAAAGAACAACAAATTTTGAGAAACAATTTAAAAGTGTTGATGTGATATATTTCATGCGACAACATGACGATGGGTATATTGCATTTATAGATGATGTTTTAGGAGTATATGGCAATTCATTATACAATTGATGGAGTTTGATAAAACAATTGCTAACATGCACAAGGTTTTGTCTCCCTACAATGTACAAAAAACAAATGGCAATTTCATTTTTGCAAACTATGCATATTTCATTAATATAAGGAATAAAAATTTTTCAAGTGGTTTTAAAAATTTCATGAGGAACGTCGATGATTTATACAAATTGCCACATTTTCCTAAAAAACAATCCGCAACATAATATGCTTGTTATCATATTGTTGCATAAAATTTATTACGGTGACACTTTTAAATTATTACCCAATTGTATTTTTATGAATCTTTTTAACTAAACTAAATTTTTTTTATTAACTATTGCAACCAGTTCGGTATATATAAATCGAAAGATTATACACAAAAAAACTAAGACATGAAGTTCATTTTTGAGTGAAAATAAAATTGACCTTATCCGTACAATTTTAATTTCCCAATACGTGTAAAATGTCGCTCTATTCCAGGATGTTAAAAAAAACAATTATTAAAAGAAAGGCTAACGTGTTTTCTGTATAATATGATAAGACAACAAAACCCAGCAATATTTATACAAAAAAAATATTAAAGCATATGGATACATTTCAAGATGGTTTCTAACTTGATTCTAACAATAATAACTCTACAAAGAAAACCCCATCGGAATCATCAAAAATGCTTGCAAAGCGTCGTTTTGAACAACTGCAACTCATTTCTCACAAATGGATTCCACTCAAAGGATATATATGCACCATTACTAAAACCAACAACCCACTTATGCTAATAGGATCCAAAAGGCCCCCACAATGTGCATGTATATAATTAGGAAAGGGCATTAGGGTTTTAATAACCAAGGTGAGTGGCTCCAATCAACATACATGCAGCCACTACAATGCTGCATATCATTTAACACTTTCACCACAACTCAACTATCCATTACGCATTTCATGTAAATATGCTAAATATCCCTTTTTGGAGCCATAAAAAATTTTCATGCTCTACTCTCCTTTCTCCAATGTGTAGGCATAATTGGATGATCAAAATTTGCATTTAAATGCATTTTCCAAATAACCTGGCTTTTAAAATCATCAAGTTAGCCAAATTTTGTTGCACCTGTATTGAAGTTTCACCATTTCTATTCAACAAACAAGTCCACTTGGTTCGAGAGCTAATGGATCATGTACATTTGAACATAAAGTCTCGGTTTAGCAATTTAATCATTTAACTTAAAATGTACTTGTTGGTCTATAATTTCAACAAAGAAATAGTAATATACATATATGTAAAAAAAATCAAATTAAGAAATCACTTACCTTATCCTATTTATGAATTGCTAAAATATGCTTGAGCCTATTTCTGTCTTGATCTTCGACATTAATACTTCCTTGTCATCTCTATTTATGCAATCATTTATTGAGACATGTAAAGTCATCCATCTATCATACTTAATGCATAAATGGAGAGGATTATCCTCTTATGTTGTTTCCATAAACAATCGTAGCTATATTCACTACACCAAAAAGAGTCTAAAGAAATGCTTTTTAGAAACTTCAAGATATGTAGGTATAGTAGCTATATTGTAATGTAATTTTTTAATTTTGTGAAAAAGTTTTCTCAAAAAACATCAAATTTTGAGTAACAATTTATAAGTTTTGCTATGATATATTTCATGCAACAATATGACGACAAGTATGTTGTTATAGATAATATTTTAGGAAAACAAGGCAATTTATCATACCATTGCTACAATTCATAAAACAATTGTAGATATACTCATAGTTTTTTTATTAATAATGTACAAAAAACAAATGACATGTTTTTAAACAATGCATATTTCATTAATATACGCAATAATTTTTCAAGTATTTAAAAAAATTTAAGAGGAAAGGTAATGATTTATATAAATTGCTGCAATTTTCCTAAAATACTATTCACAACATAATATACTTGTTGTCATATCATTGCATAAAATTTATTACAACAACACTTTTAAAGTATCATCTAATTGTTTTATTTTTTATGAATCATTTTAATAGAATTAAATAATTTTGTGGTAATTAATAAAATCAAAATTGTGACCAATTCGATATGTATAATTTAAAAGATTATAGATAACAAAACCAAGACATGAAGTTCATTTTCAAGTGAAAACAAAATTGACCAAATTCGTACAATTTTTATTTCCCAATACAAGTAAAATGTCTTTCAATTACAGGGATGTTATAAAAAAAAAAATCATAAAAAGAAAGGCTAACATATTTGTTGTATGATATGTTAAAACAACAAAAAACAAGACTATCCATTCCAAAAAATATAAAAGTACATGAACAAATTTTAGGATGTTTTTCCAGCTTGATGCTAGCCATAATAACTCTACAAGGTAAAACCCCATCCAAATTGTTATGTATAACCACAATTTATTTCTCCACAAATGCATTCCACTCTCAAGATTTATGTGTACGATCACTAACACAACAACCCACTTATATTAATGGAATGCAAAAGGCTCCCAAGATGTGCATTTATATATTCCAGAATAGGCATTGGGTTTTAATAACCAAGAAGAGTGACTCCAATCAACATATACGACCACGACAGTGCTACATATTATTAACACTTTCCCTTCAACTCAACTATCAATTGCTCGTCTCACCTAAATATACTAAATATCCCTTTCTAGAACCATAAAGATATTCCTAGTCTACTCTTCTTTCACCATTGTTGGGACATAATTAGATGATCAAAATTTGCATAAAAAAGCTTTTCCAAAATAACCAAGCTCTTAAAATCATCAATTTGGCCAAGTGTGTCATGCCCCGATGGGTACCCTAAACGTAGCAATCCGCCACATGTAATATCAAGGCTTAGGAATGGCTACCTTAGTCATGCGAAAGCCTTAGTATTATATGTAAGGCGTCTAACACGGTAATAGGAGACGCTTTTGGGAAGCATAGTTTAAGCAAGTAAAGATAAACATACAAGAATTCATAAATAAGGTCATATCATAAATAACCAAAGGTCTAATACATAATTTCTTGGAGGCATATCCCCGCTGAATCCAAGGATCGAGATAAACTTCCTAACTTCCAAAAATAAAGATTCCAAAGGAATTCTAATCTAAGTCTTCGAGTAGATTTCCTCCAAAAGCTTTAACATCAAAACGTGTTCGGATACGGGATGGCCTCAAGCTCAAAAATAGGTGTTCATGAGAATACAGATATCTATAGGAGTATAAGCTTATGGGCTTAGTGAGTAAATCCCAAAAATTCATACTCGAGGAAAATTAACAATCAAGTTTATTATTCAAGTACATGAAATGCAACAACCACGTGAGCATACAAGACATATGACTTTCCGGGAATTATATGTTGAATGAATTTACGCCCTTCATTCGGGGTTGGGGATTCAGGCTAATTACAGCCACAACTTTTAAAAACATTTTTTTTATAGTTCTTACCGGCTCCTATACGCCATCAAAAACTTGTAGTTTATTGCAGGCTCCTACTAGCCATAAAAAACTTGTAGTTTATTACAGGCTCCTACTAGCCACCACTTTTGTAGTTCTTACCGGCTCCTACTCGCCACTTACATGATATACCGGTTATGTCTACCACCACTATTATACACTTGTCCCACCAATTGTATAGTAGCGAATGCAATGTGACTCAACATATGAAGTGCATGAATAGTTTCTTTAATTAAAGTCTAGTAGTTACATTTTAACTTCTTTCAAGTGATCAACCAATTTCATACACTCCAAGATATTAATACACATACAATCTTTATTTCAAACAAATCGAATTTCGATATACTTAGTATTCCTTCAACATATTATCAGACACTTCCATTTTATTTTTCTTAAATTCTAGTGCAACTATTTTTACAAGCACAATCAAGAGTATGAAAAAAAATAACGGGAAATAACTCACTCGGCCATGATGACACCGTTCTTGAATTGGATGGGTCGTTCAGAAATTCCACCTAATCGTAGTAGTCCTCGGGATACAAACAATCCTCTTCGTGATTATCTAACCAAGAAGAATACCCAAAATGAGTATTTTGATAAAATTCTATCCTTGAAGATTCTATTCTTTTCTTAAAATCGTAGAAAAATCGTATAAGGGGAAATTCCAACTTAAAATGGCAATAACTTGCTCATTTTAACTCGGAATTTCGCGTATAATATATCGTTTTCTACCTACTCGAAAAGATCTATGCATTTCTAAGCTTATTTTTATAAAACTAATTCGTTTGGGTTCCGAAAAGGTAGCGACCAGATTTGCCACGAATTTGCAAACATTTGTTTTTCTTCTTGTAAACAAAGCCCATTTGAAAAGATAAATATTTCAATTATTTTGTAAACTTTTGAAAGGTATTTATATATTTGTAATGACTCATAACATATGTATGAAGTAAATGAAATTGTCTCAACTTGTAAAAAGTAAGGTTTAAAAGACTTTGAACTTGAGATTCTATTTGACTTTCGAAAGATCTTCTAGTTATTAAGATGAATATTCCATTTCTAAATGAAATCTTTTGTATTACTTTAATTTCCTAAAGTGTGGTTTATTTTCTAAACTTGGATTTCAAAAGTAGCAAAATGACATTTTTATTTCTTGTAATGATTCCAAAAGAATTTCTACTTCTTGATAAAAGATAAATTTTCATAAAACCTTTTTTATGTAAGAAAATCATTCCCATACATATTCATGGGTTTTTAAGAAATCCATTTTCCATATTATTTCTTTTAGAAAGAATCTTTAATTCAAGAAAATACTTTCTCATTTATTTTTATTGAGACAAAAACATTATGTTTATGCATGAATTGAATCATAAACTATAGAAATATAAAGGAACATAATAACTTGAAAGCTTAAATAAATAATAAAGTAAATCAAGTATTGGGACCTTAGCTTCATCAAGGTACCCCGGGACTAAGAAAAGACTAGTCCGAAAAGAAAGAAGAGAAATTGTTTTGACTTGATGAGGACAAGTCTAAGACTAGAATGACTAGTCTTAAAATCAACTTGAAATAAATCGCAATTAAGTAAATAAATTGCAAGATAATGAGCTTATATGCTCTAAATAGTATATATAGCTATATAGACATATTAGATAGTAGTAACATAAAGGAAACATAAAGAACATAAAGGAAAGTATAAAGAGCTAAAGGGAATATAAAGAAATAAAGGAACATAAAGAAATTGATATTATGAACAAAAACAAAGTATGAATCTAATGTTGCTTTCTTAACCTTCATGGTTTTAGAAAACATACACTAAGCTCATACTAAGTAGATGAACATGAAGAATTCTTGAGAATTTCTTACCTAAAGGAAGCTAAACTAAGAGGACTTCTTGAAGAACTCTTGAGAGAATTTGAGAGAGATTTTGTATAGTAACTTTAGAGAAGAAGAGGTGTGAAAGAAGTGAAGGTATGAAGGGGTATTTATAGGAAAATGTGGGAGATATTTGTGTTAATTAAATAATTGAAATAAAACAAATTGAGCATGGGAGAGAGGCCGCCATTTGTGCATGGGAGAGAGAAAAATAATTTTTTTGTCTTTTGATTAATTAAAAGTAAGAAATGAAAGATGTGAAGTTGTATTGGAAATGAAAATGTGTAAGAATAGGTGTAAGGTTTGTAAGAATAGGTTGTAAGAAAAAGTAGAGATAGATGAATAGTGTAGAATAGTAGAAAATAGTGTAATGTAAAAGTAGACATGACAATTAATACCGGTAGTAAGAAAGTACGCGTATAAAAGCGATATCTGATATTTTTAGTTATCGAAAAATTACGAAATTGATATTTTTGGAAATCTTATATTTTTACGAGTCTAACGGTATATTCGGAATATTTTTCCTATTCCGGGCTTCCGGACACGTCTTTCAAGAATCATGTCCGATCGGGTTCAAAGGACACTCGAAATTCTTCAATCTGATATTTTTATAAAACCTATAGCTATTACGAACTATTACAACTAATTTTTCCAACTTCGTTTTCTAGGGCTTGAGAAAACGGCAATGCCGGAGTTAAACGGTTACGGTAAACTAGGGTTTTGTTTGACTTAAGATCCTTTGACTTCCGATTAGGGTTTAATAATTCGGATCAAAATTTCGGGGATTTACAACCTACCCCCCTTAAAGAAAGTTTTGTCCTCAAAACTTGAAATTCGTACCTGTTTCTTCAAAGAGATTTGGATATTTCTTTCGGATCTCATCCTCGGCTTCCCAAGTAGCCTCCTTCGTGAATGATTCCTCCATAATACCTTGACATATCGGATTTCCTTGTTTCTCAGCTTTTGAACCTTTTGATCCAGAATTTGAACTGGATGCTCCTCATAAGTCAAATTCTCTTTCAGCCTGACTGGTTCAAGCTCCACAATCCGATCAGGGTCGGGGATATGCTTTCCTTAGCACTGAGACATGGAAGACATTATGTACTCCCGACAGGTTTGGGTAATGCCAAGCGATAAGCCAAATCTCCTACCCGTTCGAGGATTTCGAAAGGTCCGATATACCTTGGGCTTAGCTTTCCTCGAGCCCGTACACGATGAATACTCTTTATCGGATTCACTTTCAGATACACATGATCACCAACGTTAAACTCAAGGATTCGTCGTTTTTATCCGCCCAACTTTTCTGCTATCTTGGGCCTCTTTCATCCTTTGCTGAATAATCCTGACTTTATCGAGGCGTCTTGGATGAGATCTGGTCCAATTGTTAACTTTTCCACATCATCCCAAATAGAGGCGATCTACACCTTCTTCCATATAAAGCTTCGTATGGTGGCATCTTAATTGTTGAATGATAGCTGTTGTTGTAAGCAAACTCTACCAAAGGTAGGTGTACTTCCCAGCTTCCTTTGAATTCCATAACACAAGCCTTAACATGTCTTCCAAAGTCTGGATAGTTCGCTCTGATTGTCCATCGTTTGTGGATGGTAAGCCGTACTGAATGTAACTTGGTCCCCATACATTTCTGAAGGCTCGTCCAAAATTTTGACACGAATCGAGGATCCCGATCCGATACAATCCCTGCTGGAACTCCATGCAGTCTCACTCTCCCTTACATATAGCCGGGCCAACTTTTCCATTGAGTAGGTCATGTTGATGGGGATGAAGTGTGCTGACTTGGTAAGTCGATCCACAATTACCCATATGGCATCATATCCGGCTGATGTTCGGGCAATCCACATACGAAATCCATGGTAATTTGGTCCCATTTCCATTCTGGTATGGCCAATGGTTTCAAAAGTCCTCCTGGCCTTTGGTGTTCAATCTTTACTTGTTGACATATGGGACACTTCATTACGAATTCAGCTACATCCTTTTTCATACCATTCCACCAAAAGCGACTTTAAGGTCTTGGTACATCTTGGTACCACCGGGGTGCATGGTATATCCCGAGTTATGCGCCTCATCCATTATTTCCTTTTTCATCTCCTCATCATTTGGTACACATAATCTTCCCTTCATTCTTACTACATCTTCCTCATCTATCTCAAAATCGTCATACCTTCCTCCCTGTATCTCACTTTTCAACTTTTGTATGACTTCATCATATCGTTGAGATTCTTTGATTCTATCGATCAGGGTTGGCTCCATTACCAAATGGGAAATTTCCATTTCGCACTTTGCCCCACAAATTCGATGCTCATCTCGAATTCCTTTATGAGTTCTTTTTGAGTTGTGAGCATGGCTGCAACTTCTCCATGGTTCTTCCGACTCAAAGCGTCTGCTACCGCATTCACTCTTCCAGGGCAATAATTTATTCCAAGATCATAGTCTTTGATCAACTCCAACCATCTCCTTTGCCTCATATTCAATTCCTTTTGTGTAAATAAATACTTGAGGCTCTTATGGTCCGTATAAATCTCGCATCTCTGTCCATAAAGGTAGTGCCTCCAAAGCTTGAGAGCAAAACAACTGCGGCTAACTCAAGATCATGCGTCGGGTAATTTTGTTCATGCGGCCTCAACTGCGTGAAGCATAAGCAATTACTTTCCCTTCTTGCATAGCACACATCCTAAGCCATTTCTTGATGCATCACTATGGACGGTATATGGCTTTTCTGGATCGGGTAAGGTTAAAATTGGAGCAGATACCAACGTTGCTTTAACTCTGGAAACTTTGTTCCCTTTCTCATTCCAAATGAATCTTTCATTCTTCTGGGTCAACTGAGTTAGGCTTAGCTATTTGAGAAATCTTGCACAAACTTCCTGTAATAGCCAGCTAATCCAAGAAAACTTCTAATCTCAGTCACCGTCCTTGGTTGTTTCCATTCCATTACGGCCTTAATCTTTTCGGATCTACTGATATTCCTTTCCCTGAGATAACATGTCCTAGAAAAGATATTTGATCCAACCAAAAGTCACACTTGGATAATTTGGCATATAACTTGTGCTCCCTTAAGGTTTGTAATGCCATTCTCAGATGTTCTTTGTGTTCCCGTGTTTTAGAATACCAAAATATCATCAATGAAGACAATCACGCATTTATCCAAGAGCGGCTTATACACCCGATTCATCAAGTCCATGAAAGCAGCTGGTGCATTAGTTAATCCAAATGGCATGACCATGAACTCATAGTGTCCATACCGAGTTCTAAAAGCGGTCTTTGACACATCTCTGGTTTTATCCTCAGCTGGTGGTATCCAGATCTTAAATCAATGCGTGAGAATACACTTGCTCCTTGTAGTTGGTCAAAGAGATCGTCAATCCTTGGCAATGGATACCTATTCTTGATAGTGACCTTATTGAGTTCTCGATAGTCAATACACAACCTCATCGATCCATCTTTCTTCTTCACGAATAATACCGGAGCTCCCCAAGGCGAGACACTTGGTCTAATAAATCCTTGGTCAAGCAATTCTTGTAATTGCTTCTTAAGTTCCTTGAGCTCAACAGGTGCCATTCGGTATGGTGCCTTGGATATAGGTTCTGTTTTTGGCATCAAATCGATCTCAAAATCGATTTCTCGTTTTGGGGGTAACCCAGGCAATTCTTCTGGAAAAACATCAGAGAATTCATTAACGATGGGGATGTCGTCAATGTTGGGTCTTTCCTTATCCTCCTCCGTACTTCCCACATAACTTTCAACTCCTTCCTCAACTTCTTCAATTAGCTCGAACGAACTTAACTCCAAACTTTTTGCGGATTCTCCCAAAAACGTAGCTTTCTTTCCATCTTGTCCCATGAATTCCACCTTTTTATTTCTACAATCTACCTTTGCTTCCACCATGGACAACCAACTCATTCCGAGAATCACTTCGTACTTGCTGATTTCTATTACTATAAGATCGGTAGTTGCTTCATGGCCTTGTATCTTCATGGGGCAATTCCTTATTACTTCTTTGGTAGTCACCACACTACCGGTGGGGGTTTTTATACGAAAACTTGTTGTGATTGTGGTGATGGGTAAACCGGTCTTCAAGGCTACACTAGTGGCAACAAAGGAATGTGTTGCACCGTATCGAAGAGGGTATAAGCGGTTAGGTCCCCTATTTGTATGGTTCCTGCGTTCAAGACGCGCGTGTTACTAGTCTTATTGTCCTTAAAAAGGTTTCCTAGATATCTATTATTCCCATGCATCATAACTTTATACTCACAGATATTAAAACAGGCATATATATTAGGGATTGAAGCTAACCTGTAACCAAGCTATAGTCATACTCCCCTCCGTGGTCCAGGGCAGCCAACTCTACTCCTTCATCGGCATCCTCCTCGCAGACCCATTGCCCTTCAAGGTTATAAATTCTCAGCCCATGCATAGATGATGCCGAGCGACTTCCGCTTCCATTCCCTCTTGTTGGGGCAAGTCCTCCTGAGATCCAACAGGTCGGTTTGCTGGGAGATTCCTTTGGGGCACATTAGCAAAATGTCCCAATTGCTTGCATACGAAACAAGTCGTAGTAGCTTTCTTTGGGCAATCCGGAATCTTATGGCTCGGGTCACCACAGAAATAACACTTGTTCTGGAGAAGGGGGCATCTCTTCGGGTAATGCGCTCCTTTGCATTTCCAACAATTTGCTGTTATCTTGGAATCATCCTTTGTCCACTAAAATTTCCCTTAAATTGCTAATTGGTTTAAACCTCTTAGAAGGGAAATTGGAGCTCGTTTCCTGGTTGAAATCTCCTTCCAAACACATGTACTTTCTTCTCAAAGGTTCCGGCTTTCCTTTTCTTGGCCCCTTCAACAATTCGTGCTCTTCACCAATTCCCTGAAGGTGCGAATGTCAAACTCTTCTAATCGCATCCTTAAATCCTCATCTAACCCATTCAAGAACACTTGTCGTTTCAGCTCCTCACTGTACTTATAAGAATCCGGAGCGTACTGCAGGAGTCGGCTAAATTCCGTCTCATATTGTTCTATGGATTTTCCTTTCTGGGATATGTGCAAGAAATCCGCACTATACCTTACTCTTAAACTTCCAGGGAAATAATTTTCCAGAAACTCATTCCGAAACATGTCCCAGGTGATGGGTGGCGGCAATTCCCTACTCTTGGACTCCCACCAGATGCGGGCGTTGAATCTCAACATATAAGTACCATAGCTTATCCGAAGATGATAAGGGACTTCATAAGCGGCAAAAGATCGTTCTACCTGCGCGAGCCAATCTTCAGCCTCATCGGGTTTCCCAAAAGCTCCGTCAAAGTAACGGTTACTTTTGATAAAGTCTGGGAGTGAAGTTCTGTATGGTCGAGGTGGTGGCGGAGGCGGCAGGGGTGCTGTATGTGATTGAGCATCAGGTGCTGCTGGTCCATGTATAGATGCTTGGGGTGCTTGCTGGGGTGGTGCTTGTGCTGGTGCCGGAGGTGGCATATTCCTCTGTTGTTGTTGAACCAACACATTAAGAAGTTGTGTTAATTGACCAGAGTGGCTTGGAGATTGCCTTGCTGGTCTGGAGCAGGAGCCGCAGGGGGTACTTCTGGTTGGTTAACTTCTTCAGGCGGGTTATTTGATGCCTGCCTCATCCTCGGTCGTCCCCTTCTAGGTCGGCTGTTTTAATCGTTTATGTAAATACTAGATTATTAAGTTTTCTTCATACTAAGTTACGGAATTTGCGGAAATTTCCAAAGAAATAAACATATAAAGGAAAGTATTACACAAGAGAAATTTAACCAATTAAATCAAGAGAGGAAATTTGTTTATACCAAAATATTTAAACCTAAAATATTCAATATAGAAGGAAATAAAATCTTATAAAGAAATCAAGGTAAAAGAATTTCAAAATTCAACAAACACTTTTTCGAAACATAAATTAATCTATTAATCGATCCTATATCCTAAGCTGATTCGGTTACAGAATTCTTTTTGGACACTTGGAATTGCTCATGTGAATCCTTCCTTCCTTCTTTGATCTTTTCTTTAAGTCGTCCTTAGCCATCATAGCTACGAATAGTTTCAAGTTGCTCCGGTCCATCATTCTTTTTCCTTGGCGGGAAGGTTGATTTCTAGACTTGCTTGGCTCACGTTGATCAACTTCGTCTGTGTTGCATGCTCCTCATTGGATACTTCCGTCACTTCTTTCTCGATCAGGTTTCTTACACGAGATCATCTTCGATTCGGGATATTCTCATTAGGTCATCTGGCTTTACGTTGGTTGGAAATATCCTTATCTCGTCCATGATTTACCGGCTCATCGTGGGCTTAGATATATAACCGTCCTATGGAATTCCAAATTCGAAAATCGGGAAAACTAACACTTATTATTTTGGAAAAAGAACATAGCTTTTTGGAGCATAAGGTGTGGTTGTGATGGTGCGTAAGACATCCTATATCGTAAGAAACTTCTAAGTCTGTCTTATAGGGAAAACTCCTTACAGGGGTTTCCTACTTTTACTCGGTAATCCACAAGGGTCTCTTCATTTCTTGAGTTTAAATATTGGGTCTTAATCCTAACTTTCCCAAAGGTAAACTTCAAAGGACAAGGGAGGTCATAAATCCTCTCTTTCTGAGAATTCTAAACTTGTCTAATCCTATCTAAGTCCTTTCTATCGTTTTCTATTCCAGATTTAATCCTATTACCTTTATTTCTATAAACTTGTTGCTCTTATACCAACTTAAACTGTCACGCCCCGATGGGTACCCTAAACGTGGCAGTTCGCCACATGTAAGTCATGCGAAAGCCTTAGTATTATATGTAAGGCGTCTAACACAGTAGTAGGAGACGCTTTTAGGAAGCATAGTTTAAGCAAGTAAAGATAAACATACAAGAATTCAGAAATAAGGTCATATCATAAATAACCAAAGGTCTGATACATAATTTCTTTGGGGCATTCCCCCGCTGAATCCAAGGATCGAGATAAACTTCCTAACTTCCAAAATTAAAGATTCCAAAGGAATTCTAATCTAAGTCTTCGAGTAGATTTCCTCCAAAAGCTTTAACATCAAAACGTGTTCGGATACGGGATGGCCTCAAGCTCAAAAATAGGTGTTCTTGAGAATACAGATATCTATAGGGGTATAAGCTTATGGGCTTAGTGAGTAAATCCCAAAAATTCATACTCGAGGAAAATTAACAATCAAGTTTATTATTCAAGCACATGAAATGCAACAACCACGTGAGCATACAAGACATATGACTTTCCGGGAATTATATGTTGAATGAATTTACGCCCTTCATTCGGGGTTGGGGATTCAGGCTAATTACAGCCACAACTTTTAAAAACATTTTTTTATAGTTCTTACCGGCTCTTATACGCCATAAAAAACTTGTAGTTTATTGCAGGCTCCTACTAGCCATAAAAAAAACTTGTAGTTTATTCAGTCTCCTACTAGCCACCACTTTTGTAGTTCTTATCGCTCCTACTCGCCACTTACATGATATACCGGTTATGTCTACCACCACTATTATACACTTGTCCCACCAATTGTATAGTAGCGAATGCAATGTGACTCAACATATGAAGTGCATGAATAGTTTCTTAATTAAAGTCTAGTAGTTACATTTTAACTTCTTTCAAGTGATCAACCAATTTCACACACTCCAAGATATTAATACACATACAATCTTTATTTCAAACAAATCGAATTCGATATACTTAGTATTCCTTCAACATATTATCAGACACTTCCATTTTTTTTTCTTAAATTCTAGTGCAACTATTTTTACAAGCACAATCAAGAGTATGAAAAAAAACGGGAAATAACTCACTCGGCCATGATGACACCGTTCTTGAATTGGATGGGTCGTTCGGAAATTCCACCTAATCGTAGTAGTCCTCGGGATACAAACAATCCTCTTCGTGATTATCTAACCAAGAAGAATACCCAAAATGAGTATTTGATAAAATTCTATCCTTGAAGATTCTAATCTTTTCTTAAAATCGTAGAAAAATCGTATAAGGAGAAATTCAACTTAAAATGGCCATAACTTGCTCATTTTAACTCGGAATTTCGCGTATAATATATCGTTTTCTACCTACTCGAAAAGATCTACGCATTTCTAAGCTTATTTTTATAAACTAAGTCGTTTGGGTTCCGAAAAGGTAGCGACCAGATTTGCCACGAATTTTGCAAACACTTGTTTTTCTTCTGTAAACAAAGCCATTTTGAAATATAAATATTTCAATTATTTAGTAAACTTTTGAAAGGTATTTATATATTTGTAATGACTCATAACATATGTATGAAGTAAATGAAATTGTCTCAACTTAAAAAGTAAGGTTTAAAAGACTTTGAACTTGAGATTCTATTTGACTTTCGAAAGATCTTAGTTATTAAGATGAATATTCCATTTCTAAATGAAATCTTTTGTAATTACTTTAATTTCCTAAAGTGTGGTTTTATTTTCTAAACTTGGATTTCAAAAGTAGCAAAATGACATTTTTATTTCTTGTAATGATTCCAAAAGAATTTCTACTTCTTGATAAAAGATAAATCTTCATAAAACCTTTTGTTTATGTAAGAAAATCATTCCCATACATTCATGGGTTTTTAGAAATCCATTTTCCATATTTATTTCTTTAGAAAGAATCTTTAATTCAAGAAAACACTTTCTCATTTATTTTTGTTGAGACAAAAACATTATGTTTATGCATGAATATGAATCATAACTATAGAAATATAAAGGAACATAATAACTTGAAAGCTTAAATAAATAATAAAGTAAATCAAGTATTGGGACCTTAGCTTCATCAAGGTACCCCGGGACTAAGAAAAGACTAGTCCCGAAAAGAAAAGAAAGAGAAATTGTTTTGACTTGATGAGGACAAGTCTAAGACTAGAATGACTAGTCTTAAAATCAACTTGAAATAAATCGCAATTAAGTAAATAAATTGCAAGATAATGAGCTTATATGCTCTAAATAGTATATATAGCTATATAGACATATTAGATAGTAGTAACATAAAGGAAACATAAAGAACATAAAGGAAGTATAAAGAGCATAAAGGGAATATAAAGAACATAAAGGAACATAAAGAAATTGATATTATGAACAAAAACAAAGTATGAATCTAATGTTGCTTTCTTAACCTTCATGGTTTTAGAAAACATACACTAAGCTCATACTAAGAAGATGAACATGAAGAATTCTTGAGAATTTCTTACCTAAAGGAAACTAAACTAAGAGGACTTTCTTGAAGAACTCTTGAGAGAATTTGAGAGAGATTTTGCTATAATAACTTTAGAGAAGAAGAGGTGTGAAAGAAGTGAAGGTATGAAGGGGTATTTATAGAAAAATGTGGGAGATTATTTGTGTTAATTAAATAATTGGAAATTAAAACAATTTGAGCATGGGAGAGAGATGGCCGGCGCCATTTTGATGCATGGGAGAGAGGAAAAATAATTTTTTTTTGTCTTTTGATTAATTAAAAGTAAGAAATGAAAGATGTGAAGTTGTATTGGAAATGAAAATGTGTAAGAAGTAGGTGTAAGGTTTGTAAGAATAGGTTGTAAGAAAAAGTAGAGATAGATAAATAGTGTAGAATAGTAGAAAATAGTGTAATGTAAAAGTAGATATGACAATTAAATACCGGTAGTAAGAAAGTACGCTTATAAAAGCGATATCTGATATTTTTAGTTATCGAAAAATTACGAAATTGATATTTTTGGGAATCTTATATTTTTACGAGTCTAACGGTATATTCTGAATATCTTTCCTATTCCGGGCTTCCGGACACGTCTTTCAAGAATCATGTCCGATCGGGTTCAAAGGACACTCGAAATTCTTCAATCTGATATTTTTATAAAACCTATAGCTATTACGAACTATTACAACTAATTTTTCCAACTTCGTTTTCTAGGGCTTAAGAGAACGGCAATGCTGGAGTTAAACGGTTACGGTAAACTAAGGTTTTGTTTGACTTAAGAATCCTTTTGACTTCCGGTTAGGGTTTAAATTATAATTCGAATCTAACATTTTCGGGGATTTACAAAGTGAGAGTCCCAACTTCCTTTAAACTCTATGATCTATGCTCTTAACATGTTTGCTAGGGTTTGCGTGGTTCTTTCTGATTGCTCATCTATTTGTGGGTAGTATTTCACGTTGAAGTGCAACTTAGTATCTAAGCTTTTTTGTTGGCTTCCCCAGAACTTTGACACAAACCTTAGATCTTAGTCTAAAACAATGCTAGCGAGCACTTCATGCAGCCGTACTCTTTCCTTTATATATAACTTTACTAGCTTTTTTAGTGAGTATGTCATGTTGATGAGCAGGAAGTGAGCAAACTTTTGTATCATGTCTTGCTGATGTTCTTTCTAAGCCACACATAAAGTCCATTGTAATTTGATCCTACTTCCATTCAAGTGTGGTCAACGACTTTAATAAAACTCCGGGTTTTTGGTGTTCGCCTTTCACTTGTTGACACACCGAGCACTTCACCACAAAATCCGCTACATCTCTCTTTCGTCCATTCCTTCAATAATGGCTCTTATGATCTTGGTACATCTTGCTTCCTCCCATACGGTACACCTTAATCCTCTTTTCCATATGCCCACGACTTGTTTTATGGTGCTTGATCTTCTTAATAGAGCGAACTCTTCACATAAAAATCTTAATCTTTGCTTGTAATTGTGGAAGGTCTTCATGAATTCTAGTTGGAAAATCCTAGCCTTGTTCTTAAGTTCTCCAAAGGTGATCTATTCATAAAACAAGAGAAAATTAGGTCTTAAAGGCCATACCTCTACCCACTTAACTATCTCATTCTAGTTTTATAGTCTTTCTTTGTTACTTATGTTTTTTTTATTCTAAACCTATTGCTTATGTTATGATCCTTTTCCCATAACCTTGCTGCTCTGATACCAACTTAAACTATCATGCGCCAAAAAGTACTCTAACGTGATAGCCTGTCGTATACAATAGTAAAGCCTAGATATGACTACCTTAGTCATGCAAAGGATTTCATATCATGTACAAGGCATACTTCATAATAGATAGAACACCAGTAGAGTTGCATAGTTTGCAGTGGCGATTAATTTAATAGCATGCAAAGGAACTAAACAAAGTAAATTTTAACATAAGGGCATTGCCCCATCAAAATTACAAAGCTCCAAAAGTTGATCAAATTCACAAAGTCTCTAAAATGAATTAAAGTCCTCAATATAAAAAATCTAATAAAAGAGGTTTTAAAAGAAATAGACTCTAAGTCTTCATGTAAATTCCTTCAAAAGCTCCCATAACCATCTCCATTACCTTGAGCTTCACTATTCTAGGATAGAGCCATAAGTATCCCTAAGATAACAAAAATCTATTATGTGTGTAAACGACAACATGCTTAGTGAGTACGTTCCGGCAAATTTATCATAAAGACAAAGCAAGCAAGTTTGTTATACAACAATAAGCATATGCCATGCAACAAAACTGATTGAAACTAGTATACACTGGTATCCAGAAATCATGTATAGCGTGGATTTGAGCCCTCTGTGATAAGGGTTAGAAAATGCTCTTGCAGGTCTCCATGACTTCTACTGCTAGTCCCCGAACACCCACCAATAACGATCAATGTAGCGTCGCTCCCCTAAGAGGTGGTATTCTATAAACAAAGTAGTTCCTCAAGAAAGAGCAGGACCCACATTTTATATGTGGTTTGTAGTCCACTTGATCCCACGTGTAAGAGTAACAACCTTCAAATCTGACTGAATGAGATGCTATGTGTGACTAGTTCTTAGTTTGTACCAACTGTATTAGGTTCATTAAGGGGTGATCAAGCAATCTAATAGACAACTCATAACATATCAAATATAGTAACTAACATATTTAAGCAACCATCACAATTCTGATATGCTTATGAGCCTTTTATCACGTAATACAAATCACAAGCATAAGTCCCATAGCGTCTCAACCACATGTAATGCCCTAAACTGAGAGTATTAACAGCTCGCTATGTGTCTTTACTAGAAAAGAATATGTTAAGGCTATGATTCTGCTAATCTACCATTTCAACCATATAACTTCAAAGTTTCACTATTAAGGATACTTCTAAATTATTAATGTTATAATAAAAACTGTTGAACGACTCTATTAGCTTAAACCAAATGCTAACTTACAATTCATCTTAAAACATCATATGAAAAGAAAATCTTAATACATCAGAAATCATGAAAACTAATAATCAAACTCCAATAGTCATGATAACTAATTAAAAATCTTCAACTTTAACTATCTCTAATTCTAGATATCTAATAGTCATCCAGATAATTGGCTCCGCTATTGTCTTCCCCATAGTCCACGAATACATCATAACTAGATAGATAAAAAATCACTGGATTATTACGTGCTCCTGAAAAATAAAAGAGAGAGCGCAAAGGCCTAGTATGTGAAACCACAATCACATGTACATGAACAAACATCATACAATTCCACATGCAATATTGTAACATATGCAAAAGTCACAAGTTATTATTTTTAATTAGTACAGTTTAGAACCATTTGCATCTAGTCCCAAACCTAGAGTAACTCATGACTTCATAAAACAAATACCTATAAACATAGATATTTATATATATTGGTTTTCCGTACTCCCTACATACCTTAGATACCATACTCTTACCACTCCTAAACTACCAGATTCATCTTTGTGCACAACTCCACTTGAGACATCATCACACACGAATCATCAAGACGCCATCCTAGTAATATAATACTCTCGATCTACTAGACCCAACTAAACATAACCAACAAATCAGTTTAAAGCTAGATAGCATTAAGTTCAGTTGGAATTTCTAAGCCTACAGTCACAAACAACAACCAAGGTAAGGATATACTCGAAAAAACTTTTGGAACGATTAACCTAGTTCACCAAAGACACATGAATACAAGCAAACACTGGCTTAAAAAACTTGTTTTCACAAGGTAAATATACTATTAAGGTCATATAAACCCTTAACTAACAAGAACTACAATTATCTTAGGTTCAAACACACCTTCTTTTTTTTGTCGTGAAACAATAGAATCTTTAACAAAGAAATTTAAGGTTTCGCCAAAATTCCTCCAAAAGATTGACTCCCTTCAATACTAATAAGAACACTCAAGCAAGATAACCCTTTTAAATCACCAAAGAGTTAAAAAGAAACAAACTTACCTAATACTTTGATCCTTGTTCTCCCTTGAAGCAAGCTATAGGCTTGATAGAGGTTGTAGAGTTTCAAAAGCATATGTTAGGTTATGAGAAGAAAGACAAAGCTAAAGGGCTATATATACTAGTACTACAAGGAAAACCCTAAAGAAAATAAGAAATAAATCGAATATTGTAAGCTGACAAAGAAGGCTGGCGGTGTAGGAATAAAAGCTGATAGCCTAAAACTTAAAAAGATGAAACTGGAGCAAGAAGGTTAGCTTTAACACCGGCATTGTAGGATCCAACGCCGGCAGCATAAATACAAAGGTCAACGGCCTAAGGGCGGTGTTGTGTTATGTTTTCTTGTCCTTCTTGAACGACTCCCTCTTGTTCAAATATATCTTCCATTTATTAATATGTTATTATTTATTTTAAGGTGGACCATAAAAACCTCTTACTTATCAATATATGATAACTCTGCCTTTCACTATGATTTATTTATTAATATATTACACCATAAGTCTGGTATTTATCTTTTTCCTATCCACTAGTCCACTACTTTACAAGAAAAGAGTAGGATTTGTATATATAAATCAAAAGAATATACATAACAAAACCAAGACATGAAGTTCATTTCCGAGTGAAAACAAAATTGATAATATTCATATAATTTTGATTTTCGAATACGAGTTAAATGTCTCTCAATTCTAGGGATGTTAAAAAAAAAACAATTATAGAAAGAAAGGCTAACTTATTTGTTGTATGATATGTTAAGGCAACAAAAACCAAGACCATCCATCCCAAAAAATATAAAAGCACATAAACAAATTCCAGGATAGTTCCAACTTAATGCTAGCCATAATAACTCTACAAGGTAAAGCCCTATCACAATCGTTAAAAGAGCCATTATGAACAACCACAACTCATTTCTCCACAAATGGATTCCACTCTCAAGATTTATATGTTTCATCACTAAACAACAACCCACTTATACTAATGAAATGCAAAAGGCTCCTACAATGTGTATTTATATATTTAGGAATGAGCATCGGGTTTTAATAACTATGAAGAGTGACTCCAATCAGCATACATACGGCCACTACAGTGCTATGTATCATTGACACTTTCCTCGCAACTCAGCCATCAATTACTAGTCTCACCATATGTTAAATATCCTTTTCTAAAACCATCAAAGATTTTCTTGATCTACTTTCCTTTCACCATTGTGGAGGCATAATTGGATGATCAAAATTTGCATATAAAAGCATTTCCTAAATAACTTATCTTATAAAATCATTAATTTGGCCAATTTTTTGCCACACCTATATTGGAATTTCACCTTTTCTATTCAACAAATGAGCTCCATTTGGACCTAGTGCTGATGGATGATGTATATTTGCATATAAAGCTGTGCTTTAGCGATTTAAACATTTAACTTAAAATTTACTTATTTATCTACAACTAAAACAAATTAATAATAATATACATATAAAAAAATGCTGTAAAGAAATTACCAACTTTGTCTTGTTTATGAATTATTGGTATATGCTTGAGACATTTTCTTTTCCAATCTTTGGACATTAAAACTTCTATGTCATCTCTATCTGTACAATAATCCATTACGCTTTTAAAGCCCTCCATCTATCTTATAATACATAAATCAAAAGGATTATCCTCTTGTACAGTTTCTCGTAATCAATCATAGCAATGTTCACTACACCAAAGAGATTATAAGGAAATGCTTTGAAGCAACTTAAAGATGTGTTAATTATAATAGTGATATTGTAATGTAATCTTTTAATTTTATTAAAAAGGTTTCTCAAAGGCAACAAATTTTGAGTAATAATTTATAAGTGTTGCTATGATATATTTCATGCAATAATATGATAACAAGTATATTGTTCATAGGTAATATTTTAGTAAAATACGGCAATTCATGATACAATTGTTGCAATTTATAAAACCATTGCCAATATACTCATAGTTTTTTGTATTAACAATGTACAAAAAACGTGGTAATTTTTTCTGCAAATAATGTATATTTTATCAATATAAGTAATAGTTTTTCAAGTGATTACAATAAATTCAATAGGAAGGGTAATGATTTATACAAATTACCACATTTTTCTAAAATATTATTTGCAGCATCATACATATGTTGTCATATCGTTGCATAAAATTTATTACAATACTTTTAAATTATCACTCAAAATGTTGTCTTTGAGGAATCTTTTTAATAAAATTAAAAATTTTATTGCAATTAACTATTTTGTTGCTGCAACTTTAGCGTTACCTTGTACTCTTTTGGATATAGTGTGCTTCTCACTATCTCATCTATTATTATATGAATGATTATGGGGCAATAATTTTGGGAATACTCATGCTTTTCCTTCCACTGCAGTCAAGTAGATAAGCATCATACGTTCAGCACCCGCCTAAAATAGTCATTAGGGTGTCCGTGTACGAGTACAAGCTTTACTATGTTTGATTGGCCAGAAGCTACGACCAAGTGAAGTCGACTAGGATTATCTATTCCATGAGCAAGGCTTGAACACCACTCTAAAATTAATACATAGTAATCAAAATAACCACCTTCAAGAGTCCAATGTAAAGCTGTTTTTGATATTCTGAGGCTTAACGAAGCTAAATCTTCTAACTTTTGGGGGGGTTTGATTTTAATATAGCCAATAAAATCGTGTCGACACCCATTTTTGTACCCCTCTATATATATATGTGTGAGAAAATAGAAAATTAAAAAGGTGTATATATATATAAAAAAGTATAATAAATTAAAAACTATTAAAATACAAAAATTAATTAACTTAAAATCAACAACAAGAATATAACAATTAAATTTTTTTTAAAAAAAATTAGGAGACATCTGCTCCTTTAGTTATAGGCTTATATAGAAGTTATAAATAAAAAAAATCTAAAATTAAAAAGATAAAAATTAGAAAAGAAAAATTATGAAAAAAGTAGAAATAGTGTGAAAATATGTATAAATTAGTACTAGTATTCTTTCTATAGTGTATTGGACTCATTTTATAAGTTAATTTAGACAATGGGCATATTTCCCGATTCGGCCCATCTCATTCAAAACCATGTAGACCTAAACCATCTGTGTTATATACTCTTTAATATGCAAGGCGAATTAAAAATTGAGCTTGGCTTGGTATGGTTAGATATAGGTATGGTTCGGTTTCGAATCGGGAATCGAATCAGAACCATCACAGGCAGTTTCATAATCAAAACCACATCGGTTGACCGGTTCCATAACTAGTTATGGAACTGCGGTTTCACGATTCCTAGTCTGTTCTTTGGGCTAGAATTGGTGGAACCGGCGGTTTCATCTGATTTTATTGAAAAAAAAGAAAAAAATAATATTAAATATATAATTATTAATATTTAAATTATTTTATATAAATAGTGAAATTTGTTACTTATTCACAATATTTAATATGTTATTATCAACAACACAAATAAATATAGCTTAAAATCATACATAATTAATTTAAATAAACTTTTCGTAAAAACAAAAGTCATTTTCTTAATAATGGGAGACTAATTTTTACATTGTAATTTTCTTTTTATCTTTTAGAGTATTTTACAATATCATAACACTAACTATAATTGATATTGAATGTGTTTTTACATATATAAATGTGCATTCTAAATAAAGTTTTAAAAATTTTGGTTAAATAATTTAATATTGTTAGATCCAATAATTATTTTGACTTTAAAATTTATTTTTTTATTTTTTTTAAAAAGACAGTTTCACGATTCCAAAACCAGAACCGAGAATTAGCGGTTCCATGGAACCAGACCGAAACTATGGGAAACCGTTCCGATTTCGATTCTGTTCGAGAACCGTGACGATGTCTAAGTTGGGGTATGCCTAACTTACACTCTGTAAAAGCCCAAGGTTCGATCCTAAGGCGAAGCAAGTTTTCTTGCTTTTTTTTATTATTAATATTTAAAAAAAGAAAAAAATCATGTTTGGACCAATGTTATCAAAACAGGCTTGGATCGGCCGGTTCCATCCAGTTCGATCGGAACCAGTGCTAAAGGCAAGTTAGGTCTTGCTTGTGACTTGTTTTTTAGTATAACTAGCCAAACCCAGGTGACTTGATTGGTTCGACTCCAACCCAGTTGTCCTAAGGGGATCATGCGGGTCACAATGCTTAGTAAAAAAGAAAAAACCGCTAAACTCGCTAGTCACCATCCCCTCCCTCTTGGCACATAGATTCATTACCAACAATGTCTTTACCGAAAGAAACCTCTAGGATCTGAGATCTCAGGACATTAGGGCCGTTTTGGGTTACAACAATCAGAGCTTGGATCCAGGTGGACAACCTCTCAAGTGACATATGGATGAGCTGCCAACATGGATGAATCCTTTAAGGTGGTGATGACTTTTTTAGGATCGCCATAAAAAATAACTTAAGGTTTTATTGACGCTAACATTGTTGAAGATAGAGGTCAAGTCGTATAATAGCATTTGATATTAATCATGTCGAGAAAAATGAACCTTTGAGTTGAAAAAGTGTCATACTTTGTTTTTTTATTTGAAAGTCTGGTCAGTCCATTTGATATGGTACCCAAATTGCTTTTTCATCCTTTGAGTTTTGAATATAGATTAAAAAATAATTTAAGAATAAAGGTTTTTGATGTTAAATTAGCCTTTTTTTTTTTTTTTTTTTTTTGTTTTTTTTCCCTTGGAAGAGAAGAAGTTATGTATAGGGTAGTTAATGACTTTTTTATAATTTGAATTTTAAATTAATAATTATAAAAAGCTTTCGCCTTTTTATTAAATTTAGTAATTTAAAATTTTGATATAATGTTAGTTTAGCACTTTTGTAATTAAAATGTTTCTTATATTTTTATTTTTTATTAATCCTTATTCGACATTCAGTTGAACTCAATTCAATCCCTCGACCACTGACCCCTGGTTTATCTGGGTGATACCCTATCCAGTCTAGAAAATATTGATTTGGACTTTGTCCTTTACCTCTAGCTGGCCGTCATTGGAGCTCCCAATGAGCTCGTTTTGAGCTCCATTTTAGTCCTTAGGGCTATAAAATTAGGGTTTAAGCCTTTAAGGTTTAACGATGATATTCTTCTAGAACATGATCTTTCATCTACTTATGCAACAATCAAAATAACAAAATTTTTCTTATAACCACCCCATGACCCTTAAACTCTTGTGGTGGCCATTAAAGGTCACTTCACCCCTCCATGATTCTTCAGTCTAACCTTTCTTTCTCTAGCTCGTCATTCTCTCTCTCTCTCTCTCCCTCCACCTCTCTCTTTCAGACCCTTCTCGAATCCTTCTCTCTCTCCCCCTCCTCGCCTCTGAAGTTCCATCATCTTCGCCGACCATCCCTCATTCTCTCAATTTCCTTTCTCTCTCTAGCCTAACACCCCAATGCACCGTGACCTTCACTTAACCACTAAGCTACCTACTACCGTACCAGTACCAAAAACCCATAGACCGCTAGACCCACACACCAATCCCTAGTCACAATCAACCCAATCTCTCTCAACACTACAAAGCCTCCATGGCCACCTTAACTATGTCGAGCCTCTGTAGTCACACCACCATCAACCTTCAATCGCGTCGTCTCTACCCTCACAAACCTGAGCATAGTGACCACCCTTCGACAAGATAGAGACCACAGTTTTTCCTTTCTTTCTTTTTTTTTTTTTAAGGGACTCATACCCATTGATTAACATAACCCACGCTGAAACCGACTTGATCCACAAAGGCAAGGTCTAGAACTAAGCTTTTGAGCCAGTATAATATTCCCTTATTGAAATTGTTCATTTAATTATTTTATTTTATTTATGATTATTTTAGGGAAAATGAAAAAAAATTACTATTTTTAAAAAAATTATGAAAATGCCACTAAAATGAAAACATTCCTAGTTTTAGGTAAGCTAACCTCGTCTCTTCGACTTCGTCTCTTCAAGAGACGAGGTCAGCTCTACCAACACACAAATTCGTTGAAAATCATAATCGACCCCTTTATTACATATTAATTGTTATAACCTAAAAATCATATAGAATAAGCCATATAGTTCATTCATTAGCCATCATCCAGCATGGCTAAACAAACTTTTAGACTTCATAACCCAACCACAATAGTATTCCTAAACCCAATCCATCAAAAAACTCAATGGCAAACCCAATTCATTCTATTGTAGTAGAATTGTAAAACCATTCACAACAAACATAAAAAAAAAAACCCTCAAAATATGAAAGAATCAAATGGATGATGTGTTAAGTACATGAATGTTATGTTAACTACAAACACCAATGAGACAAAAGAAGAATCTATATACAAGAATTATATGAAAGAATATTAAGCATATCGAGCCACGAAATGCTTGTAATAAATTGTATGTTATTAGCATGTTGAAGTGTCTAAAATTGGTTGATCGCTTGCAAGAAGTTAAAATTTAATGGCGAAGCTCTAAATAAAACTTGATGCATGCACTTCATAAGTTAAGTCATATTGCATTCGCTATTATACAATTAGTGGGACAATTGTATGATAATGGTGGTAGGCATAACCGGTATATTATGGCGAGTAGGAGCCGGTAATGACTATACATTTTTTATAATGAATAGGAGCTGGTAAGCTCTATAAAAAAATATTTTAAAGAAATGATGGCTATAATGGGCCGAAATTGTCACGCCTCACAATAGGGGCCTAGTAGGATTAATCTAATGCTATCATATGACATGTGCACCCGTCATATAAGAGCCATCTTATAAGTCAAAGTGTATAAGACTCTATTTATTTATAAATGTTTATCATATAAATTATATATTATATTACTGGATTTTAACTATAGAATCCTATTTTCCAATTTCTACCAAGATCGTAGAGAATCAGTATCCCCTACCAAATGGTGAAAGTGGGTTTCAAACTACAACTTACAAAATTAAAAAAATTTCCAATTTACATACTAAGTTTACCATATCCTATATCTCTATCTTCAATAGAGTTTGTTGGAGAAGCTCTCTTGATACATTCCTAGCTCAATTCCAACTAGTATTAATCCTACACAAAAACTATTGGGGGGTGAGCGAACCACGGGCTCAGTGAGATAACTTGACCAGACCACACATCAACCAATAACAAACAAGTATAATTATCAATCATATGCCATGCAACAATCAATCATATGCACATTACAAGCTTGGATGATCTAGAATCCAAAGCAGGATAGAGATTTACGCCCTCTCATCAAGGTTGAAGGAATTCGATCTTATGGCCCACCTACTCAGGAGAGACTAAGTATACAAGAAAGCCACGATTCTCATTGTAGTTATCGTTTTATACTTTAGGCACTCAATTCCTGTTTTAAGCCTTAGAAACTCCATTAAGTGTTAGTCATTTCATAGCGATATTATGGGCGGTATCCTTCATTACCAGTTACTTCCCATGAAACCGATGGAACAAAGATAATCTTGTGTAGAACTAATAGCCTCTTGCCTAGAAAAACCAAGCATTACCAGAGAACCGAAGTACTATCACATAGTAGGCTGCCACATCTTCAAATTCAGTTTATGCAAATGATGTGATGCATGTCCATTTTTTTTATAGTATCAGTAGTTGTTAATCAAATTTAAGGTGATCATACGATTTACAGACAATCATCAACATGCTTCATACAACATTTATCATACAATAAAATTATCACTTATATTATGATAATTTGTCATTCAATCATATACCACACATCATGCATTATCCCCAATCCCACATGCATATCAATTGAATATATATTATTCCAAATGTAGCTATACTACAAGCACAAATAATGTGATAAAGTCAAGTAACTCACCTGTGGTCCTTGCTAAATTGTTGTATAAGCTACCGGAAGTTCGGGAATTGATCTATTTTCCTATGAAAGGAAATAACAAAGATTCATTATTAGACTATTTCTGTAAGAGAAGTCTTCCTAGAATTAAAAGCGCTTATCTCAATCACCGGATATTAGATTAAACTTGTTATATTAATTATTGCATCGTTAAATAATTTAATTGAATTCTCATAGGTGCCTAACTATTCCATATCAGTATTTGATACAGTTTTTATTAAGGTTTTAATCCCTATAGTAATAATATTTATCTTTTATTTGTTTTCATTTTGCTTTTCTCGATCTTAATTGCTATCTATATTTTTATTTAAGGGGTTTTTTGTTTTCCTTAAGTCCTATTGTTTTTAGTAGAAGATTTTTATTTATTAATTCTTTGCCTATCAACCTTATCTATCTCTTAAATTGGTATTTTTATTTATTTAAGGGTATGTTCTAGTATCTATACCCTTTAAAAATTATAAAATCGTATGTCAGATATATCAAAATTTTTTTATTATACTTCAATTTCATTTTTATTGCAAAACAAGCTAAGTTTAATAATACGATATTATCAGTAATATTAGTTTTGAAATGTTAATATCAATATTAGTAACAAATACAAGTATAATAATAACAGCAAGTTTCATACTATTAGTAAATAATAATATCAGTAACAAAAATAATAATAGTATTGATGATAATATAATTATAGTGACATTAGCGTAAATAATAACAATATTCACAATCCTAATGATTCTTGATGAAAAATATTAATAATACGAAATATTATAATCAGTAGTAATAATAATAGCAATAGTCTTAATTATATTAATAGGAATAATAGCACCATTAGTATTAGTTTATTAATAGTGAAAACTGAATGAATTTCTATTTGCAATTTCTTATTCGTTTTAAATCCGATTTCGCTGTATAAATAGTCGATTTGATAGTACTCGTGGTTTTGGTTTTTCCTTTCTTGGGTTTGAGTTTCTATATTTAAAACTCTTCAGGTTGATGTGTTTATATCCTAAATAACTATGTATCATTAATACAACATTTGTTCAACTATATAACTTAAAACCATCATCTAATCCTCTTATCTATTTCATTAACTCACTCATAATTTACAAAATTATCAATATGTATAATTTTTATGAATTATTCTTGTAATGTAAAGCTCTTAATCATGCTTTTAAAGTTTGTTTTACTAAGTTTTATGTTCATATAAGGCCTTAGAAGAATTAGACATGAATTTAAACTAGTTTAGATGAAATTTGAGTCTTGTTTTGACCACTTCATTCCTAAATCCGAATTTACTATTACTATATTTATAACATTTCTAAGTTGTTGTCTTTCTTAACCAACAATATCTAAACATTTCTAACACTTCAACAAGCTATCTACTTGAATTCATCAATGGAATAACCATTTCTTCCAACCACATAACCTTTCTCCAATGCTAAACAATTCATCCTAATGTCTACACACAAATATAACAATAATATGTTGATAGTTTAGAAGTTACCTTGGCTTGGAATGGAAAAGGATTCCCAACTCCCTTTCTTGGTAAGAACTAAACCTATATCTAAGGTTAGATGATAAGTTTCTAGCTAATTTATAAGCTAACTACTTTAACTAAATTTTCTTACGTTGTTGAGCTTGAGTTCTAGCTTGGATCTATGGCATATCAAAGGCTATTTAACTTGGTTTTTGATGTTGTCTGAAAGAGGAGATGGATGTTTTTGAATATGGTTAATGCTTAGATAGGATATAGGAAGTAAGACAAAGGTTATGTTTTGTTTAGAATTCCTTAAAGGTGGTATAAGTGGGGAAAATGGTGAATGAAGTGGCTAATTCGTATCTCCTTTTTTAGCTAGGATTTCAACTTGTTTTTGTAGAGGTTATGAGCTAATTTTATGTCAAACTTAAAGCTTTATATATGTACTAAGGTTAGGCTAAAGTTAGGAGGCTAAAGGGGGTGTTTTAGGCTTGCAAAATACAAGTTTTTGTTGTTGTTTCTCGGATGGAATTTCTGATGCGAATTTGAGGATGATTTTTTGATGAATTTGTATAAAATTTGTGGCTGATTTCAAGGGGCACTAATTGTATTTTCTTGCTAGTTCATTAAGGCCATTTATGGGTGTAATTTATGGGCTCAAGTTGCACAAAAATTACATCCAAAATCGTGTGAAAACAAAAGCAAGAATTTAAGTGTTTTGCTGCACTTTTGGGTTGCAGTTCTTCCACAATAGTTGCATGGGTTTTGAAGCAGATTTCCTTTGTTGTTTCCAGCCAATGGTTGGTGTTTGAAGTGTACATTTAGAGGCTTTTAATTGGTGCTCAGTTAGTCAAAAATATCAGCTCAAATCAAGTTGCAAATTGGTGTGAATGGTGCTGCAATTTTTTCGTTGAATTCCTCCTACTGCAGCCGCTGGTTCGGTGGATATGAACGCTGATATGAGGTTGGTTTATTATTTGTTTGAGTTGGATTTCTTTTGAATTTAAGTTTAGTCATATGTGGTATGTTGTGATTGGATTGTAGGTCATTTTCATGTTGACTATATGTGTTTAAATTTGGTGCAATTTGGACGTGATTCAAATACTACAACAGCCGAAATTTCCCTTGCAACCTGATTCCAAATTCCAGCATGAAGAATATTGTTCATGTGTTGTTGCTTGGAGGTTGCAACCTAGAATTGATTCATTTTGCAGCTGAAACACAAGTTGAATTGGACTAAAATTCATGGCATTTATTGTTGGTCATATGTGGAGTGTTTTGATAGAACGAATTGTCATTTTCAAGTTGAATAGAAGGCTCAAATTTGGATTAAAACAACCATGAAAACTGCAAAAAAAAAAAAAAAAAACTTCATCCTCCCCTGCTACGTGAAGAACTCTGTTCCAGTATGGAATTTTGCAATCGTAACTTCAATTTGTCTCCCGTCCTTTGCTTCCAACGTGGATTTCTGCACTATATCCTCCGTTCCTCTACAGTATCCTCAACGGAGAATTCCTCTAGCGTGGAAACTGTTCGTGATTTGCTTCCACGACTCGTTTTTCATTTTCATTTTTTTTAAATTGATTTGTTTATTATTTGATTAGTAGTTAATTCAAAATCATTTAATCACTATTAATTTATAAACGTATATTAATAACCGTGATTAAATTTTTCAAATCCTATAAATCAAATTAAGAACTAAGTCTTGATGAATTCAAAACTCCCTAACAAGTATAACAGTAGGTTTGGAAATTTTTATTTACGATATAGACTTATATTTATTGGTCTCTATTAGTATCTACCGCGTATTTATAATCCTAGTGGTTTATCTTTGGATTATTGTTTTATGCCAATAAGTATTGTTAATAGATTATATTTTATCGGGTTTGAAATTTAGAGTTACTTCTAATTATATCTTGAATTATCAGTTCAAGATACAAAATCTTGTTTTTGGTATCTATTAAGGTCAAGGAAATTTTTATTCAGATTTTTCAAACTAAAAATGAGTTTATTACAACTTATAGATCTATTCTAAGATTTTTGTTGAATCATATATTTGATATTAGTTTCACATTTGCTAATTCGTTCATTTTCTAGTTATGAAAATTATTAAAGGTTACATTGGCAACTCAGGATTTTAATTTCTAAAATCTCTAAATTTTTTAATTAGAATATTAGTGTAATTTAAATATTTATTTAAGATCTAGATTCTTAGATATAAATCTATTTGTGATCTTATCGTATCTTTTGTAATTCTAGTAATTTATCTTTAGTCTATATTTTTATAACTTGTAGGTTCTAAAAATTATTCGTTTGTTATTGTGATATAAATTTAAGGTTAATTATGATTTCTTGTTAGACTTTTGATCATTTTACCAAATATTATGTTTTACTAAATAGGACTAAATTGTTAATAACAACATATTTTTGTCTAGTGCTACTTAATATTATTAACAAATTGAAAATAGTTTGAACACTATTATTTCATTATTTAACAAGTGTAGGATTTGTTTTCTAAGTATTGAGCTTAAGGGTAAAGGATTCGAGAATTTACATTAACGATTGATTTATCGTTGTTTATAATTTATTTGAGATCATAGAAGTTACAGTTGGTATTTTGAAATTTTTATTGGTAGAGATTCTAATCTTTCTAATTATAATCAAATTCATTCATACTTTAACAATTTATAAGTGTTGTTATGATATATTTCATGTAATAATATGACACGAATATATTGTAGTATAGATAATATTTTAGGAATACGAAATTTATCATACAATTGCTACAAATTAAAAAAAAAAATTGCTAATATGCACATACTTTTTTGTGTTAACAATGTACAAAAAGCATATAGCAACTTTTTTGGTAAACAATGTATATTTCAATAATATAAGTAATATTTTTAAGTGGTTACAAAAATTCAAGATT
This sequence comes from Combretum micranthum, assembly GCA_024138025.1. Taxonomy (NCBI): domain Eukaryota; kingdom Viridiplantae; phylum Streptophyta; class Magnoliopsida; order Myrtales; family Combretaceae; genus Combretum; species Combretum micranthum. The sequence goes on from JAMXBD010000421.1 coordinate 228,334, forward strand.
AAGGACAATGATTTTTATATATTGCAACAATTTCCTAAAATATTATCTACAATATAACATACTTGTTGTCACATTGTTGTATAAAATTTATTATAGAACACTGTTTAAATTATTTCATTATAAAGTAATATTTTTTCAAGTGGTTACAAAAAATTCAAGATCAAGGGCAATGATTTTTATATTGCCACAATTTCCAAAAATGTTATTTACAATATAACATACTTGTTGTCACATTGTTGTATAAAATTTATTATAGCAACACTTTTAAATTATTACTCAAAAGTGTTGTCTTTGAGGAATTTTTTTTATCAAAATTAAAAAATTTTGTTGTAATTTACAGAATAAAAATTGTGATCAATTCAATATATATAAATCAAAAGATTAAACATTATAAAACCAAGAAATGAAGTTCATTTTTTGGGTGAAAATAAAAGTGACCAGATCCATACAATTTTGATTTCCCAATATGAATAAAATCTCTCTTAATTCTAGCGATATTGGAAAAAAAAAAAGAAGAAAAAATAACACACTTAAAAGGAAAGACTAACTTATTTGTTGAATGATATGTTACAATAACAAAAACAACATTTCAGGATGGTTCCCAACTGATGCTAGCGATAATAATTCTACGAGTTCAAAAGTGCCATTTAAATTGTCATTATGAAAAACCAGAACTCATTTCACAAATGAATTCACTCTCAAGATTTATTTATACCACCACTAAAACTAACAACCCATTTACACTAATGGAATGCAAATGCCTCCCAGCATTTATATATCCAAGAATGGGCATCGGGTTTTAATAACCAAGAAGAGTGACTCCAATCAACAAACACAAGGCCACTACAGTATGACATATCATTAACACTTTCCCTAGTTTAGCTAGCCATTACACGTCTCACCTAAATATGCCACATATCACTTTCTGGAACCATAAAAGATTGTCCTGATCTACTTCTCTTTCACCATTTTGAAGGCATCATTAGATAATCAAATTATGCATATAAAAGTAGTTCCCAAATAATTTGGCTTTTAAAATCATAAATTTAGCCAAAATTTTGCTATACCTATATTAGATTTTCTCCATTTCTATTCAACAAATGAGCACCGCTTGGTCTAAGAGCTAATGGATGATGTGCATTTGAATATAAAGTCTTGGCTTAAAATGTACTCATTTATCAATGATTTAAACAAATAAATAGTAATATACATATGTATAAAAAAATGAAATTAAGAAATTACTAACATTGTATCATTTATGAATTGCTGGTACATGCTTGAATATATTTCTTTCCCGATCTACAGACATTAACAATTCCATGCCACTCTATTTATAATAATCTATAAGACATGAAAAGCCCCCATTTATCGTACTTAATGCATAAATGGAGAGGATTATCCTCATTTGAGGTTTTCCATAAACAATCATAGCAATATTCAATACACCAAAAAGAGTCTAAGGAAACGCATTTTGGCAACTTAAAGATATGTTGGTATAGTAGTTATATTATAATGTAATTTATAAGTGTTGCTACAATATATTTTATGTAACAACATGATGACATGTATATTGCATTATAGATAATATTTTAGGAATACACAGAAATTCATCATACAATTGTTGGGATTTGATAAAACAATTGCTAATATGCACATATTTTTTCATCCTAACAATGTGCAAAAAGCATGTGGCAATTCTTTTTTTTTTTTTTTTGTAAACAATGCATATTTTATTAATATAAGAAATAAAATTTTTTTCAAGTGGCTTTAAAAAATTCAAGAGGAAAGGCAATGGTTTATACATATTGCCACATTTTCCCAAAAAACTATACACAACATAATATACTTGTTGTCATATCGTTGCATAAAATTTATTATAGCAACACTTTCAAATTATTATCAAATTGTATTTTTTTATAAATATTTTTAACTAAACTGAAAAATTTTGCTGTAACTAACAAAATAAAAATTGTGGCTAATTCGACATATATAAATCAAAACATTTTACACAACAAAACTGGGACATGAAGCTCATTTTTGGGTGAAAATAAAATTGACCTTATTCGTACAATTCTGATTTCACAATACACGTAAAATGTCTCTCAATTCTAGGGATACTGAAAAAAATCAATTATAAAAGAAAGGCTAATGTATTTGTTGTATGATATGTTAAGACAACAAAACCCAGCAACATTCATTCCAAAAAATATAAAAGCATACGGACATATTTTAAGAAGGTTCCTAAATTGATTCTAGCAACAATAATTCTACAAGGGAAAGCCTATCACAATTGTCAAAAAGTACCTCGCAAATTGCCATTATGAGCAACAAAAACTTATTTCTCTACAATGGATTTCACTCGCAAGCTATATGTGCACACTTCACTAAGACCAACAATGTCACGACTCCAAATGGGGGCCTAGTAGGATTAATCTAAAGCTATCATATCACGTGTGCACCGGTAACATGAGAGCCATCTTGTATGTCAGAGTGTACAAGACTCTATTTATTTATCAATATTTATCATATAAATGATATATTATATTACTGAATTTCAACTATGGAATTCGATTTTCCAATTTCTACCAAGATCACAGGGAGTCGGTATCCCCTACCAAATAGTGAAAGTGGGTTTCAAATTATAACATAAAAAATTCAAAATATATCTAATTTACATTCTAAGTTTCCATATCCTATATCTCTATCTTCAATAGAGTTTGTTGGAGATGCTCTCTTCACACATTCTTAGCCCAAATCCCAACTAGTATTATTCCTACACAAAAATTGTTGGGAGGTGAGTGAACCACGGGCTCAATGAGATAACTTGACCAAACCACATATCAACCAACAAAACAAGCAAGTATATTTATCAATCGTATGCAATACAACAATCAATCATATGTACATTACAAGCTTGGATGAACTAGAATCCAAAGCAGGATGAAGATTTACGCCCTCTCATCAGGGTTGAAGGAACTCAATACTATGGCCCACCTACCTAGGAGAAACTAAGTATGTAGGAAAGCCACGATCCTCATTGTAGTTATCTCTTATACTTTAGGCACTCAATTCCTGTTTTAACCCTTAGAAACTCCACTAAGTGTTAGTCATTTCAAAGCGATACCATGAGCGACATCCTTCATTACCAGTTAGTTCCCATGGAACCGACGAAAAAAAAGGTAATCTTGCGTAGAACTAATAGCCTCTTGCCTAGAAAAACCAAGCATTACTAGAGAACCAAAATACTAACACGTAGTAGGCTGCCACATCTCCAAATGCAGTTTATGCAAATCATGCAATGCATGTCCGTTTTATTTATAGTACCAGTAGTTGTTAATCCAGTTTAGAGCAATCATACGATTTACAGACAATCATCAACATGTTTCATAAAACATTTGTCATACAATAGAATTATCACTTATATTATGGCATTTTGTCATTCAATCATACACCACTCATCATGCATTATTCCCAATCCCACATGCATATTAATTGAATATATATATATATATATATATATTATTCCAATGCAACTATACTACAAGCACAAACAATATGATAAAGTCAAGTAACTCACCTGTGGTCCTTGCTAAACTGTTGTATAAGATACCGGTAGTCCGGGAATTGATCTATTTTCCTATGAAAAGAAATAACATAGATTTATTATTGGACTATTTCTATAAGAGAAGTCTTCCTAGAATTAAAGGCGATGATTCCAATCACCGGACATTAAACTAAACCCGTTACTTTAATTATTGCATTGTTAAATAATTTAATTTAATCCTTATAGGTGCCAAACTATTTCGTATCAGTATTTGATACAGTTTTTATTAAGGTTTTAATCCCTATAGTAAAGAATATTTATTTATTTTTCATTTTGCTTCTCTCAATTCTTTTTTTATTGCTATCTAATTTTTGTTTAAGAGGTTTGTCTTTTCCTTAAGTCCTACTGCTTTTAGTAGAAGATTTTTATCTATTAATTCTTTGCCCGTCAACCTTATCTGTCTCTCTCAAATTGGTATTTTTATTTATTTAAGGGTATATGCTAGTATCTATACCTTTCAAAAATTATTCTAATAAAATTGTATGTATATGGAGTTTAAATATATCAAATTTTTATTATACTTCAATTTTATTTTTTATTACAAAACAAGCTAAGTTTAGTAATATAATATTAATAGTATATTAGGTTGAAAAGTTTATATCAATATTAGTAATATATAAGTATAAGAATAACAACAATTTTCATACTATTAGCAAATAATGTTATTAGTGACGAAAAAAAATGATAATAGGATTGATGATAATATAAGTTTAGTGACCTTAATGTAAATAAATACAATATTAATAATTCTAATGAAAATATCAATAATACGGAATACTATAAACAGTAGTAATAATAATGGTCATAATCATAACTATATTAATAGAAATAACAGTAACATTAATATTGGTTTAAGAGTGAAAACTGAGTGCATTTCTATTTGCGATTTCTTATTCGTTTTAAATTCGATTTCACTATATAAATAGTCGATTTGGTAGTACTCGAAGAGTACTTTCTAGTAGTGGAATTATTTTCGAGAAAAGAGACTTGTACAATTTTTAAACTTATGAAACACATACATAGGTTTCAAGTGAATCCTAATAACTATAGTCAAAACTTGTTTTGATCATATCTAATTCATTTCTAGTCCGTTTTTGACAAATAAATAGTCATTTCCATAGTATTTTCCGAGTGCAATCCATTGATGAGGTCGTTTTTGTTTATACCAAACACATCACTACCGTTAATTCAATTTTCTTAGTCATTTACATGGGTTATTTAGTCTTGTTGTAGTTTAGATGTGGTTTTGGTTTTTCCTTTCTAAGATTTGAATTTCTACACTTCAAAATCTTCAAGTTGATGTATTTAGGTCCTATATAGTCTAAATAACATAAATATATGGTTAGATCCCTTTTGGTAAATTTATAAGACAATTTCTAGAGATAAAACGAAATGAACACTTGAATTAATATGATTCTTACCTTGGTTGGATGCTAGAATTAGCTCCTCATTCTTTATGGAAATAATGATCTAAATAGGATAGTAAGAAGATGAGTAACTAAGGAAATTTATCTAGCTAAACTAACATATAAATCTATTTTATTTTCTTACCTTGTTGTGTCTAGATTCCAACTTGAATCTAAGATGAACCAAGGCTATTTAACTTGTTTTTTTGATGTTGTTGAAGGAAGGAATTTGATGTCCTTAAAGTGTTTGGTATGTAGATGGAATATGGAGGCAAACTAGAGGTTAATGTTCTATTTTGGAATGTGTTCAAGGTTGTCCAAGTGCAAATAACACAAGGAGAAGAGGTTGGACACAACTCCATTTGTAGCTAGGATTTCAATTTGTTTTTGTGGGGAATGTGAGTTGGTTTTGTGTCAAACTTGAGGCTATATATATGTAATAAAGTTAGGCTAAAGTTAGGAGGCTTAAAGAGAGTATTTTGGGCTTGAAAGATACAAATTTCTGTTGATGTTTCTCGGGTGGAATTTCATGCGAATTTGAGGATGATTTTTAATGAATTTGTATAGAATTTGTGGCTAATTTCAAGGAGCTTTAATTGTGTTTGTTTACTAGTTAATTAAGGTCATTTATGTTTGTAAAATAGGGCCTCAAGTTGCAAGAAAATCGGGTTAAAAATCAAATCAAAATCTGAGGTTGAAATTAGAACTCTACTGTAGTTTTCTTGGTTTTATTCCTCTTGCTGCAGCTGTTGTTTGGTGATTTTTCTAGGCCAATTGGAGCTGTTTTGGTTGCATTTTTTAGTTCAAATTATTAGTGTTAAATGTTGATTACATGTGGATTGTTTTGGTTGGATTTCATGTCATTTTCAAGTTGAACTTTGAAGTTCAAAATGGATCAAAGTTGAATGTTTATGTGTGAACTCTACAGCCGAAATTTCCTTAATTGCAACGTAATCTTCATTTCCCTAACGTAGAGAATTCTTCATATAATTTCCTTTGTCTCGTGCTTTCCTACGTGAAGAAAAAAATTCAACGTGCTCTTCTGTTTCCGTGAAGAGCTCCAGCATTGCAGACTTCAATTTGTTCTAGCTGAAATTCCAAAATGTTGCAGCCAATATCTTTGAAGTTTGGACCAGAGTTGAATTTGTGTTGGGTTGTTGTCTACATGTCATTTTCATTAAGACTTTTGGGGCTTCAACTGGTGCGAATTGGGATGTAAATGGCAGTTGAAAGCAATGTGATTCCAACAAGAGTTGTGGACGTGAATTCAATCCTAGGAGCTTTTATTCAACGTGAGGATTCTGTATTCTACCTTTTGTTTCCAGTGCTTCCAACAAATTGCAGCCAACTCCTTTGCTGCTTGCGTGATGAACTTTCACGTGCTGTGCGTGGAGGAATACTACTGAAGCCTTTCGTGATTTCCAGCATCCTCCATTGTACCGTGCAGCCATTTTGTTTTGTGTGTGGAAAAGGAGTTGCTCTGTTCGTGAAGGGTCTGCTTCTACGTGAAGCACTACTCATGGATTTCCTTTTCCCAACACGGATGCTACTGCACGTGGGGAATTTTTGCTCAGTGACTTCCATTGTGATGCTGTGGGTGGAATACTTCTTCTATTTCTTATGCTTGGTTCCAGTGTGAAACTCTGTTTCGTTTCTCATTTCATTTTTTTTTCATTTGATTTGTTTATTTGCTTAATAATTAATTAAATTATTTTAACCAGTATTAATTTTATAAACGTATGTTTATATTCGTAATGTAGGGGTCTTATTTAGATAAAAATTTCTAAATTTGTATAAAAACTCTAGATTATTTATGTGATGCCCTAAAATAAGGCATTACAACCTGCCACGTCTCCTCTCTTGATTAGGACACACTAAGGCTATAATTTCCACACATAACCTAAATAACTCAAAATATAAAATAAGACATGTGGTCCTTATAAATAAATCATATGATAAGAATATAATCTCCATAATCAGCAAACTGGACATCGTTGACATAACTGCAGGTCAACAAGTCATACCATACTCTAAAATTATCACTATATGAAAACTCCAAATACAACTTAAAACTCAATGAACAGAATATAAATCAGACATAAAAGTCTTCTCTGATCCAGCCTATATCATCTATGACTATACAACTAGTCATCAGCAGAGTAGTCAGGACCGCTAACGCCATCCCCATCCTCATAGACAATTTCAAAACCCGATAGATCATAGATCACATTATCATCACCTGTACCTGAAATATAACAGAATGAGCGGCGAAGCCTAGTACGATAACATCCAATCCAGTTCAAGCAAGGTTATGCACAAACAACATGTATAAATAAATGCAACTAAACTAAATGCATACAATAGTTTATTATCTATTTTATTCCAGCAAAACAACACAGTTCAGAATCCAATATACATAAATTCCGAACTCAGAGTAACTCAGACTCTACTTTAAAAACAACCAATTGAATTTTGAAAATAAGTTATCATATACATATATGGATGAGTGGGTACTCCCCAAACATCCCAATTCCTGAACACCTAAATTCTAATGGAATCATTTCTTATCACAAGTCCACTCAGGACAACCTCACACTAAGATCATCAGGGTGCCTCACCAGTATCACTGTTTGCCAGGTCTCTATTGGTCAAAGCCAACCACAACCAGACAGACAATTATTAAGCCGAATATTTATTAATTCCATTATGCAATTTGTTCCTACATCCATTCAAAAAAATTCTAATCTACAAGCACATACATCAAACAATGGATTGATCGTACCTTTCTAAATCTCAAGAATCTAAATCAAATCCTCAGAACCTGATACCAACAACAACAAAGCCAACCCAAACTCCACAATCTCCTATATCCACACCAATAACAGTTTCACAAACTCCAAATGTCCTGTTACAATATATATATACATCAACAAACATGATCGCATTATCAAAATACCTTAATAAACATGAATTCTCCAAAAAATCCTAACCTGAAAAGAAATCTCCGTTATCTGTACCGTCTATTTCGATCAAACTTCACAATTATCCTCAAGAATAACAAGGAACCTCACAAAACTCTACAATCACCAATTATTTTCATCAAAACCCTAATTCGCAATACATTAAGAACATATAAGGATTGTTTAGATTGTATTTTGTTGAAATCCATAATAGAGGAGATTTACTTACTATTTTGAATCGCTAAAACCCGTCTCGCATTCACCAATTCACTGATCTTACACGTGTTAAGATTTTTCTCCAAAAACCTTCATATAAAAATTCAACCAAACCCTAAAAAACTTGTATAAATTTGTAGAGAATCCCAATGAAAAGGTTAAGATTACTTACTTTGGATTAGAAAGTATTCTCCCGATGATTTTCCAAGCATAAATCTCCAAGAACACTCCAAAACTCTCTTATATGAAGGAGAATATATTATAAAAGAAATCTGTTAGAAATGTCTTTTATGTCTTGTATTTATAGGAATTTAATCATACGTCGGCCCTACGCTGGCGACGTACTTCTAGATCTTGCTGGCTTACACCATACGCTGGCAAAATTACACGAACACCGGCAGCATTCGTCAGGGCTTTGATTTCCAGAATTCAATTTCTCCCTTCATACGCCGGCAAATCTTTGTCCTATGCTGGCGGCTTTCATGCCGGTGTTGAGAAGAAACCTAATGAATGCCGACTGCTGTCCTCCCAGCGTTAAGAAAAACGCTACTGTTCCTTTCCTACACCGTCTATATGCCGACGGCGTAAATTTCCCAGGAGGCGGCGTACAATGTCAAAAATTGCAAAAATCACAAAACTTGATCCAATTGATGCCAATCTTGTTCTAACACGAAATTGATCAAACTTAACCTATTTTTAACATCAACATAAAGGCACATTAGAATCTAGTAGCTTGTGAACACTTATCACTTATAATTATTTTGTATATTACATTTATCTCCTCCTAAAAGAATTTTCGTCCTCGAAAATTTACTTGAATCATTGAAATATCTCGGGATATCTGGATCTCATGTCCTTCTCCAGTTCCCAAGTAGCTTCACGTTCTGTTTGATTCGTCCACTGTACCCGAACATATCTGATAACCTTGTTCCTCAAAATTTTCTCTTTAGAATCAACAACTTTTATCGGCTTTTCCACTGTAGTAAGATTTGGTTGAACATCTAATGGTTCAAGAGCAATGACTTCATTCGGATCCTGGACATGCTTTCTAAGCATTGACACATGGAACACATTATGTACCCCTTCTAGTCAGGCGGTAAGGCCAATCTGTAAGCCATGTCACCTATCCTTTCTAATATCTCGTACGGTCCCACGTATCGAGGGTTTAATTTTCCTCGTAGTCAAATCTGACAACCCCTTTTGTTGGTGATATCTTGAGCAATACATGCTCACCACTTCAAATTCCAAGGGTCTTCTTCTTTTGTCCGCATAGCTCTTTTGTCGACTCTGAGCAGCTTGTAACCTTATGTCTGATCAATATTTTATCGACTGCATCTGAACCAATCGGGTCCCAAATTTGTCTTTCACCTACTTCATCCCAGTGAATAGGTGATCTGCATTCCTACCATAAGTGCTTCAAATGGAGGCATACCAATCGAAGCTTGATAGCTATTATTATATGAAAACTCTACTAAAGGCAGATACTCATCCCAAGATCCTTTAAAGTCCAACCCGCACGCCCTCAACATGTCTTCTAAGGTCTGAATAGTCCTTTCCGACTGACCATCTGTCTGTGGGTGATAAGCTGTACTGAATACCACTTTTGTTCCCAACGCCTGATGTAGACTCTTCCAAAACCTTCCCAAACTCATGTCTCGATCGATATAATGGATACCGGCACTCCATGCAACCTCACAATTTCTTTAATTCCTAACGTTACTTATACCCGGTCTTGATAGGTATGAAATGAGCTGCTTTCGTGAGACGATCCACAATAACCCAAATCGAATCAAACTTCTCTTTCGTCTTGGGTAAAGCGGAAACGAAATCCATCGTGATGTGTTCCCACTTCCACTGTGGTATTGGCAACGGTTTCAACTCTCCTACCGGTCTAGTGTTCGATATTTATCATTTGACACGTGTGACACTTAGAGACGTATTCTGCAATTTCCTTTTTCATGTTATTCCACCAATACAACTTTTTCAAGTCCTGGTACATCTTGTTCCCTCCCGGATGTATGGAATAACTAGAATAGTGTGCTTCCTTTAGCAGTTCTTTCTTTAAATCTCCTTGAATCGGCACACATAACCTTTTTGTAGCAAATACCTTCATCGTCAACATAAAATTCTGGTGCTTCCCATTTCCATTCTTCTTTTGATCTCCAATATACTCTGATCATCTGACTGACCGTTTTAATTCTGTCCACAAGAGTAGGTTGTATTCTCATGTTAGCCAAAAGTTCACCTACTTGTCTTGTGACTATCTCTAATCCGAATTTCCTCATATCATCAATCAGATGCCGTTCTGTAGTAACCATAGCTTCCAAATTCTCTATCCGCTTCCTGCTCAACGCATCTGCCACGACATTTGCTTTCCCTGAGTGATACTGCATGTCGACTTCATAGTCCTTAATTAATTCTAGCCACCTTCGCTGTCTCATGTTCAATTCCCTCTGTGTGAATATATACTTGAGACTCTTGTGATCTGTGTACACTTTACATCTCTCACCATACAAATAATGTCTCCAAAGTTTCAAAGCATGTACAACTGCCACTAGTTCCAAGTCATGTGTAGGATAATTCTTCTGTACGGTTTCAACTGTCTCGAGGCATATGCAATAACCCTGCCCCCTTGCATCAAAACACATCCTAAACCCTGAAGCGAGGCATCACTATAGATTGCATATTCCTCACCACTCACTGGCAATGCAACATGGTGCTTTTACTAATCTGTCTTTCAACAACTGGAAACTGTTTTCACACTTTCGTCACCATTCGTACTTAATTCCTTTCTGTGTCAACCTCGTCAAAGGACTGGCAATCTTGGAAAAATCTTCCACAAATCGCCGATAATAACCTGCCATTCCCAGAAAACTTCTGATTTCTGACACAGTTTTAGGTCTTGGCCATTCAACCACTGCTTTGATTTTCTCGGGGTCTACCGATATTCCACTTCCATTTACTATATGCCCCAAGAATGATACCTGCTCCAACCAAAACTCGCATTTTGAAAGCTTGCATATAACCGCTCCTCTTTCAACCTATTCAAAACCAATCTAAATGTTCCTCATGTTCTTCCTTATTCCTCGAGTATACCAAAACATCATCTATGAATACTACCACGAACATATCAAGGTATTCTCTGAAAACTCGGTTCATTAGATCCATGAACACTGCTGGAGCATTCGTTAATCCAAAAGGCATGACCACGAATTCATATGTCCATACCTCGTCCTGAAAGCAGTTTTCTGAATATCCTCTGCCTTTATCCTCAACTGATGATATCCAGATCTCAGATCAATCTTAGAGAAAACTGAAGCTCCTGCTAACTGATCAAACAGGTCGTCAATCCTTGGGGGTACTTATTCTTTATTGTCACCTGATTTAACTCCCTGTAGTCTATACATAACCGCATACTTCCATCTTTCTTCTTAACGAATAGTACTGGAGCTCCCCATGGCGATACACTGGTCGTATAAACTTTTTCTTTAGCAGATCATCCAACTGCGCCTTAAGCTCTGCCAACTCGGTAGGAGCCATCCTATAGGGTGCTTTTGATATCGGTGTAGTTCCTGGCACCAAATCTATTCCAAACTCCACTTCCCTCATAGGTGGTAATCCAGGTAAATCATCTGGAAAAACTTCTGGGTACTCGCTCACAACCGGTATATCTGTCACTTCCACTATTGTTTATCTTTTATCATCGATGCCAAAACTGATTTACCCCACAACTCATAAGTTGGTAGCACTGGGGTCTTTGTACCACTAACTTATACTCAAACCGATCTCCATCAGGTAAATCAAACTATACTAGATGATGGCAATCTATAACAGCATGATATTTTGCTAACCAGTCTACTCCCAGAATAATATCAAAATCCACCATATCAATCACAATCAAATCAGCAGGTAGATGTCTATTTTCTATCACAATATCTACAGATCTACAAACTCTATCCAAAACAGATCCAGAACCCAAAGGAGTACTAACAGATACCACATCAGACATGATCTCCACACATAAACCACATGTACTCACAAAAGATTCAGATATGCATGAGAAGCTAGCACCAGTATCAAATAAAATATAGGCACTATGCTGTAGTATAGATAACATACCGCAACAGTGTCTATAGAAGCTGTCTCACTCCTCTGAAGAGCATAAATCTTAGCTGGTGCTCGCTGACTCTGTCCATAGGAAACTCTGCCCAACTGTCCCTCTTTGCAGTCCACTGCTCTATGTCCTCTCTGACCACATTTAAAACAGAAAACCTGTGGAACTGTCTTCTCTGTGCAAACATTACTTTTATGTCCCAACTTTCCACATGAAAAACATGCGTTCTCTGTCCACTTGCAGTCCCTCAAGTCATGTGGCCCAAGGCATCTAGGGCATCTCTTATCAGAACTCTGCCCTACAGATCTGTACTGCTGCACAAATGGTCTCTTTCCTTTATCCTGGGTAACAACACTGACAGCTGGTCTCTTCCCAATATACTGATTCCTCGGTGGTTCCCAGCTCCTGATTCTGCTCAAACCCTGCTCAATCATCTTAGCCTTGTTCACAACGCTGCATAATTGCTCAGATCCATCAAGTTCACCTGGTACTGTATCTCCGGTTCCAATCCAGTGATGAATCGACTAACTTTTGCTTCCTCACTTTCTTTCAGTGCATCAGGTAAAACCTCATAATCTGTGTAACTCGGCCTCATATTCCTCAACTGAAAGCTTTCCCTGCTGCAGCGTATAATATCTTGCAACATCTTTTGCTTAATGCTGTCGGGAAGTATTCTCTGAAGAAAGCCTGGTGAAACATCTGCCATGTGATCATCCCTGGCATGTGCCTCTTAGTACTCGCCCACCAGTTATTTGCCCTACCAGACAGCAAATATGATGCATACTCCACCTTCTTGTTCTCAGGAATGTCCAATGCTGCAAATGTTTTCTCCACTTCCTCTATCCACACCTGAGCTTCCAATGGTTTTCCCGGCACTGGCTCAAACTTGTGCACTAAATCCACAAACTTGTTAAGGCTCAGCACATCTGGATGTCGGCTCCATTACCCCATGTCCATGCAGCTTTGTGTCTCTTGCCTCCAAGCATCAGCATTTTCTTGGACTATCTGCATGTCCCTCCTCATATCCTGCTGCTGCTGACCTACCACTCCTATCAGGGCATTCACAGCCTGCATAAGCTGTGCTACATCCACTGGTGCTTGTCCTGCCGGTGGAGGTGGTAGATTCTCATTGTGAGCCTGATGTTCATCCTCATTTTCCTCAGTATTTCTTCTCCTGGGCGGCATTCTAAAACAAACAAAACCTCATAGATTAGAACAAGGGTATCCAACTTGATTTAACAACTTAAATCTAAACATCAATAGTTTAACTAGACAACAACCCTATTTATCTACCCCTCTCGTCTTATCTCACCGTCCTAAGGAGTCAAAACCTAGGTCTACCAGATTTAAAACCTATTGCTCTGATACCAATTAAGCTGTAACGCCCTAAAATAAGCATTACAACCCCCATGTCCTCTCTTGATTAGGACACGCTAAGGCTATAATTTCCACAATAACCTGAATAACACCTGAATAACTCACAAGGTATAAAATAAGACATGTGGTCCTCATAAATAAATCATATGATAAGAATATAATCTCCATAATCAGCAAACTGGACATTGTTGACATAACTGCAGGTCAACAAGTCAAACCATACTCTAAAACTATCACATATGAAAACTCCAAATACAACTTAAAATTCAATGAACAAAATATAAATCAGACATAAAAGTCTTCTTGATCCATCCTATATCATCTATGACTATACAACTAGTCATCAGCAGGGTAGTCAGGACCGCTAACGCCATCCCCATCCTCATAGACGATATCAAAACCCGATAGATCATAATCATTATCATCACCTGTACCTGAAATATAACAGAATGAGCGGCGAAGCCCAGTACGATAACATCCAATCCAGTTCAAGCAAGGTTATGCACAAACAACATGTATAAATAAATGCAACTAAACTAAATGCATACAACAGTTTATTATCTATTTTAGTCCAGCAAAACAACACAGTTCAGAATCCAGTATACATAAATTCCGAACTCAGAGTAACTCAGACTCTACTTTAAAAACAACCAACTGATTTGAAAATAAGTAATCATATACATATATGGATGAGTGGGTACTCCCCAAACATCCCAATTCCTGAACACCTAAATTCTACCGGAATCATTTCTTAGCACGAGTCCACTCGGGACAACCTCACACTAAGATCATCAGGGTGCCTCACCAGTATCACTGTCTGCCAGGTCTCTACTGGTCAAAGCCAACCACAACCAGACAGACAATTATTAAGCCGAATATTTATTAAGTTCATTATGCAATTCTGTTCCTACATCCATTCACAAAAATTCTAATCTACAAGCACATACATCAACAATGGATTGGTCGTACCTTTCTAAATATCAGGAATCTAAATCAAATCCTCAGAACCTGATACCAACAACACAAAGCCAACCAAACTCCACAATCTCCTATATCCACACCAATAACAGTTTCACAAACTCCAAATGTCCTGTTACATATATATATATACATCAACAGACATGATCGCATTATCAAATACCTTAAAACATGAATTCTCCAAAAAATCCTAACCTGAAAAGAAATCTCCGTTATATGTACCGTCTATTCGATCAAACTCCACAATTATCCTCAAGAATAACAAGGAACCGCACAAAACTCTACAATCACCAATTATTTCATCAAAACCCTAATTCGCAATACATTAAGAACATATAAGGATTGTTTAGATCGTATTTTGTTGGAATCATAATAGAGGAGATTTACTTACTATTTTGAATCGCTAAAACCCGTCTCGCATTCACCAATTCACTGATCTTACACGTGCTAGGGTTTTTCTCCAAAAACCTTCATATAAAAATTCAACCAAACCCTAAAAACTTGTATAAATTTGTAAGAATCCCAATGAAAAGGTTAAGATTACTTACTTTGGATCAGAAAGTATTCTCCCGATAATTTTCCAAGCATAAATCTCTAAGAACACTCCAAAACTCTCTTACACGAAGGAGAATATATTATAAAAGAAATTGTCAAAAATGTTTTTCGCGTCTCGTATTTATAGGAATTTGGTCATACACCGGCCCTATGCCGGCGGCGTACTTCTAGATCTTGCTGGCTTACACCATATGATGGCAAAATTACACAAACACCGACAGCGTTCATCGGGCTTTGATTTCTAGAATTCAATTTCTCCCTTCATACGTGGCAAATCTTTATCCTACGCCGAAGGCTTTTCATGCCGGTGTTGAGAAGAAACCTAATGAATGCCGCCAGCTTTCCTCCTAGCGTTAAGAAAAACGCTACTGTTCCCTTCCTACATTGTCTATACGCCGGCGGCATAAATTTCCCAGGAGGCGCGTACAATGTCAAAAATTGCAAAAATCACAAAACTTGATCCAATTGATGCTATCTTATTCTAACACGAAATTGATCAAACTTAACCTATTTTTAACATCAACATAAAGGCATATTAGAATCTAGTAGCTTGTGAACAGTTATCACTTATAATTATTTTGTATATTACAATTTATATATTCAAATTTTTAATTTAAAGTTTACACAATTAATTATTTTTATTATTTTAACTTACACGATTAAATTTTTCAAATTCAATAAACCAATTTAAGAACTAAGTCTTAATGAATTTAGAATTTCCTATCAAATATAGCTGCGTTTTAAATTTTCATTTTATATCTAGATTAGTAATTATTAATCGGTATTAGTATCTATTATGTATCTATAATCTTTGTAATTCATCTTTGGATTATCGTTTTATACTGATGAGTTTTGTTATTAAACTATATCTTATTAGTTTTGAAATTTAGAGCTGCTTCTAATTATATCTTGAATCATCAGTTCAAGATACGAGATCTTGTTTTTGGTATCTATTAAGGTTAAAAAATATTTTGTTCGGGTTTTTCAAACTAGAAAAGAGTTCATTACAATTCACAAATCTATTCTAAGATTTTTGTTGAATCATATTTGATATTAGTTTCACATTTGCCAATTTGTTCATTTTCTAGTTATGAAAATTATTAAAGGTTACATTGGCAATTCGGGATTTTAATTTCTAAAATCTGTAAATCTTTTAATTAGAGTATTAGTGTAATTTAAATATTCATTTAAGATCTAGATTCTTAGATATCGATCTATTTGTGATCTTATCGTATCTTTTGTAATTCTAGTGATTTGTCTTTAGTCTATAATTTTATATCTTGTAGGTTCTAAAAATTAATCACCAGTTATTGTGTTTTAAAGTTATGATTTCTTGTTGGACTATTGATCATTTTACCAAATATTATATTTTACTGTATAGGGGTTATTCATATTAATTTGTTAATACAACATATTTTATCTAGGCTACTTAATAGTGATAACATATTAAAAATAGTTTGAACACTATTATTTCATTATTTAACAAGTATAGGGTTCATTTCCTAAGTATTAAACTTAAGGAAAAAGGATTTAGTAATTTATATTAACGATTGGTTTATTGTCGTTTATAAATTATTTGAAATCATAGAAATTACAGTTTGTATTTCGAATTTTTTTTTATTGGTAAAGATTCTAATCTTTCTAGTTGTAATTAATTTCGTTCATACTTTAACATTTTCGAATCGAGAAAAATTTGGAGTGATTTTTTCTACTTGTTCCAAATATTCTATATAATCATATATTACTTTTTAGTTTTTATTAAAATTAGATTACGTAATATTAGGGGGATTACATCCTCCCTCCCCTAAGAAAAGTTTTGTCCTCGAAACTTGTAGGGGTTTATCTAAATTCCTAGAGAATTTCATATTTGAAATTTATTCTGTTGTAGACATTTATCTTGTATCTATAGTCTTATATTTCTACAACAGTCGAACTAATAAAAGCGTTCCCTATTCTTTTGAAGTGATTGTAATAGCATCAACAAAGTTTCTTCAATATTTCTCGTAAATGCCTTATTTTCTACGATATCAATAGGATAATACTTCTAAAGGGTCAAGAATAGAAACTTCATAATTACTTATGAAATCGTTGACTATGAGTATATCCATCACTTGAATTGCTAAGATTTCTCTCTTTAATTAATCTATTATCTCCAAAAGTATGATTCATAACTACTAATTTAACGTTGACTTGTTCTATAGAATCATTACAGTAGGGAAGAATTTGATCACTTATTCCATTTTATTCTTCTACAGTTGTCTTAGGTTTCTTTTCTATTGTGATTACTTTAATACCTCTGGTAAGATCTCTTGTCTTATTGAATCATCAACTAATTGCTCCTTCTACTCTTATCACCACATATGTTGTAATAATTCTCCAAATATATTCATATCCAATACATCTGGTAGTATATTTAATATCTCCATGTTCGTTTTGTCTCACATATTCTTTGTACTTTTGTCCAAATTCATATCAGTCCAAATACCACGTACACTTGTGTAGTTTTAGTAGTTCTGTTATCATTGTTGTTTTTATCCTTCTGTACTACTATTCCTCCTATTGGATTTTCATTCATAATCATTAATACTTGGGATTTAATTAATCAAATTCGTCATGTATTCTTCATATTATCTTCACTTAATTTAGTATTATTCTCCATAGATAAAATTTATGACAACTTTTCCTCAATTTCTTATTTATCACTGATTATTGGCACTATTTAAGCTCCATTCAATCTATACTGCTTATTCCCATTTTCTGCTACAATATATGTAGTTTAAACTTAAGGATTTCATTTTCCTAATATATATTCCCAAGTGAGAGTATTTCTTGTCATCAAAAGTATGATCCTATTTTTAATGGTCATAATAATTGATCCAACACTATGGATATGATTTTACCAACTTCTAGTCTTCTCTTTCCTCCTATAACTTCTCCAAATATACTGAGATCAAGAATTATCTTATCTGTTTCAACTAATAATACTATAATCACAGGAGAAAATCCTATTTTTCGTTTCACCTCCTTAATATGTCAACCAACTTTCGAGTATAATGCCAGAAGCATTCTTGCAAACTATAGTGCATTTAGAAGCACAACTGATATTCCTACTGAAGTGTTGTGTTCGATTACCTATAGCTATTGAGTTTCTTCATCAATTCCAATTCATATGAGAAAAGAAGAGATATATTTCGTGATCTTGCTAACTTATATTTAAAGGGTCTAGAAGCTTGTGGTTTGGCTTCTAGTTCAAGGTTGTAATGTCTTTTGTCATTAGTATAAGATGTAAGAGTTTATCTTTTACATCTTTGTGGATAACACATGCCTATATAATACTTGTAATATATAAATATATATATATAGTCTAAACGTCTATCTACCCAAGTTCTACCCAACCTCACATTTGGTAGGTTACTCCTATCTTTGACAAACCTACAACTCTGATACCACTTCTGTCACGACTCCAAATGGGGGCCTAGTAGGATTAATCTAAAGCTATCATATCACGTGTGCACCCGTAACATGAGAGTCGTCTAGTATGTTAGAGTGTACAAGACTCTATTTATTTATCAATATTTATCATATAAATGATTTATTATATTACTGGATTTCAACTATGGAATCCGATTTTCTAATTTCTACCAAGATCGCAGAGAATCAGTATCCCCTACCAAAAAGTGAAAGTGGGTTTCAAATTACAACATATAAAATTCAAAATTTATCTAATTTACATTCTAAGTTTCCATATCCTATATCTCTATCTTCAATAGAGTTTGTTGGAGATGCTCTCTTCACACATTCCTAGCCCAAATCCCAACTAGTATTATTCTTGCACAAAAACTATTGGGGGGTAAGCGAACCACGGGATCAGTGAGATAACCTGACTAAACCACATATCAACAAAAAAAAAAAAAAAAACAAGCAAGTATATTTATCAATCATATGCAATACAAAAATCAATCATATGTACATTACAAGCTTAGATGATCTAGAATCTAAAGTAGGATGAAGATTTAGGCCCTCTCATCGGGGTTGAAGGAGCTCGATAGTATGACCCACCTACCTAGGAGAAACTAAGTACATAGGAAAGCCACGATCCTCATTGTAGTTATCTCTTATACTTTAGGCACTCAATTCTTATTTTAAGCCTTAGAAAATCTACTAAGTGTTAGTCATTTCATAGCGATACCATGAGCGACGTCTTTCATTACCAGTTAGTTCCCATGGAACCAACGGAACAAAGGTAATATTGAGTAGAACTAATAGCTTCTTGCCTAGAAAAACCAAGCATTACCAAAGAATCGAAATACTAATATGTAATAGGCTGCCACATCTTCAAATGCAGTTTATGCAAATCATGCAATGCATGTCCGTTTTATTTATAGTAACAGTAGTTTTTAATCCAATTTAAGGCGATCATACGATTTATAGACAATCATCAACATGTTTCATACAACATTTATCATACAATAGTATTATCACTTATATTATGGTATTTTGTCATTCAATCATACACCACCATCATGCATTATTCCAATCCCGCATGCATATCAATTGAATATATATATATATAATATATATTATTCCAATGCAACTATACTACAAGCACAAACAATGTGATAAAGTCAAGTAAACTGTGGTCCTTGCTAAACTGTTGTATAAGCTACTGGTAGTCCGGAATTGATCTATTTTCCTATGAAAGGAAATAACAGAGATTTATTATTGGACTATTTCCATAAGAGAAGTCTTCCTAGAATTAAAGGCGCTGATTCCAATCGCCGAACGTTAGACTAAACCCGTTACTTTAATTATTGCATCGTTAAATAATTTAATTGAATCCTTATAGGTGCCCAATTATTCTGTATCGGTATTTGATACAGTTTTTATTAAGGTTTTAATCCCTATAGTAAAGAATATTTATCTATTTTTCATTTTGCTTCTCTCGATTTTTGTTTTTATTGCTATCTTTATTTTATTTAAGGGGTTTGTCTTTTCCTTAAGTCCTACTGCTTTTAGTAGAAGATTTTTATCTATTAATTCTTTGCCCGTTAACCTTATCTGTCTCTCTCAAATTGGTATTTTTATTTATTTAAGGGTATATGCTAGTATCTATGCCTTTCAAAAATTATTCTAATAAAATTGTATGTACATGGAGTTTAGATATATCAAATTTTTATTATACTTCAATTTTATTTTTTATTGCAAAACAAGCTAAGTTTAGTAATATAATATTATTAGTATATTAGTTTAAAATGTTAATATCAATATTACTAATAAATACAAGCATAAGAATAACAACAATTTTCATACTATTAGCAAATAATGTTATTAGTGACAAAAAAAAATGATAATAGGATTGATGATAATATAAGTTTAGTGACCTTAACATAAATAAATACAGTATTAATAATTCTAATGAAAATATCAATAATACAGAATACTATAAATAGTAGTAATAATAATGGTCATAATCATAACTATATTAATAGAAATAACAGGAACATTAATATTGGTTTGAGAGTGAAAACTGAGTGCATTTCTATTTGTGATTTCTTATTCGTTTTAAATCTGTTTTCACTGTATAAATAGTCGATTTGGTAGTACTCGAAGAGTACTTTCTAGTAGTGGAATTATTTTCAAGAAAATAGACTTGTACAATTTTTAAACTTATGAAACACATACATAGGTTTCAAGTGAATCCTAATAACTATAGTCAAAACTTGTTTTGATTATATCTAACTCATTTCTAGGCCGTTTTTCATGAATAAATGGTCATTTTCATAGTATCTTCCGGGTGCAATCCATTGATGAGTCGTTTTTGGTTTATAACAAACACATCACTACCGTTTATTCAATTTTCTTAGTCATTTACATGGGTTATTTAGTCTTGTTGTAGTTTAGATGTGGTTTTAGTTTTTCCTTTCTATGATTTGAATTTCTACACTTCAAGTTGATCTATTTAGGTCCTATATAGTCTAAATAACATAAATATATTGTTAGATCCCTTTTGGTAAATTTATAAGACAATTTCTAGAGATAAAACAAAATGAACACTTAAACTAATATGATTCTTACCTTGGTTGGATGCTAGAATTAGCTCCTCATTCTTGATGGAAATAATGATCTAAATAGGATAGTAAGAAGATGAGTAACTAAGGAAATTTATCTAGCTAAACTAACATATATATCTATTTTATTTTCTTAACTTGTTGTGTCTAGATTCCAACTTGAATCTAAGATGAACCAAGGCTATTTAACTTGTTTTTTTAATGTTGTTGAAGGAAGGAATTTGATGTCCTTAAAGTGTTTGGTATGTAGATGGAATATGGAAGGAAAACTAGAGGTTTATGTTCTATTTTGGAATGTGTTCAAGGTTGTCTAATTGCAAATAACACAAGGAGAAGAGGCTGGACACAACTCCATTTGTAGCTAGGATTTCAATTTGTTTTTGTGGGGAATGTGAGTTGGTTTTGTGTCAAACTTAAGGCTATATATATGTACTAAAGTTAGGCTAAAGTTAAGAGGCTTAAAGAGAGTATTTTGGGCTTGAAAGATACAAATTTCTGTTGATGTTTCTCGGGTGGAATTTCATGCGAATTTAAGGATGATTTTTGATGAATTTGTATAGAATTTGTGGCTGATTTCAAGGAGCTTTAATTGTGTTTGTTTGCTAGTTAATTAAGGTCATTTATGTGTGTAAAATAGGGGCTCAAGTTGCAAGAAAATCAGGTCAAAAATCGAATCAAAATCTGAGGTTAAAATTAGAACTCTACTGCAGTTTTCTTGATTTTATTCCTCTTACTGCAACTGCTGTTTAGTGATTTTTCTAGGCCAATTGGAGTTGTTTTGGTTGCATTTTTTAGTTCAAATTATTAGCGTTAAATGTTGATTACATGTGGATTGTTTTGGTTTTAATGTCATTTTCAAGTTGAACTTTGAAGTTCAAAATGGATCAAAGTTGAATGTTTATGTGTGAACTCTACAGCCGAAATTTCCCTAATTGCAACTTAATCTTCATTTCCCCAGCATGGAGAATTCTTCATATAATTTCCTTTGTCTCGTGCTTTCCTGCGTGAAGAAAAAAAAATTCAACGTGCTCCTCTGTTTCCGTGAAGAGCTCCAGTGTTGCAGACTTCAATTTGTTCCAGCCGAAATTCTAAAATGTTGCAGCGAATATCTTTGAAGTTTGGACCATAGTTGAATTTTGTGTTAGGTTTTTGTCTACATGTCATTTTCATTAAGACTTTTGGGACTTCAACTGGTGCGAATTGGGATGTAAATGGCAGTTGAAAGAAATGTGATTCCAGTAGGAGTTTGTGGACGTGAATTCAATCCTAGGAGCTTTTATTCAACGTGAGGATTCTGTATTCTACCTTCTGTTTCCAGTGCTTCCAACAAATTGCAGCCAACTCCTTTGCTGCTTGCGTGATGGACTTTCACGTGTTGTGTGTGGAGGAATACTACTGAAGCCTTTCGTGATTTCCAGCGTCCTTCGTTGTACCGTGCAGCCATTTTGTTCTGTGCGTAGAAAAGGAGTTGCTCTGTTCGTAAAGGGTCTACTTCTACATGAAGTGCTGCTTGTGGATTTCCTTTTTCCAACACGGATGCTGCTGCGGGTGGGGAATTTCTGCTCGGTGATTTCCATTGTGATGCTGCGCGTGGAATACTTCTTCTATTTCTTATGCTTGGTTCCAACGTGAAACTCTGTTCTGGTTCTCATTTCATTTTTTTTCATTTGATTTGTTTATTTGCTTAATAAATAATCAAATTATTTTAACCAGTATTAATTTTATAAACGTATGTTTATATTCGTTACGTAGGGTCTTATTTAGATAAAAATTTCTAAATTTGTATAAAAACTCTAGATTATTTATATATTCAAATTTTTAATTTAAAGTTACACGATTAATTATTTTTAGTATTTTAACTTACACGATTAAATTATTCAAATTGAATAAACCAATTTAAGAACTAAGTCTTAATGAATTTAGAATTTCCTAACAAATATAACAATGGGTTTTAAATTTTCATTTTATATCTAGATTAGTAATTATTGATTGGTATTAGTATCTATTATGTATCTACAATCTTTATAATTCATCTTTGGATTATCGTTTTATATCAATGAGTTTTGTTATTAAACTATATCTTATTGGTTTTGAAATTTAGAGCTGCTTCTAATTATATATTGAATCATCAGTTCAAGATACACGATCTTGTTTTTGGTATCTATTAAGGTTAAAGAAATTTTTGTTTGGGTTTTTCAAACTAGGAAAGAGTTTATTATAATTCATAGATCTATTCTAAGATTTTTGTTGAATCATGTATTTGATATTAGTTTCACATTTGCCAATTTGTTCATTTTCTAGTTATGAAAATTATTAAAGGTTACATTGGCAATTTGGGATTTTAATTTCTAAAATATGTAAATCTTTTAATTAGAGTATTAGTGTAATTTAAATATTTGTTTAAGATCTAGATTCTCAGATATCGATCTATTTGTGATCTTATCGTATCTTTTGTAATTCTAGTGATTTGTTTTTAGTCTATAATTTTATATCTTGTAGGTTCTAAAAATTAATCGCCTATTATTGTGTTTTAAAGTTATGATTTCTTGTTGGACTGTTGATTATTTTACCAAATATTATATTTTACTGTATAGGGGTTATTCATTCTAATTTGTTAATACGACATATTTTATCTAGGCTACTTAATAGTGTTAACATATTAAAAATAGTTTGAACACTATTATTTCATTATTTAACAAGTATAGGGTTCATTTCCTAAGTATTGAACTTAAGGAAAAATGATTCAGTAATTTATATTAACGATTGGTTTATTGTCGTTTTATAAAAAATTTAAAATCATAGAAGTTACAGTTTATATTTCAAAAAAAAAATTTTATTGGATAAGATTCTAATCTTTCTAGTTGTAATCAATTTTGTTCACACTTTAACATTTTCGAATCGAGAAAAATTTGGAGTGATTTTACTACTTGTTCCAAATATTCTATATAATCATATATTACATTTTTATTATTTATTAAAATTAGATTACGTAATATTAGGGGATTACAAACAACCCACCAATGTTAATAGAATGAAAAAGGCCCCTACAATGTGAATGCATATAGTCAGGAAAAGGCATTGGGTTTTAATAACCAAGAAAGGTAGCTCCAATCAACATACATGTGCTCATTGCAATGCTGCATATCATTAACACTTCGCCGTAACTCGGCCATCAATTACGCATTTCACGTAAATAAGTAAAATACCCCTTTCTAGAATCATAAAAAATTTGCATGATCTACTCCCTTTTCCCCAATGTATAAGCATAATTGGATGGTCAAAATTTGCATTCAAAAGCATTTCCCAGCTTTTAAAATCATCAAATTTGCTAAGTTTTTGCCATACCTGTTAAAGTTTCTCCATTTCTATTTAACAAACGAGCTCCACTTGGTCCGAGAGCTAAAGGATCATGTACATTTGAATATAAAGTCTTAGTTTAGTAGTTTAATCATTTAACTTAAAATTTACTCATTGATCTACAATTTCAACAAATAAATAGTAATATACATAAAAATGAAATTAAGAAATTAGTAACCTTATCCCACTTATGAATTTCTGATATATGCTTGAGCAGATTTCTTTCTAGATCTTCGGACATTAACACTTCCTTGTCATCTCTATCTATACAATAATCTATTAAGACATGTAAAGCCTTCCATCTATCCCACTTAATGCATAAATGGGGAGAATTATCCTCATTGTGGTTTTCCGTAAACAATAGTTGCAATATTCACTACACTAACAAGAGTATAAGGAAACACGTCTTAGCCACTTAAAGATATGTTTGTATAGTAGTTATACTGTAATGAAATTTTTTAACTTTGTTAAAAAGGTTTCTTAAAAACAACAAATTTGGAGTAAAAAATTTAAAGTGTTGCTATGATATATTTTATGCATCAACATGATGATGGGTATATTGCATTATGATATGGCAATTCATTAGACAATTTTTGGAATTTGATAAAACAATTGATAATATGTATATAGTTTTTTGAACTAACAATGTGCAAATAACATGTGGCAATTTTCTTTTTTTATACAATGCATATTTCATTAAAATAAGAAATAAAAAAAATTTCAAGTGGTTTTAAAAAATTCAAGAGGAAAGGCATTGATTGGTACATATTGCTGCATTTTCATAAAAAACTATTCGCGACATAATATACTTGTTGTCATATCGTTGCGTAAAATTTAATATAGAAACACTTTTAAGTTATTATCAAATTGTATTTTTTTTAATCTTACTAACTAAACAAAAATTTTTTGTAGTAATTAACAAACTAAAAATTGTGACTATTTTGATATAATAAATTGAAAGATTACACACAATAAAATTGGGACATGAAGTTCATTTTTAAGTAAAAATAACATTGACCTTATCCGTACAAATTTGATTTCCCCATATGAGTAAAATGTCTCTCAGTTCTAGAGATATTAAAAAAAAGTTATATAAAAAAAAGCTAACGTATTTGCTGTATGATATGTTAAGACAACAAAACCTAGCAGCATTCTTCCAAAAAATATAAAAGCACGTGGACACATTTTAAGATGGTTCCTAACTTGATTCTAGTGATAACAACTCTATGAGGGAAATCCCCATTGCAATCGTCAAAAGAGCCTTGCAAACTGCCATTATGAACAACCACAACTTATTTCTCTACAAATGGATTGCACTAAAAAAATATACGTGTACCATCACTAAGATCAACAACCCGCTGATAAAATCGAAAAGGCCCCACATTGTACATATATATAATCTGGAATAGGCATTGGGTTTTGATAACCAAGAAAGGTGGCTCCAATCAACATACATATGCCTACTACAATGCTGCATATCCTTAAAAATTTCCCCGCAACTTGGCTATCCATTACGTATTGCATGTAAATAAAAAAATACCCCTTTCTGGAGTCATAAAAAAATTTCATGATCTACTATTCTCTCACCAATGTGTAGGTATAATTGGATGAACAAAATTTGCATTCAAAAGCATTTCCTAAAAAAACCTGGCTTTTAAAATCATCAAATTAGCCAAATTTTTGCCACACCTATATTAAAGTCTCATGATTTCTATTCAACAAACGAACTCTACTTAGATTGAGAGCTAATCGATCATGTACATTTGAATATAAAGTCTTGATTTAGCAGTTTAATCATTTAACTTAAAATTTACTCATGATTTACTGTTTCAACAAATAAATAGTAATACATATAATAAATAAAGAAATTAAGAAATTAGTAACTTTATCCCACTTATGAATTTCTGATACATACTTGAGCAGATTTCTTTCCAAATCTTTGGACATTAACACTTCCTTGTCATCTCTATCTATACAATAACTTATCAAGACATATAAAGCCCTCCATCTATCGTATTTAATGCATAAATGGAGAGGATTATCCCTATTTACGATTCCGTAAACAGTAGTAGCAATATTCACTACACTAACAAGAGTCTAAGGAAAACACATTTTAGCAACTTAAAGATATGTCGGTATAGTAGTTATATTGTAATGCAATTTTTTAACTTTACTAAAAAGGTTTCTCAAATACATCAAATTTAGAGTAACAATTTTAAAGTGTTGCTATGATATATCTCATGCATCAACATGATGATGGGTATATTACATTATAGATACGGCAATTCATCAAAGCATCACTGGAATTTGATAAAACAATTTGATAATATGCACGTAGTTTTTTATCCTAACAATGCACAAAAAAAATGTGGTAATTTTTTTAAATAATGCATATTTCATTAATATATAAAATAAAAATTTTTAAGTGGTTTTAAAAAATTCAAGAGGAAAGGCATTGATTTGTACATATTGCCACATTTAAAAAAAAAAAAAAACTATCCGCAACATAATATACTTGTTGTCATATCATTGCATAAAATTTATTATGAAAACACTTTTCAATCATTATCATTTTTTTGTATCTTTCCAACTAAACAGAAATTTTTTTTAGTAATTAACAAACTAAAAATTGTGACCAATTCGATATATATAAATCGAAAGATTATACACAACAAAACTAGGACACAAAGTTTATTTTCAAGTTAAAATAGCATTGACCTTATTCATACAAATTTGATTTCGATTTCCTAATACGAGTAAAATGTCTCTAAATTTTAGGAATATTAAAAAAATAATAAAAAGAAAGCCTAATGTATTTGATGTATGAAATGTTTAGACAACAAAACCTAGCAGCATTCATCCAAAAAAAAAAATAAAGCACACGGACACATTTTAGGGTGGTTCCTAAATTGATTCTAGCGATAATAACTCTACGAAGGAAAACCCATCGCAATTGTCAAAAGTACCTTGCAAACTACCATTATGAGCAACAAAAACTTATTTCTCTTCAAATGGATTCCACTCGCAAGCTATATGTGCACACTTCACTATGACCAACAACCCACCAATGCTAATAGAATAAAAAAGGCCCCCACAATGTACATATATCTAATCTGGAACGGGCATTGGGTTTTAATAACCAAGAAAGGTGGCTCCAATCAACATACATATGCCCACTACAATGCTGCATATCATTAATGCTTTCGCTGCAATTCGGCCATCAATTATGCATTTTACGTAAATAAGCAAAATACCCCTTTTTGGAATCATAAAAAATTTTCATGATGTACTCCCTTTTCCCTAATGTGTAGGCATAATTGGATGATCAAAATTTGCATTCAAAAGCATTTTCAAAATAACATGGCTTTTGAAATCATCAAATTTGACAAATTTTTGCCATACCTATATTGGAGTTTCACCATTTCTATTCAACAAACGTGCTTCACTTGGTCCGAGAGCTAAAGGATCATGTACATTTGAATATAAAGTCTTGGTTTAGTAGTTTAATCATTTAACTTAAAATGTACTCATTGTTCTACAGTTTCAACATATAAATAGTAATATACATATAAATAGAAAAATGAAATTAAGAAATTGCTAACCTTGTCCCATTTATGAATTTCTGATATATGCTCGAGCGTAATTCTTTCCAGATCTTCGGACATTAACACTTCCTTGTCATCTCTATCTATACAATAATCTATTAAGACATGTGATGCCCTCCATTTATCGTACTTAATGCATAAATGGAAAGGATCATCCGCATTTGCGTAAACAATAGTTGCAATATTCACTACATCAATAAGAGTCTAAGGAAATGCGTTTTAGCAACTTACAAATATGTTAGTATAGTAGTTATATTGCAATGCAATTTGTTAACTTTGGTTTCTCAAAAACAATAAATTTGGAGCAATAATTTCATAAAAAACTATCTGCAACACTTCAAATTCAACAAATTTGGAGTAGCAAATTTTGTAAATAATGCATATTTATTAATATAAGAAATAAAAATTTTTTAAGTGGTTTTAAAAATTCAACAAGAAAGGCATTGATTTGTACATATTTCTGCAATTTCATAAAAAACTATCTACAACATAATATACTTGTCATATTGTTGCAAAAAATTTATTGTAGAAACACTTTTCAATTATTATCAAATTTTTTTTTTTTTAATCTTTCTACCTAAACCGAATTTTTTTAGTAATTAAAAATCTAAAGATTGTGACCAATTTAGTATATATAAATCAAAAGATTATGCACAACAAAACTGGAACATGAAGTTCATTTTCTAGTTAAAATAACATTGACCTTCGTACAAATTTGATTTCCTTATACGTATAAAATGTCTCTCAATTCAAGTGATATTAAAAAAAACGATTATAAAAACAAATGCTAACGTATTTCTTGTATGATATGTTAAGACAACAAAACCCATCACCATTCATCCAAAAAATATAAAAGCACACAGACACATTTCAGGATGGTTCTCAAATTAATTCCAACGATAATAACTCTACGAGGGAAAACCCCATTGCAACTATCAAAAGTGCCTTGCAAACTGCCATTATGAATTGCACCAACTTATTTCTCCACAAATGGATTCCCCTCGCAAGATATATGTGTACCATCACTAAAACCAACAGCCTACTAATGCTAATAGAATCCAAAAGTCCCCCACAATGTGCATGTATATAATTTGGAATGAGCATTGGGTTTTAATATCCAAGAAAGGTAGCTCTAATCAACATACATGTAGCTACTACAATGCTGCATATCATTAACACTTTCCCCACAAGGCTATTCTTTATGCATTTCATGTAAATATGCTAAATACCCCTTTCCAAAGCCATAAAAGATTTCCATGATCTACGCTCCTTTCACCAATGTGAAGGCATAAATAATTATCCTCATATGCAGTTTTCCGTAAACAAAAGTGGTAATATTCACTACACCAACAAGAGTCTAAGGAAACACATTTTAGCAACTTAAAGATATGTTGGTATAGTAGTTGTACTATAATGCAATTTTTTTAACTTTGTTAAAATGGTTTCTCAAAAACAACAGATTTAGAGTAACAATTTATAAGTGTTGCTATGATATATTTCATACATCAACATGCCGATGGGTATATTGCATTACATATATGACAGTTCATCATACAATTGCTGGAATTTGATAAATTAATTGCTAATGTGCATATAGTTTTTTGTCCTAACAATGTGCAAAAACATGTGGCAATTTTTTTTTTTTTTTGTAAACAATGCATAATACATTAATACAAGAAATAAAAAATTTTCAAGTAGTTTTAAAAAATTCAAGAGGAAAGGCATTTATTTGTAAATATTGCCACGTTTTCATAAAAAACTATCCGCAACATAATATAATTGTTGTCATATCGTTGCATAAAATTTATTATAGAAATACTTTTCAATTATTATCAAATTGTACTTTTTTTAATCTTTCTAATTAAACATAATTCTTATAGTAATTAACAAACTAAAAATTATGACCAATTTGATATATATAAATCAAAAGATTATACACAACAAAACTAGGACATGAAGTTCATTTTTGAGTTAAAACAACATTGACCTTGTTTGCACAAAGTTAATTTCCCAATATGAGTAAAACAATTCCAGGGATATTAAAAAACAATCATAAAAAGAAAGGCTAGTGTATTGGATGTATGATATGTTTAGATAACAAAACCCAGCAGTATTAATCCAAAAAAAATATAAAAGCATACAGACACATTTCTCGATGGTTCTTAACTTGTTATAGCGATAACAACACTATGAGGGAAAACCCCATCGCAATTATCAAAAGTGCCTTGCAAACTATCGTTATGAACAACCATAACCTATTTCTCCACAAATGGATTCTACTCAAAAGATATATGTGTACCATCACTGAGACCAACAACCCACAAATGTTGATAGAATCCAAAAGCCCCCATAATGTGCATGTATATAATCTCAAATGGGCATTGGGTTTTAATAACCAAGAAAGGTAGCTCCAATCAACACACATGCGCCCACTACAATGTTGCATATCATTAACATTTTTCCTGCAACTTAGCTATCCATTATGCATTTTATGTAAATAAGTAAAATACCTCTTTCTGGAGTCATAAAAAATTTTCTTGATATACTCTCCTTTCACTAATGCATAGGCATAATTGGATGATAACAATTTGAATTCAAAAGCATTTCTGAAATAACCAGGCTTTTAAAATCATCAAATTAGCCAAATTTTTGCTGCAATTGTATTAGAGTTTCACCATTTCTATTCAAAACGAGCTCCACTCGATCTAAGAGCTAATTGATCATGTACATTTGAATATAAAGTCTTGGTTTAGCAATTTAATCATTTAACTTAAAATTTATTTATTGGTCTCCAATTTCAACAAATAAATGGTAATATACATATATGTCAAAAAATCAAATTAAGAAATTACTAACCTTGTTCCATTTATGAATTGCTGGCATATGCTTGAGCCTATTTCTTTCCTAATCTCTGGACATTAACACTTCCTTATCATCTCCATCTATCACACTTAATGCATAAATGGAGAGGATTATCCCAGTTAGCGGTTCCTTAAACAATAGTAGCAATATTCATTGCACTAACAAGAGTCTAAGAAAACATGTTTTAGCAACTTAAAGATATGTTAATATAGTAGTTATATCGTAATGCAATTTTTTAACTTTATTAAAGACGTTTATTAAAAACAACAAATTTGGAGTGACAATTTATAAGTGTTGCTATGAGATATTTCATGCATCAATATGCACATAGTTTTTTGTCCTAACAATGTGCAAAAAACATGTGGCAGTTTTTTTTTTTTTTTTTTTTTTTGGTAAACAATGCATTTCATTAATATAAGAAATAAGAAATTTTCAAGTGGTTTTAAAAATTAAAGAGAAAAGGCATTGATTTGTATATATTGCTGCATTTTCATAAAAACTATTCGTGACATAATATATTTGTTGTCCTATTGTTACATGAAATTTCTTATAGAAACACTTTTCAACTATCATCAAATTATATTTTTTTTTTATAATCTTTCTAACTAAACCAATTTTTTTTTTAGTAATTAACAAACTAAAATTTATGGCCAATTCAATATCTATAGGTCGAAATATTATACACAACAAAACTGGGACATGAAGTTCATTTTCGAGTTAAAATAACATTGAACTAATCCGTGCAAATTTGATTTCCCAATATGAGTAAAATATCTTACAATTCAAGGGATATTAAAAAATTATATAAAAAAGGTTAAGGTATTTACTGTATGATATGTTTAGACAACAAAACCCAGTAGCATTTATCCAAAAAAATATAACAGCATACAGACACATTTCAAGATGGTTCCTAACTTGATTCTAGCAATAACAATGCTACGAAGGAAAACCCATCGCAATTGTCAAAAGTGAAACATTATGAACAACCATAACTTATTTCTCCACAAATGGATTCCACTCAAATGATATATGTGTACCATCACTAAGACCAATAACACTTCCTTGTCATCTCCATCTATACAATAATCTATTAAGACATGTAAAGCCCTCCATCTATTGCACTTAATGCATAAATGGAGAGGATTATCTCTATTTGCGGTTCCAAAAATAAAAAAGTTTCAAGTGATTTAGAAAAATTCTTGACTAACGACAATGATTTATACAAATTGCAACTTTTTCCTAAAAAACTATTCGCGGCATAATATACTTGTTGTCATATCGCTGCATAAAATTTATTACAGCAACACTTTTAAATTATTATCCAATTGTATTGTTTTTCATGTATCTTCTTAATTAAACTAAAAAAATTTTTAGTAATTAACGAAATAAAAATTGCGACCAATTTGATATATATAAATCAAAAGATTGTACATAATAGAACTAGGACATGAAGTTCATTTCAGGTGAAACTAAAATTGACCCTATCCGTCCAATTTTGGTTTCCCAAAATGAGTAAAATGTCTCTCAATTCTTTGAAAGTTAAAAAAAATTATAAAAAGAAAACGCTAACTTATTTGTTATATGATATGTTAAAACAACAAAATCAAGCAGTATTCATCCAATAAAATATAAAAGCATACTGACACATTCCAAGATTGTTTCTAACTTGATTCTAGCGATAATAACCCTAAAAAAGAAAACCCTATCACAATCGTCAAAAGTGTCCCACAAACTACCGTTTTGAACAACTAAAAGTCATTTTTTCACAAATGGATTACACTCAGAGATATATGTGTACCATCACTAAAACAAACGACCCACTTATGCTATTAAAATCCAGAAGGCCCCTCACAATGTTCATGTATATAATCAAGAAAGTGTATTGAGGTTTCAATAACCAAGGAGGGTGGCTCCAATCAACATATGCGGCCACTACAATGTTGCATATCATTACACTTTCTTCGCAACACGGCTCTGCTTTATGCATTTCACGTAAATACGCTAAATACCCTTTTGGGAGCCATAAAAAAATTTTCATGATCTACTCTCCTCTCACCATTGTTGAGGCATAACTGGATGATCGAAATTTGCATTCAAAAGTATTTCTCAAATAACTTGGCTTCTAAAATTATCGATTTAGCCAAATTTTTCTGCACCTATGTTAAGAGTTTCACCATTTCTATTCAACAAACGAGCTCCACCTGGTCCGATAGCTAATGGATGATGTACATTTGAATATAAGATCTTGGTTTAGTAGTTTAATCACTTAACTTAAAATGTACTAATTAGTCTACGATTTCAACAAATAGACAATAATATACATTTATATATGAATAAAATTTAGAAATTACTAACCTTGTTCCATTTATGAATTGTTGGTATATGCATGAGTCTATTTCTTTCCTGATGTTCGGACATTAACTCTCTATGTCATCTCTATTTACACAATCTATCTAAGACATAAAAGCCCTCCATCTATTGTACTTAATGCATAAAGGAGAGTATTATCCTCCGCGGTTTTTCCATAAATAATCATAATAATATTCACTATACCAAAAAGAGTCTAAGGAAATGCATTCTAGCAACTTAAAGATATGTTGGTATATAGTTATATTGTAATGTAATTTTTTAACGTTGTTAAAAAGGTTCTAAAAAAAAAAACAAATTCTGAGAAACAATTTATAAGAGTTGTTGTGCTATATTTTATGCGGCAACATGATGATGGGTATATTGTGTTTATAGATGATATTTTAGGAATATACGGCAATTCATCATACAATTATTACTGGAATTTGACAAAACAATTGCTAACATGCACTTGGATTTTTCTCCCAACAATGTACAAAAAATAAAAGGCAATTTTTTTTTTTTTTGCAAACCATGCTATTTCATCAATATAAGAAATAAAAATTTATTAAATGGTTTTAAAAAATTCATGAGGAACGTCAATGATTCATACAAATTGCCATATTTTCCTAAAAAAGTATCCATGACATAATATACTTGTTATCATATCATTGCGTAAAATTTATTATAGCAACACTTTTAAACTATTGTATAATTGTATTGTTTTTTTATGAATCTTTTTAACTAAACTAATTTTTTTTATTAATTAACGAAAAAAATGTTGCGATCAATTCAATATATATAATTCGAAAGATCATACACAACAAAACTAGGACATGAAGTATATTTTCGAGTGAAAATAAATTGACCTTTATTCATACAATTTTGATTTCCCAATATAAGTAAAATGTTGCTCAATTCCAGGGATGTTTAAAAAAAATAATTATAAAAAGAAATGCTAACATGTTTTCTATGTAATATGTTAAGACAACAAAACCTAGCAGCATTCATCCAAAAAACAAAAAATAAAAAATAAAAGCGCACAAACACATTTCAAGATGGTTCCCAACTTAACTATAAAAATAATAACTCTACGAATGAAAACCCCATCGCAATCGTAAAAATTGTCTTGCAAACCGTTGTTTGAACAACCACAGCTCATTTCTCCACAAATGGATTCCACTCATAAGATATATGTGTACCATCATTAAGACTAACAACCCACTTATGCTAATGGGATCCAAAAGGCCCGTACAATGTGCATGTATATAATTTGAAAGGGGCATTGGGGTTTTAATAACCAAGAAGGTTGGCTCCAATCAACATTCATGCAGCCACTACGATTCTGCATATCATTTAACACTTTCCTAGCAACTCGGCCATCCTTTATGCATTTCACGTAAATATGCTAAAAAACTTTTTCTAAAGCCATGAAAAATTTTTATGATCTACTCTCCTCTCACTAATGTAGAGGTATAGTTAGATGATCAAAATTTGCATTCAAAAGCATTTCTCAAATAATCAGGCTTTTAAAATCATCAATTTAGCCAAATTTTTGCCGCACTTATGTTGGAGTTTCACCATTTATACCCAACAAACGTGCTCCACTTGGTTTGAGAGCTAATGGATGATGTACATTTGAATATAAAGTCTTGGTTTAGTAGTTTAATTGTTTAACTTAAAATGTACACATTGGTCTACGATTTCTACAAATAGATAGTAACACACACACACACATAGATAGAATTTAGAAATTACTAACCTTCTTCCATTTATGAATTGTTGGTATATGCATCAGTCTATTTCTTTCACAATCTTCGGACATTAACACTTCCATGTCATCTCTATCTATACAATAATCTATCAAAACATGTAAAGCCCTCCATCTATCGTACTTAATGTGTAAATGGAGAGGATTATCCTCATTTGCAGTTTTTCGTAAACAATCATAGCAATATTCACTACACCAAAAAGAGTATAAGGGAACACATTTTAGTGACTTAAAGATATATTGGTATAGTATTATATTGTAATGAAAATTTTTTAATTTGTTGAAAAGGTATGTCAAAAACAACAAATTTTGAGAAACAATTTATAGTGTTGCTATGATATATTTCATGCAACAACATGACAACGGATATTTGCGTTCATAGATGATATTTCAGGAATATATCGTAATTCATCATACAATTGTTGGAATTTGATAAAACAATTGCTAATATGCACAAGGTTTTT
Organism: Combretum micranthum; assembly: GCA_024138025.1. Lineage (NCBI taxonomy): Eukaryota > Viridiplantae > Streptophyta > Magnoliopsida > Myrtales > Combretaceae > Combretum > Combretum micranthum. Next base: position 264,017 of record JAMXBD010000421.1, read on the forward strand.
TTCACCCAACAATGTACAAAAAAAAATGACAATTTTATCTTTGCAAACTATGTATATTTCATTAATATAAGAAACAAAAATTTTTCAAGTGGTTTTAAAAAATTCACGAGGAACGTCAATGATTTATACAAATTGTCGCATTTTCCATAAAAAACTATCCGCACATAATATGCTTGTTATCATATCGTTGCATAAAATTTATTATAGCAACACTTTTAGATTATTATCCAATTTTACTATTTTTATATGAATCTTTTAGTAATTAACGAAATAAAAATTGCGACCAATTCATTATATAAATCAAAAATATATACACAACAAAACTTGGACACAGTTCATTTTCGAGTGAAAATAAAAGTGACCTTATTCGTACAATTTTGATTTTCCTACGTAAGTAAGATGTCTCTCAATTCCAGGGATGTTAAAAAAAAAATTTAAAAATGAAAGGCTAACATATTTGTTGTATGATATGTTAAGAAAACAAAACCCAACAGCATTCATCCAAAAAAAAAAATATATATATATATAATTACACATGGACACATTTCAAGATGGTTCCTAATTGGATTTTAGCAATAATAACTCTACAAGGGAAAACCCCATCGCCATCATCAAAAGTGCTTTGCAAACCGCCGTTTTGAACCACCACAACTCGTTCTTGACGAATGGATTCCACTCATAAGATTTATGTGTACCATCACTAAGACCCATAACCCACTTATGCTAATAGGATCCAAAAGGCCCCCACAATGTGCATGTATATAATCAAGAAATGGCATTGGGGTTTTAATAATCAAGGAGGGTGGCTCTAATCAACACACATGTAATCACTATAATGCTTCATATCATTTAACACTTTTCCTACAACTTAGCTATCTTTGATGCATTTCATGTAAATATGCAAAATACTCCTTTCTAGAGCTATAAAAAATTTTCATGATCTACTCTCCTTTCACCAATGTGCATGTATAATTGGATGATCAAAATTTGCATTTATAATATTTATCAAATATTATGGCCTTTAAAATATTCAAATTAGCCAATTTTTTGCCACACGTATGTTAGATTTTCACCATTTCTATTCAGCAAACGAGCTCCACCTAGTAGGAAAGCTAATGGATGATTTACATTTGAATATAAAGTCTTGGTTTAGTAATTTAATCGTTTAACTTAAAATGTATTCATTGGTCTATGATTTCAACAAATAGATAGTAATATACATATATATTTAAATGGAATTAAGAAATTACTAACAGTGTTACATTTATGAATTACTTGTATTTCTTTCTCAATCTTTGGGCATCAACACTTCCATGTAACTTCTATTTATACAATAATCTACTGAGACATGTAAAGCCTTCCATCTATCCTACTTATGCATAAATGGAGATGGTTATCCTCCTTTGCGGTTTTCCATAAACAATCATAACAATATTCACCACACCAAAAAGAGTATAAGGAAACATGTTGGCATAGAAGTTATATTGTAATGCAATTTTTTTAACTTTGTTAAAAAGGTTTGTCAAAAACAACAAATTTTGAGAAACAATTTATAAGTGTTGTTGTGATATATTTCACGCAACAACATGATGGTGGGTATATTGCGTTTATAGCTGATATTTTAGGAATATACGTCAATTATCTTACAATTGCTGGAATTTTATAAACAATTGCCAAAATGCATATGGCTTTTTCTCCTAATAATGTACAAAAACATATGGTAATTTTAATTTTGCAAGCATATTTTAGTAATATAAGAAATATAAAATTTTCAAGTGGTCTTAAAAAATTCATGAGGAATGGTAATGATTTATACAAATTGTTGCATTTTCCTAAAAGACTATCCATGACGTAATATGCTTGTTTCATATCGTTAAATAAAATTTACTTCAGCAACACTTTTAATTATTATACAATTGTATTGCTTGTTTATGAATTTTTGTGAATAAACTAAAAATTTTTTAGTAATTAACAATCTACAAAATTGCGACCAATTATATATACATAAATAGAAAGATTATACACAACAAAACTGGGACATGAAGTTCATTTTCGAGTGAAAATAACATTGACCTTACCCGTACAATTTTGATTTTACCAATACGAGTAAAATGTTCGCCAAATTACAGGGATGTTAAAAAAACAATTATAAACATAAAAGCTAACATAGTTTTTGTATGATATTTTAAGACAACAAAACCCAACAGCATTCATTCAAAACAATAAAAGCACACAGACACATTACAAGATGGTTCCTAACTTGATTCTAGTGATAATAACTCTACAAGGGAAAACCCCATCGCAATCGTCAAAAGTGCATTGCAAACCGCCATTTTAAACAACCATAACTCATTTCTTCACAAATGGAATATATGTATACCATCACTAAGACCAATAACCCACTTATGCTAATAGGATTCAAAAGGCTCCCATAATGTGCATATATATAATCAGGAAAGGGCCTTGGGGTTTTCATAACCAAGAAGGTTGGCTTTAATCAACATACATGTAGCCACTATAATGCTACATATCATTTAACTCTTTCCTAGAACCTCGGCTATTCTTTATGCATTTCACATAAATATGCTAAATATCCTTTTCTGGAGCCAAACAAATTTTCATGATCTACTCTCCTTTCATCAATGTGAAGGTATAATTGGATGATCAAAATTTGCATTCAAAAGTATTTCCCAAATAACCGAGCTTTTAAAATCATCAATTTAGCCAAAATTTTGGCGAACTTGTATTAGAGTTTCACTGTTTCTATTCAACAAACGAGCTCCACCTGGTCTGACAACTAATAGATGATGTACATTTGAATATAAGGTCTTGGTTTGTAGTTTAATTGGTTAACTTAAAATGTACTCATTGTTCTATGATTTCAACAAATATATAGTAATATACATATATATATAAATAGAATTTAGAAATTACTAACCTTGTTCCATTTATGAATAGCTGGTATATGCATAGTTCTATTTCTTTCCCGATCTTCGAACATTAATACTTCCATGTCATCTCTATCTATACAATAATCTATTAAGACATGTAAAGCCGTCCATCTATCATATATAATGCATAAATGGAGAGGATTATCCTCATTTGTGGTTTTCCCTAAGAAATCATAGTAATATTCATTACACCAAAAGGAGTTTAAGAAAACACGTTAAAGATACGTTGGTATAGTAGTTATATTGTAATGCAATTTTTTTAACTTTGTTGAAAAGGTATGTAAAGAACAACAAATTTTGAGAAACAATTTAAGTGTTGATGTGATATATTTCATGCGACAAATGACGATGGGTATATTGCATTTATAGATGATGTTTTAGGAGTATATGGCAATTCATTATACAATTGATGGAATTTGATAAAACAATTGCTAACATGCACAAGGTTTTTCTCCCTACAATGTACAGAAAACAAATGGCAATTTCATTTTTGCAAACTATGCATATTTCATTAATATAAGGAATAAAAATTTTTCAAGTGGTTCTAAAAATTTCATGAGGAACGTCGATGATTTATACAAATTGCCGCATTTTCCTAAAAAACATCTGCGACATGAATGCTTGTTATTATATCGTTGCATAAAATTTATTACGGTGACACTTTTAAATTATTACCCAATTGTATTGTTTTTTATGAATCTTTTTAACTAAACTAAATTTTTTTTATTAACTAACTAAACAAAAATTGCAACCAATTTGATATATATAAATCGAAAGATCATACACAACAAAACTAAGACATGAAGTTCATTTTCGAGTGAAAATAAAATTGACCTTATCCGTACAATTTTAATTTCTCAATACGAGTAAAATGTCGCTTAATTCCAAGGATGTTAAAAAAACAATTATTAAAAGAAAGGCTAACGTGTTTTCTGTATAATATGTTAAGACAACAAAACCTAGCAACATTTAACCAAAAAAATATAAAGCATATGGATACATTTCAAGATGGTTTCTAACTTGATTCTAATAATAATAACTCTACGAAGAAAACCCCATCGCAATCATCAAAAATGCTTGCAAAGCATCATTTTGAACAACTGCAACTCATTTCTTACAAATGGATTCCACTCACAAGATATATATGTACCATCACTAAGACCAACAACCCACTTATGCTAATAGGACCCAAAAGGCCCCCACAATGTGCATGTATATAATAACCAAGGTGAGTGGCTTCAATCAACATACATGCAGCCACTATAATGCTGCATATCATTTGACACTTTCCCCACAACTCAGCTATCCATTACGCATTTTCATGTAAATATGCTAAATATCCCTTTTTGTAGCCATAAAAAATTTTCATGCTCTACTATCCTTTCTCCAATGTGTAGGCATAATTGGATGATCAAAATTTGCATTTAAATGCATTTCCCAAATAACCTGGCTTTTAAAATCATCAAGTTAGCCAAATTTTTGTTGCACCTATATTGAAGTTTTGGCATTTCTATTCAACAAACAAGTCTACTTGGTTCGAGAGCTAATGGATCATGTGCATTTGAACATAAAGTCTCGATTTAGTAGTTTAATCATATAACTTAAAATGTACTTGTTGGTCTATAATTTCAACAAAGAAATAGTAATATACATATATGTAAAAAAATCAAATTAAGAAATCACTTACCTTGTCCTATTTTTGAATTGCTAGCATATGCTTGAGCATATTTCTGTCTTGATCTTCAGACATTAATACTTCCTTGTCATCTCTATTGATGCAATAATCTATTGAGACATGTAAAGTCATCCATCATTGTACTTAATGCATAAATGGAGAGGATTATCCTCTTTTGTTGTTTCCATAAACAATCGTAGCTATATTCACTACACCAAAAAGAGTCTAAAGAAATGCTTTAGAAACTTCAAGATATGTAGGTATAGTAGCTATATTGTGATGTAATTTTTTAATTTTGTGAAAAAGGTTTCTCAAAAAACATCAAATTTTGAGTAACAATTTAAAGTTTTGCTATGATATATTTCATGCAATAATATGACGACAAGTATGTTGTGCTATAGATAATATTTTAGGAAAACAAGGCAATTTATCATACCATTGCTACAATTCATAAAAAATTGTAGATATACTCAGTTTTTTGTATTAATAATGTACAAAAAACAAATTGACATGTTTTTAAACAATGCATATTTCATTAATGTACGCAATAATTTTTCAAGTAGTTTCAAAAAATTTAAGAGGAAAGTAATGATTTATACAAATTGCTACAATTTTCCTAAAATACTATTCGCAACATAATATACTTGTTGTCATATCGTTGCATAAAATTTATTACAGCAACACTTTTAAAGTATCATCTAATTGTTTTATTTTTTATGAATCTTTTTAATAAAATTAAATAATTTTGTGGTAATTAATAAAATCAAAATTGCGACCAATTCGATATATATAATTTAAAAGATTATACATAACAAAACCAAGACATGAAGTTCATTTTCGGGTGAAAACAAAATTGACCAAATTCGTTCAATTTTTATTTCCCAACACAAGTAAAATGTCTTTCAATTATGGGATGTTAAAAAAAAACAATCATAAAAAGAAAGGCTAACATATTTTTGTATGATATGTTAGGACAACAAAAAACAAGACCATCCTTTCCAAAAAATATAAAAGTACATGAACAAATTTTATGATGTTTTTCCAGCTTGATGCTAGCCATAATAACTCTACAAGGTAAAACCCCATCCAAATTGTTAAAAATTGTTATGTATAACCACAATTTATTTCTCCACAAATGGATTCAACTCTCAAGATTTATGTGTACCATCTCTAACACAACAACCCACTTATATTAATGGAATGCAAAAGGCTCCCAAGATGTGCATTTATATATTCCATAATAGGCATTGGGTTTTAATAACCAAGAAGAGTGCCTCCAATCAACATATATACGACCACGACAATGCTACATATTGTTAACACTTTCCCTTCAACTCAACTATCAATTGATCATCTCACCTAGATATACTAAATATCCATTTCTAGAACCATAAAGATTTTCCTAGTCTACTCTTCTTTTACCATTGTTGAGGCATAATTGGATGATCAAAATTTGCATAAAAAAGCTTTTCCAAAATAACCTAGCTCTTAAAATCATCAATTTGGCCAAGTGAGAGTCCCAACTTCCTTTAAACTTTATGGTCTATGCTTTTAACATGTTTGCTAAGGTTTGCATGGTTCTTTCTGATTGCTCATCTATTTGTAGGTGGTATGTCACGTTGAAGTGCAACTTAGTATCTAAGCTTTTTTGTTGGCTTCCTTAAAACTTTGACACAAACCTTAGATCTCAGTCCAAAACAATGCTAGCGAGCACTTCATGTAGCCGTACTCTTTCCTTTATATATAACTTTACTACCTTTTTTAGTGAGTATGTCATGTTGATGGGCAGGAAGTGAACAGACTTTTGCATCATGTCTTGCTGATGTTCTTGTTAGGCACACATAAAGTCCATTGTAATTTGATCCTACTTCCATTCAAGTATGGTCAGCGACTTCAATAGTCCTCCGGGTTTTTGGTGTTCACCTTTCACTTGTTGACACACTGAACACTTCACCACAAAATCGCTACATCTCTCTTTAGTCCATTCCTTTAATAATGGCTCTTCAGATCTTGGTACATCTTGGTTCCTCCCATACGATACACCTCAATCCTCTTTCCAATATGCCTACGACTTGTTTTATGGTGCTTGATCTTCCTAATAGACTGAACTCTTCACATAAAAGTCTTAATCTTTGCCTGTAATTGTAGAAGGTCTTCATGAATCTAGTTGAAAAATCCTAGCCTTGTTCTTAAGTTCTCCAAAGGTGATCTATTCATAAAACAAGAGAAAATTAGTCTTAAAGGCCATACCTTTACCCACTTAACTATCTTGTTCTAGTTTTATAGTCTTTCTTTGTTACTTATGTTTTTCTGATTCTAAACCTATTACTTATGTTATGATCCTTTTCCCCTAACCTTGCTGCTCTGATACCACTTAAACTACCATGCGCCAAAAAGTACTTTAAACATGATAGCTTGTCGTATACAATATTAAAGCTAGATATGACTACCTTAGTCATGCAAAGGCTTTCATATCATGTACAAGGCATACTTCATAATAGATAGAACGCTGGTGGAGTTGCACAATTTGTAGTGGCGATTAATTTAAATAGCATGCAAGGGAACTAAACAAAGTAAATTTTAACATAGGGGCATTACCCCATCAAAACCACAAAGCTCCAAAAGTTGATCGGATTCACAAAGTTTCCAAAATGAATTAAAGTCCTCAATATAAAAATCTAATAAAAGAGGTTTGAAAAGAAATATACTCTAAGTCTTCATGTAAATTCCTTCAAAAAGCTCCCCATAACCATCTCCATTACTTTGAGCTTCACTATCCTAGGATAGAGCCATAAGTATCCCTAAGATAACAAAAATCTATTATGTGTGTAAATGACAACATGCTTAGTGAGTACGTTCCCGCAAATTTATCATAAAGGCAAAGCAAGCAAGTTTGTTATATAACAATAAGCAGATGCCATGCAACAAAACTGATCAAAACTAGTATACACTGGTATCCAGAAATCATGTATAGCACAAATTTGAGCCCTCTATGATAAGGGTTAGAAAATGCTCTTGTAGGTCTCCCTAACTTCTACTACTAGTCCCCGAACACCTGCCAATAACGATTAATGTAGCAACGCTCCTCCAGGAGGTGGTATTTTATAAACAAAGTAGTTCCTCAAGAAGGAGTAGGACCCACATTTTATATGTGGTTTGCAGTTCACCTGATCCCACGTGTAGGAGTAACAACCTTCAAATGTGACTCAATGAGATGCTATGTGTGACCGGTTCTTAGTTTGTACCAACTGTATAGGTTCATTAAGGGTGATCAAGCAATCTAACACAACTCATAACATATCAAATATAGATACTAACATATTTAAGCAACCATCGCAATTATGATGTGCTTATGAGCCTTTTATCACGCAATACAAACACAAGCAAAGTCTTATAGCGTCCACCACATGTAATGCCCTAAACTGAGAGTATTAAACAGCTTGCTTCGTGTCTTTACTAGAAAAGAATATGCTAAGGCTATGATTCTGCTAATCTACCATTTCAACCATATAACTTCAAAGTTTCACTATTAAGGGTACTTCTAAATTATTAATGTCATAATAAAAACTGTGAACGAATCTTAGCTTAAACCAAATGCCAACTTACAATTCATCTTAAAACATCATATGAAAAGAAAATCTTAATACATTAGAAGTCATGAAAACTAATACTCAAACTCCAATAGTCATGATAACTAATTAAAAATCTTCAACTTTTACTATCTCTAACTCTAGATATCTAATAGTCATCTAGATAATTGGCTCCACTATTGTCTTCCCCATAGTCCACGAATACATCATAACCAGATAGATAAAAAATCGCTGAATTATTACCTGCTCTTGAAAAATAAAAGAGAGAGCACAAAGGCCTAGTATGTGAAACCACAATCACATGCACATGAACAAACATCATACAATTCCACATGCAATATTGTAACATATGCAAAAGTCACAAGTTATTATTTTTAATTAGCTTGTCAATTAGCACAGTTTAGAACCATTTGCATCAAGTCCCAAACCCAAAGTAACTCATGACTCCATAAAACACATATACCTATAAACATAGATACTTATATATATTAGTGTTCGGTACTCCCCATACACCTTGGATACCATACTCTTACCACTCCTAAACTACCAGAGTCATCTTTGCGCACAACTCCACTTGAGACAACATCACACACGAATCATCAAGACGCCATCCTAGTAATATGATACTCTCGATCTATCAAACCCAACTAAACATAACCAACAATCCGGTTTAAAGCTAGATAGCATTAAGTTTAGTTGAAATTTCTAAGCCTACAATCACAAACAACAACCAAGATAAGGATATACTCGAAAAAAATTTTGGAATGATTAACCTAGTTCACCAAAGACACCTGAATACAAGCAAACACTGGCTCAAAAAACTTGTTTTCACAAGGTAAATATACTATTAAGGTCATATAAACCTTTAACTAACAAGAACTACAATTATATTAGGTTCAAACACACCTTCCTTTTTTATTGCGGAACAACAGAATCTCTAACAAAGAAATTTAAGGTTTCGCCAACATTCCTCCAAAAGATTGACTCCCTTCAATACCAATTAGAACACTCAGGCAAGATAATCGTTTTAAATCACCAAAGAGTCAAAAAGAAACAAACTTACCTAATACTGTGATCCTTGTTCTCCCTTGAAGCAAGCTATAGGCTTGATAGAGGTTTTAGGGTTTCAAAAGCATATGTTAGGTTATGAGAAGAAAGACAAGGCTAAAGGGCTATATATACTAGTACTACAAGGAAAACCCTAAAAAAATAAGAAATAAATCGGATATTGTAAGCTGACAAAGAAGTCTGGCAGTGTAGGAGTAAAAGCTAATAGCCTAAAACTTAAAAAGATGAAACTGGAGCAAGAAGGTTGGCTCTAACACCAGCGTTGTAGGATCTAACGCTGACAGCATAAATACAAAGGTCAACGGCCTAAGGGCGGTGTTGTGTTACGTCCTCTTGTCCTTCTTGAATGACTCCCTCTTGTTCAAATATATCTTCCATTTATTAATATGTTATTATTTATTTTAGGGTGGACCATAAAAACCTCTTACTTATCAACATATGATAACTCTGCCTTTCGTTGTGATTTATTTATTAATATATTACACCATAAGTCCGATTTTTATCTTTTTCCTATCCATTAGTAAACTACTTTACAAGAAAAGAGTAGGATTTATATATATAAATCAAAAGATTATACATAACAAAACCAAGACATGAAGTTCATTTCCAAGTGAAAACAAAATTGACAAGATTCATATAATTTTGATTTCAATACGAGTTAAATGTCTCTCAATTCTAGGGATGTTAAAAAAAACAATTATAGAAAGAAAGTGTCACACCCGAAGGGTACCCTAAACGTGTCAGTCTACCATACACAATATTAAAGCCTAAGAGTGATCACCTTAGTCACGCGAAGGCTTCCATACTATGTACAAGGCTTAACACATGAGGAGACACGTCGGACTGATACATTTTATATTGATACAATTTGAGTAACAAAGTAAAGGAAATACAACTCACTATATTTTAAATACAACTCACTATACTTTAATTTCAATTCATCAAAAGATTTCACTACATAAAACTTTTACAAAGCAATTCATAACACCTAGCTAATATCTTCAAGTACTCATACTTCCTGCCGGAATCCCAAGGTCATACTCGGCTCTAAACATCTCATTCCCTACATAGCATTCTTGAGTTAACCTGTTCATTCAAACATCTATTGGGGTATAAGCCACATTAGCTTAGTGAGTAAGAACTTCCAAGATCACATTTATAGCACATCATACAAACAAGTGATTAGTCAGACAAGTGATATGCATCAAACAAATGGATTCAACAAACATATGACAGCCGAAAATCATATGTGGAGGGACTTGCGCCCTCCATCCCGGGTTAGCAGATTAACGAATCCTGTGGTATAACGCTGTTTAAGCTCACTGCCAACTGAACTATAAATTCATTTGAGGACAATGATTAATCAAACTTTACACTGTTTAGGATCACGGGAAACCGAACAAATGCTAATGCTCCATCCCCATCGTGATATGAATGAGTTCAATTTCATCTTCAATTCCGAATAATCAATTATACCAATTCTTTTAAGTGTTCAATCAATAATCGCAGACAGTCAATTCTAATTCATTTATACAAGCAATAGTTAATCACCCGGCTTTGATATTCTTATATTCCATTTCTCATATCAACAACAACCATACAAAGTTCCCATTCATCCCCATCATGCATATCCATTTTATCTTTACCAAATATCTAGTGCAACTATCATTACAATTACATACAATAAATGGAATCGGAAGAAATACTCACTCGGCCATTGGATCACCGATCTCTTAGTACAAGCACTCCGGTGGTGAGGAATCGTCGATATCGGGGTCACCTAAAAAGGAAGAAATACCCTAATAAGTATTTCATCACTTAACTAGTCCAAGCTATCTCATACAAATTATCAAATTCATAATGCTTGTTCTAAGCGGGAATTCCAACTTAAAACGGCCATAACGTGGTCGTTTTAACTGGAATTTAGCAAATTATGTATCGATTTCTATCTACTTCGAAAGATCTATCTAATTCTAATATTATTTTCAAGTTTTGCATGTTTTGAAGTTTCGAAAAGGCCAGATCAGTTCTGATCAGTAGCGAAATTCGATTCCGAAAAGTAGTTTTGTGAATGTTTGTGATGTTTGTACTATCCAAAGCAAGTATACATGTAATATGAACAAGTTATTACCATAAATGATATGTCATGAGATATATATATATATATATATACATGTTCTTGATGATATTGAACAAAAGGAATTTTTAGAAAACTTTTTCTTTATAAGACTTTATGAAAAATTAACTTAGAAATGCTAGTTTTGTATTCTTGATAATCCCTACTTGTTTTTAGAAAAATTTCTTAATAAAATATATTTATTCTTGTTAAAATTAAGTCTTCATTATGTATATTCCTAAGGCATTTTTTTTAATAAAAATTCCCATTTTACAATTTGTAAACATGTTTTAAATTGGTTCATCCAAAATCCGAATTTTGCAAAACTTGTTTTTGTGGTGATTCCTTTATGTAAACATCATTTGATGCTTAGAAAATTAAGGCTCAACCATGCCTAGCCACTAAGGACTTCATTTCTTTAATCAAACTTTCATTTTGAGTTTGGAAAGTAAGTGTCTTCATGACCTCAGTCCAAAATTACAAATTTCCTAAGTTGACTAGCAACTTAAATTTTCCCTACTTCATTTCTACTTCTTGTTCTACATATTTTTCTTAGCAAATCCCATCTTCATTTATCAAAATCATTACTTGATGATACCTATGACCTAAACTCCTCATTTTTCATATAAAACACAAGTTTTGGAGTTGATAAATGGGTTTTTAAGGCATGGTTTTGAAATCATCCGAATTTACAAATTTTGGATAAAACTCAATTTTCATACTTTGTAATCTCTTCCTATTTTTGAGAATCTCTACTAGAAGATCTACCATTTACTTATCAAAAACATCTCCTATTGATATCTATTCCATAAGCCTTCCATTTTCTAAACAAAACTTTCATTTTGGGGTTAGAAAATAGGTGTTTACACAGGTGATTTACCTAAGTACGAATTTTACAAAATTTTAAAGAATGAAAACATTGTTTAACTTATTCTTGGGAACCATTTGTTGTTCTAAGGTTATATTTTGATAAACCTCTCTTATACTTGTCAAAACTTGGTATTTGTTACATATATTCCCTAAGACTTCCATTTTCCTATAAAAATTATCATTTTGGCATTTGAAATAGGTGTTTAAATGGTGGCTATTTTAAATCTGAATTTTGAAAAATTCCTTTGATCTTGTTTTCTTTGTAAAACTCATCATTTATCTTTTAAAAACCACTTCCTAATAACCTACCCCTTAAGGCTTCCATTTCTTTAATAAAAGTCTTGTTTTGAAGTTGAAAAATGGGTTTTCAAAATTGGTCTTTGTTGAGATCTGAATTTACAAAATTTATTTTTGGACATACCTTTTGCTAAAATCTATCTAAACTTATGGAAATTCATCCTTACATAACCTATCTTAAGAGCTTTTCCATATCTTGAATAAAAACTTCATTTTTAAGTTGGAAAACATGTTTTTAAACTATGCCTTGGCCTAAATCCAAAAATGAAATTTTGTTTTGAAATTTAATCTTTGAAAATATCTTGAAATCATATAAAATGAAGTCTTGATGATATATATACATTAAGCCTTCATTATCTCAAGTAAAATTTTCATTTTGATACTTGGAAAGTGGTTTTTAATTAGGGGTCTGCCTAAATACGAATTTCACCATTTTTGTTTGAGTTCAAAACCAAGATCTACACTTAATATGAACATAAATATAAAAGAAATCCATGGTAGTAAACTATAAACTCATAGATCTAAACTTTACTATCAAAATCATTCATTCATGTTATCTATTCCCTAAGCCCTCATTTTAAATGAAAAATACACATTTTGAAGTTGAAAAATAACTTTTCTAAATATGGTTCCCTTTTTATCGAATTTTCAAAATAATTTTTGTTGAAACTAAAATTGATCTTGAGCTTTCTAAAACTTTTCTACTATCATCATGCTACTACAAGTTGTTTATGAACATAAAACAAAAGTCTAATGCATTTATGAACTCAAAACACTAGATCTAGTTTACTATACTAGTTATAAATGCATGAACACTATGATGGTTATGTGATGATGAATATATGCAAAATTCATTAGCATAACAAAAATAATAACTCAAATAACAAGATCTAAAGCATAAACAAAAATCAAAGTACAAAAAGTTAGATCTACAAAATATAACTACTTTAGCAAGAAAATAATAATGATACAAGATAATAATCATGGAGAAAGGAGTGTTTCATTTTTGGCATCATCATCCTTAGCTTTTAAGCTTATGGAAGGTCATTTGATGCATGAAACTCTCACTATACCTTACCTATATCATCTATGGAAGCTTTAAGAAGAAAGTTTACTTAAAAATCTTCAAGAATGAAGTGGAAGCAAGGTTTAGAAATGGGGCAGCTTGTGTTCTTGCAAGAACAAGAACAAAAGAAGAAAGAAAGAGAGAAAAAAAAGAAAGGAAAAGAGAGAGTAAATGAGATAGGGTTTCAAAGGAATGAAAAGAAGTAAATGAGAGGCATTAAATAGAGAGAGAGGAGTGTATTAATGTGTGTTAATTAATTGAAAGAGAAAAAAATAAAACAATGGCAGAATTTTGGGGGGCTTCACGTGAATTTTAGCAGAGAGAGAGAGAGAAGTTGAATTGTCTTGTAACTTGAAATTTGAAAGTGTAACTTGTATCATTTAATGTGCTAACTAAAAGAGACTTTAAAATCATTAAATAAATAATTAAAATAAAAGAAAAGAGGCTATTATTAGGGGTGTGGTCAGCTGCCATTGTGGGGAAATGGAGTGTAAAATGAGTGAAAGAAAACTTGAATAATGTGTAGAAGTGACAAATAAAGTGTACTTAAAGTATGGGTTGAAAAAATGTCTTTTATTAAGAAAATATATAAAATAAAATTAAGAAAAATATCTTTAAATGAGTGGCATAATTTTCATAAATAAAATTAAGTAATTATTTGAATTATTTTAGTATTTCAACAAATATGTTACCGGTATGATCAAAATACGCGGATATGAGCTATAAATGATATTTTTATAACTCGAAAAATTCTAAAAATTATTTTATGAAAATAATTTTTTTTTTTCAATTATTAAATTAATTTATTTTATTTTTAGTATCGGGTGTTAAACAGAAACTGATCCCGTAAAAACCGAAACGAACTAAATTTTGGAAAAACAATTTTTCCATAATTTATAAAATATTTATCTAAAAATATAAGGGTTCATAAGAATAATAAAATTGTGTAATGAAATAGAAGTGAATAGTGCATAAGATTAGTTAATTACCGGTAGTAATGAAATACGAATAAAATCGAAAAATCAGATAATTCGAGCCCCAAGACACGCTTTTTTAAGTATGTATCAGAACGGGTTCGAAATAGGTCAAAAATTTACCAATCTGATATTTTTAAGTGATCTTATATTACTACAAGCTATTCTACACACTTATACTACACCTCGGCCTCTAGGGTTAAGGGCGCAAGATTTCTGGACTTAAACTATTGTATTCCACTTAGGTTTCCAGGTGATTCTCTGGTTTAGATCTTTGCCAATTTGGAAACTGATATTTTATGTTTATACAACATATTTAATTTGAGAAATTTATTTTAAATTTTATTTTTTTAAATATTTAATATTCCTTAACGTTTTCGGAATTCTTGAATTGAGTTTTATTTCCGAAGGTTTATCGTTATTTACTTTTTTTTTTAATAATTGGTTTTTGGGTTCTATATTACCCGGTTTTACAAGTTGGAGTTAAATATAAAATTTTTCGTACATAATGGTTTTGAATTTGGAGACTATTGAGTTCTTATTTTATTTTTAAGGAATCTCTTTTCTCAAGATTAAGAAATTTCTAGATTCATTCATGATTTAGGACTAGTCAAAGTTCGATTTTAATTTAGAGTGATTTTTAGGGTTTACTTTTGAAGTTCATCTTGGAATTATTTACTGAAATTTTCTAGGGCTTACAAAAGGCTAACTTATTTGTTGTATGATATGTTAATACAACAAAAACCAAGACCATCCATCTCAAAAACTATAAAAGCACATAAACAAATTCCAGGGTAGTTCCAACTTGTTGCTAGCCATAATAACTCTACAAGATAAAACCCTATCCCAATTGTTAATAGAGCCATTATGAACAACCACAACTCATTTCTCCACAAATGGATTCCACTCTCAAGATTTATATGTACCATCAATAAAGCAACAACCCACTTATACTAATGGAATGCAAAAGGCTCCTACAATGTGTATTTACATCTTTAGGAATGAGCATCGGGTTTTAATAACTATGAAGAGTGACTCCAATCAGCATACATACGACCCCTACAGTGCTATGTATCATTGACACTTTCCCCACAACTCAGCCATCAATTACTAGTCTCACCTAAATATGTTAAATATCCTTTTCTAGAACCATCAAAGATTTTCTTGATCTACTTTCCTTTCACCATTGTGGAGGCATGATTGGATGATCAAAATTTGCATATAAAAGCATTTCCCAAATAACTTGGCTTATAAAATCATTAATTTGGCCAATTTTTTGCCACACCTATATTGGAATTTCACCATTTCTATTCAACAAACGAGCTCCATTTGGACCTAGTGCTGATGGATGATGTATATTTGCATATAAAGCTGTGCTTTACCGGTTTAAACATTAACTTAAAATTTACTTATTTATCTACAACTAAAACAAATTAATAATAATATACATATAAAAAAATGCAGTAAAGATGTCACGCCCCAAGGGGTACCCTAAACATAACAGTCTGCCACACTCAATATTAAAGCTTAAGTGTGACAACCTTAGCCACTCCCAAAAGCATTGATATTAAGTGTAAGGCGTACTCTCACAAATTTAGAGGACCATACAAGGAATTATGAAGCTTAAGAAGATATAATAATATATTAAGAAAAGAGGATTCATAATATTCACTTACTTATAACAATGATCTTTACAAACTTAAGGACATTTCCCTTATTCACTAATATATTACAAGAATATTTGTACATCATCTCTAATTTCCTTTATCCAAAAAGAAATTACCTGACTACAAGGTCCTCGTGGCCTCAACCACAGATAAGGGAACTACAAAAGATATCTATGGGGGTTTAAGCTGACAGGCTTAGTGAGAACTTTCCATAAATAACTTCTTGTAACAAAATTTCAAACAAGTTGTTTAATCAAACAAATGGAATGCAACATACACGTGGGCAAACAAGGCATATAGTTTTTCGGGAACTATATGCTGAATGGATTTGCTCCATTCGGGGTTTGGGTGATACATAACCTCAAACAAGTAGTTTTAGTAAAAAGATTTATGCTTACGACCAATATCGCCAAGCATATGAAGTCTACTTGAATTGAGCCTTACTTTGGATCTTCCGCCAAGCATTTCCTTAACGCCGCCAAGCAATCGCTTTTAGACACTCCACCAAGTGTTGCTTTCAACATGAGCTTACTATCCTTCTCATCTAAGGATAATAACCCAAATGCAATGTGACTCACTTCATGGTATGCATGAATCCATTTATTTATTTATGATATCATAACCTTATTATTATCAAATTTAAGGCGATCAAAGAATCTTATACAAAGCAAGTGTTATACTACAACAAACATTTAAATCAATTCCGGCCTCGCTATTCTTAGGATTTTTTCAAGGAATTATTTTACACACAAATCCATTTGTCTTTTCCTAACTCTAATACAACTAAATTACAAACACAACAAGTATAGTATTTAAAGGAAATAAACTCATGATGCCATGTCGACTATTCTTCTTATACGGATGAGTCGTTCACATACTTCACTCAATCGAAATAATCTTTGAGATATAGGTATCCTTCCTCGGAGTCACCTAGCCAAAGAAAATACCCACAATGAGTATTTCTTGATGATTTTCTTGAGTTTTGACAAGACAATATCAAAAGAACGTTAAAGCTCGTATAAAGGAAAGTTCCAATTTAAAATGGCCATAACTTAGTCATTTTAACTCGGAATCATGCATATAATATACCGATTTCTACCTACTCGAAAAGATCTATTCATTTCTAAAACTATTTTTTATCAAACTAAACCATTTAGGCCCCAAAACAGTGGTGATAAAATTCACCACGAATTTTCCAACTCAAAAACAACTTTGGTCCAATCATCCAAAAATTTATTTGATAAATACTTAGTTATCTATATAGTTGAAAAATCCTCTTTTTATAGCTACATAGCTCATATTTATTCATGCTCAAGTGTTTATTGTCCAATCATGTTTCTTGAGTATAGAAATATTAATTAGAAGTTTAGAAAACTATAGTTTACAAGAAATTCATTTTATGATTGGTTTTTAAAATGAATACTTTGATTCTTTTTGTTTTTCAAAGAATTACTTTATTTTTTACTTATTACTTTTCTAGATGACTTTTTTGAAAAACAATTTTTTTCTTTTCTAAATTCTTGTGTTGGTTCTATGTATGCTCTACACAATCCTTCTTTGACTATTTATTTGAAAAGATCTAAACTTGAAAATCCTTACTTCTTGCTTCCTAAGGTTTTTGCTATGTTAGGTTTTCGTAGAAATCTTTTTGTATCAAAAATCATTTTCTTTTAAAACAAAGTGGGATAATAAATGATTTAAAAAGCTTTTCATAATAAAAGTATTTTCTAAGATTGTAGTGGGTTCTTTTATAACTTGAAAAGAATGGCTTTATTTTTATTAAATCATAGATTTTATACTTCACATAAACTTATCTCTAGGTGGTAAAATCTCCTTTTGTCAATTATTTTTAGAACTTGAAATTTTGGACAACAATCTAAATGAACATGATTTATGAGAAATAATAGCAAACAAAAATAACATAAATAATAAAGTCAAGTATTAGGAATCTTAGCTTTTTAAGGCTCTCGGGACTAAGAAGTAGACTAGTCCCAAAATAAGATAAAATGAAAGAAAGAAAAATTTGTTTTGACTTGATGAGGACAAGTCTAAGACTAGAGGCTAATATTAAAATAACAAGGAATGAATAAATAAATTGCATTGCATAAAATAAATAAATTGCAAGTGAGCTTATATGCTCTAAAGAATATGTATATATATATAGATAATAATACTTAGATATAGTAACAATAATATGAATAAAATAATAACATAAATAGATTTTCATGAATAAGAACAATACATGAACATAATATAGCTTCCATAACATTTAGTCTTTAGAAACTCACACTATAGTCATGTAAAGTTACATGACATGAGAAGAAGAAAAACAATAGGAAATGGTTACCTAAAGAAGACTTTGGTAGTATTATGTAGTTTTGGTTTTTGTTGTAGGTAGAAGTTGTTTTGGAATTATTTTGAGAGAGTTTTGGGGGGATGTTTGGAGAGAGTTTTGAGAGGAGAATTTGAAAGAGTTTTTGTAGAGAATTTGGGTAGTAAATGTGTGAAAGAAGTGAAAGAGGAGGGGGGTATTTATAGGAAAATGTGGAGTGATTTTTGAATGTATAAATAAAAGAAAATTGAAACAAATTGAGGGAGAGGGGGAGGGGCATGCGCCGGCCAGTGAGTAGAGGAGGGAGAGAGTGTGTTTTGTTTTGTTTTTGTGAATTAAATGAAGTAATATGTAAGGTAGATGTGAAATAAAGTTATGAGAAAGGTAAAAAGTAAAGGTTATAGGTTATGGTGTGTGTAAGAGTAGGTGTAAGAAAAAGTAGAGATAAAAGAATAGTGTAGATTAGCAATGAATAGTGTAATGCAAAGTAGATATGACTAATAAAGTACCGATAGTAAGAAAATACGCGTATAATTACGATATCTATTATTTTTACTTACCGAAAAATTATAAAACGGATATTTTTGAAAATCTTATATTTTTACGAGTCTAACGGTATATTTAGAATATTTTTACTATTCTGGGCTTCGGAACACGTTTTTCAAGAATTGTGTCCACTTGGGTTCGAAACGAGTTGCGGTTTTACTAATCGGATCTTTTTACGCTTCCTTGGGTAATTACGTACTATTCTATATTCTAAACTCCTACTTACCTTACTGAGTTGCTTATTCGGGATTACCAGACTTTAAGCTATTTCGTCTAACTAGGGTTTTTGACCTTTAGAGTTCCGATTAACTTCCAGTTTAGGGTTTTAAGCTAAACCGATTCCAAAAATTTGGGGGTTTACAAAAGAAATTACCAACTTTGTTGGTATATGCTTGAGACTTTTTCTTTCCTCATCTTTGGACACCAACACTTCTATGCCATCTTTATCTATACAATAATCCATTTCGACTTTTAAAGCCCTCCATCTATCATACTTAATACATAAATGAAAAGGATTATCCTCTTGTACAATTTCTTGTAATCAATCATAGCAATTCACTACACCAAAGAGATTATAAGGAAATGCTTTGAAGTAACTTAAAGATGTGTTGGTTATATAGTTATATTGTAATGTATTCTTTTAATTTTGTTAAAAAGGTTTCTCAAAGGCAACAAATTTTGAGTAATAATTTATAAGTGTTGCTATGATATACTGCATGCAATAATATGATAACAAGTATATTATCATAGGTAATATTTTAGTAAAATACGACAATTCATGATACGATTGTTGCAATTTATAAAACCATTACCAATATACTCATAGTTTTTTGTATTAACAATGTACATTAAAATGTGGCATTTTTTCTGCAAACAATGTATATTTTATTAATATAAGTAATAATTTTTCAAGTGATTACAATAAATTCAATAGGAAAGGTAATGATTTATACAAATTACCACATTTTTCTAAAATATTATTTGCAGCATCATATACATGTTGTCATATCGTTGCATAAAATTTATTACAATACTTTTAAATTATCACTCAAAATGTTGTCTTTGGGGAATCTTTTTAATAATATTGCAATTAACTATTTTGTTGCTATAAATTTAGCGTTACCTTGTACTCTTTTGGACATAGTTTGCTTCTTACTGTCCCATCTATTATTATACGAATGATTATGGGGAAATAATTTTGGGAATACTCATGCTTTTCCTTCCACTGCAGTCAAGTAGATAAGCATCATACTTTAGCACCACCTAAAACAGTCATTAGCGTGTCCGTGTACGATTACACGCTTTACTAGGTTTGATTGGCCAGAAGCTACGGCCAAGTGAAGTCGACCAGGATTATTATTCCACGAGCAAGGCTTGAACACCACTCTAAAATTAATACATAGTAATCATAATAACCACCTTCAAGAGTCCAATGTAAAGCTGTTTTGATATTCTGAAGCTTAACGAAGCTAAATTTTCTAACTTTTGCGGGGTTTGATTTTAATATAGCCAATAAAATCGTGTCGATTGTACCCCCAAATATATATATATATGAGAAAAATAGAAAATTAAAAGGTGTGTATATATATAGAAAAGTATAATAAAAATTAAAACTATTAAAATACAAAAAATTAATTAACTTAAAATCAACAACAAGAATATAACAATTAATTTTTTTTTAAATTAGGAGACGCCTCCTCTTTTAGTATATAGGCTTATATA
Source organism: Combretum micranthum (assembly GCA_024138025.1). Classification (NCBI taxonomy): domain Eukaryota; kingdom Viridiplantae; phylum Streptophyta; class Magnoliopsida; order Myrtales; family Combretaceae; genus Combretum; species Combretum micranthum. The sequence continues at coordinate 284,891 of JAMXBD010000421.1, forward strand.
GAAGTTATAAATAAAAAAATCTAAAATCAAAAAGATAAAAATAGAAAAAGAAAAATTATGAAAAAAGTAGAAATAGTGTGAAAATATGTATAACTTAGTACTAGTATTCTTTCTATAGTATATTGGACTCATTTTATAAGTTAATTTAGACAATAGGCATATTTCCCGATTCGGCCCATCTCATTCAAAACCATGTAGGCCTAAACCATCTGTGTTATATACTCTTTAATATGCAAGGCGAATTAAAAATTAAGCTTGGCTTGGTTGGGGTAGATATAGGTATGGTTCGGTTTCGAACCGGGAATCAAATCAGAACCGTCACGGGCGGTTTCAAAATCGGAACCGCATCGGTTAACCGGTTCCACAACTAGTTATGGAACTGCCGGTTTCACGATTCCTAGTCTGTTCTTTGGCCTGGAATTGGTGTGAAACCGGTGGTTCCATCCAATTTCATTGAAAAAAAAAAAAAGAAAAAATAATATTAAATATATAATTATTAATATTTAAATTATTTTTATATAAATAGTGAAATTTGTTACTTATTCACAATATTTAATATGTTATTATCAATAACACAAATAAATATAGATTAAAATCATACATAATTAGTTTAAATAAACTTTTCCTAAAAGCAAAATTCATTTTCTTAATAATGTGAGACTATTTTTTACATTGTAATTTTCTTTTTATCTTTTGGAGTATTTTATAATATCATAATACTAACTATAATTGATATCGAATGTGTTTGTATATATAAATGTGCATTCTAAATAAATTTTTAAAATTTTTTGTTAAAAGATCCAATAATTATTTAGACTTCAAAATTTAGTTTTTTATTTTTTTTAAAAAGACAGTTTCACGATTCCAAAACCAGAACCGAGAACTGGCGGTTCCATGGAACCAAACCGAAACCGTGGGAGATGGTTCCGATTTTGGTTTCGGTTCCTTTATTTTAAGACCCGGAACCGGCTGTTTCGTTTCCAACTCGGTTTTATTCAAGAACCGTGACGATGTCTAGGTTGGGGTATGCCTAACTTACATTCTGTAAAAGCCAAGGTTCGATCCTAAGGCGAAGCAAGTTTTCTTACTTTTTTATTATTATTAATATTTAAAAAAAGAAAAAAATCATGTTTGGACCAATGTTATCAAAACAGGCTTGGATCGGCCGGTTCAATCCAGTTCGATCGGAACCAGTGCTGAAGGCAAGTTAGGTCTTGCTTGTGACTCGTTTTTTAGTATAACCAGCTAGACCCGAGTGACTTGATTGGTTCGACTGTGACCCAATTGACCCAGGGGGATCATGTGTGTCACAATGCTTAGTAAAAAAGAAAAAACCACTAAACTCGCTAGTCGCCATCCCCTCCCTCTTGGCACATAGATTCATTACCAACAATGTCTTTACCGGAAGAAACCTCTAGGATCTGAGATCTCAAGACGTTAGGGCTGTTTTGGGTTACAACAATCAGAGCTTGGATCCAAGCAGACAACCTCTCAAGTGACGCATGGATGAGCTTCCAACGTGGATGAATCCTTTAAGGTGGTGATGACTTTTCGGGATCGCCATCAAAAGTAACTCAAGGTTTTATTGAGGCTAACATTGTTGAAGATAGAGGTTAAGTTGTATAACAGCCTTTGATATTAATCATATCGAGAAAAATGAACATTTGAGTTAAAAAAGTGTCGTATTTTGTTTTTTCATTTGAAAGTCTAGTCAGTCCATTTGATATGGTACCCAAATTGCTTTTTCATCCTTGAGTTTTGAATATAGATTAAAAAATAATTTAAGAATAAAGGTTTTTGATGTTAAATTAGCTTTTTTTTTCTTTTTTTCCCTTAGAAGAGAAGAAGTTATGTAGAGGGTAGTTAATGACTTTTTTATAATTTGAATTTTAAATTAATAATTATTAAAAAGCTTTCGCCTTTTTATTAAATTTAGTAATTTAAAATTTTGATATAAAGTTAGTCTAGCACTTTTGTAATTAAAATGTTTCTTATATTTTTATTTTTTTATTAATCCTGATTCGACGTTCAGTTGAACTCAATTCAATCCCTCAACCAGTGACCCTTGGTTTATCTGGGTGAAACCCCATCCAGTCTAGACAATATTGATTTGGACTTTGTCCTTTACCTCTAGCTAGCTGCCATTGGAGCTCCCAATGGGCTCGTTTTGAGCTCCATTTTAGTCCTTAGGGCTATAAAATTAGGGTTTAATACTTTAAGGTTTAAGGATGATAATCTTCTAGAATATGATATTTCATCTACTTATGTAACAATCAAAATAAAAAAAATAAAAAAATTTCTTATCACCACCGCATGACCCTCAAACTCTTGTGGTGGCCATTAAAGGTCACTTCACCCTTCCATGATTCTTCAGTTTAACCTTTCTTTCTCTAGCTCGTCACTCTCTCTCTCCTCCAAAGAACTCAGACACTCTCTTCCCTCCTCCTCTCTCTTTCAGACCTTTCTCGAATCCCTCTCTCTCTCTCTCTCTCCCCCCTCCACCCCTCCCTCCCCCCACCCCCCTCCCTCGAATTTCTTCATCATCTTCGCCGACCATCCCTCATTCTCTCAACTCCCTTTCTCTCTCTAGCCTAACACCCCAATGCGTCGTGACTATCACGACTCCAAATAGGGGCCTAGTAGGATTTATCTAAAGCTAGCATATCACGTGTGCATCCGTAACATGAGAGCTGTCTTGTATGTCAGAGTGTACAAGACTCTATTTATTTATCAATTTTTATCATATAAATGATATAATATATTACAGGATTTCAACTATGGAATCCGATTTTCCAATTTCTATCAAGATCGCAGAGAATCGGTATCCCCTACCAAATAGTGAAAGTGGGTTTCAAGTTAAAACATACAAAATTCAAAATTTATCTAATTTACATTCTAAGTTTCCATATCCCACATCTCTATCTTTAATAAAGTTCGTTGGAGATGCTCTCTTCACACATTCTTAGTCCAATCCCAGCTAGTATTAATCCTGCACAAAAACTATTGGGGGGTGAGCAAACCACAGGCTCAGTGAGGTAACCTGACCAAACCACACATCAACCAATAACAAACAAGTATATTTATCAATCATATGTAATGCAACAATCAATCATATGCATATTACAAGTTTAGATGATCTAGAATCCAAAGCAGGATGAAGATTTACGCCCTCCTCATTGGGGTTAAAGGAACTCAATACTATGGCCCACCTACTTAGGAGAAACAAAGTATATAGGAATGCCACGATCCTCATTGTAACTATCTTTTTACACTTTAGGCACTCAATTCCTGTTTTAAACCTTAGAAACTCCACTAAGTGTTAGTCATTTCACAGCGATACCATGGGCGGCGTCCTTCATTTGCAATTAGTTCCCATGGAACCGACGGAACAAAGGTAAGCTTGTGTAGAACTAATAGCCCCTTACCTAGAAAAACCAAGCATTACTAGAGAACCGAAATACTAACATGTAGTAGGCTGCCACATCTCCAAATGCAGTTTATGCAAATCGTGTAATGCATGTCCGTTTCATTTATAGTACCAGTAGTTGTTAATCCAGTTTAAGGCAATCATACGATTTACAAACAATCATCAACATGCTTCATACAACATTTATCATACAATAGAATTATCACTTATATTATGATAATTTTTCATTCAATCATACACCATGTATCATGCATTATTCCCCATCCCACATGCATATCAATTGAATATATATATTATTTCAAATGCAACTATACTACAAGCATAAACAATGTGATAAAGTCAAGTAACTCACCTGTGGTCCTTGCTAAACTGTTGTATAAGCTATTGGAAGTCCAGGAATTAATCTATTTTCCTATGAAAGGAAATAACAAAGATTCATTATTGAACTTTTTCTGTAAGAAAAGTCTTCCTAGAATTAAAGGCGCTAATTCCAATCGCCGAACATTAGACTAAATCCATTACTTTAATTATTGCATCGTTAAATAACTTAATTAAATCCTTATAGATGCCTAACTATTCCGTATCGGTATTTGATACAGTTTTTATTAATTGCTATCTATATTTTTATTCAAGGGGTTTGTCCTTTCTTAAGTTCTATTGCTTTTAGTAGAAGATTTTTATTTTTAATTCTTTACCCGTCAACCTTATCTATCTCTCAAATTGGTATTTTTATTTATTTAAGGATATATTCTAGTATCTACATCTTTCCAAAAATTATTTTAAATAAATCATATGTTTGTGGAGTTTAGATATATCAAATTTTTATTATGCTTCAATTTTATTTTTATTACAATACAAACTAAGTTTAATAATGTAATATTATTAGTAATATTAGTATTGAAAGATTACTATCAATATTAGTAATAAATACAAGTATAATAATAGCAATTATCTTCTTACTATTAGTAAATAATGTTCTTAGTGACAAAAATAGAATTGATAATAGTATAAATATAGTGACTTTAACGTAAAATAACAGTGTAAATAATCCTAATGATTCGTGATGAAAATATCAGTAATACGGAATATTATAATTAGTAGTAATAATAATAGTAATAATCATAATCATCTCTATAGAAGTAACAATAACATTAATATTGGTCTATTAAGAGTGAAAACTGAGTGAATTTCTATTTGCGATTTCTTATTCATTTTAAATCTGATTTCGCTGTATGAATAGTCGATCTGGTGGTACTCGAAAAGTACTTTGTAATAGTAGAATTATTTTGGAGAAAAGAGACTTGTATAATTTTTAAATTTATGAAACACATGCATAGATTTCAAGTGAATCGTAACAATTGTAGTCAAAACTTATTTTGATCATATCTAACTTATTTCTAGTCCGTTTTTGACAAATAAATAGTCATTTTCATAGTATTTTCTGAGTACAATCCATTGATAAGATTGTTTTCATTAATCAAGATCATTAAGGGTGCCAAAAATACAAGAACAGTCTGCTTTGTTCGTGCAAATCTGGTAGCTTGATCCTGTTTTTTGTTTTTGTAATATCTAATTCGTTTCTTATCTGTTTTTAACAAATAAATAGTCGATTTCATAGGATTTTTCGTGTTCTTTCCATTGGTAGGGTCTTTTTTGGCTTAAAACAAACACATCAACATAGTTTATTCAATCTTCCTAAGGATATACATGAGTAATCTAAAGTTCAACTCAGTTTGTTGTAATTGAAGTGTGGTTTTGGTTTTTCCTTTCTAAGACTTGAATTTCTAGACTTAAAAATCTTCAAGTTGATGTATTTATATACTAAATAGTCTAAATAACATAAATATACTATTAGATAAATCTTGATGAATTTATAAGACAAATTCTTATAAATCGACATAACGAATATTTGAACTTAATGTAATTCTTACCTTGATTGGATGCTAGGATGAATTTAGCTCCTCATTCTTGAAGAAAATCATGATCTAAGGAGGAACTTAAGAAAATGAGTAACTAAGGAAAATTAATCTAGCTAACTAGCATATATATTTGTTTTATTTTCTTACCTTGTTGAACTTGAGTTCCAATTTGAATCTATGGTAAACCTAGACTATCTAGCTTGGTCTTTGATGTTGTTTGGGTTAGTTAAAGTGGGTTTTGATTGTGGTTGATGAGTATTGAAGCTTAGATAATGCTATAGGATATAAACAAGGGACACACTTTATTTTTGGAGTGTTTAAACAAGGTTGATCAAGTGAGCATGAAAGTGGAGTGTGGTAAATTCGTAGTGGTTGTTTTGAGAGAGATTTTAGATTGTGTTTGGGAAGATTTAGAGCTAATTTAGTGTCTAACTTAAGGCTTTATATATGTACTAAGGTTATGTTAAAGTTAGAAGGCTTAAAGAGTATTTTGGGCTTGAAAAATGTAAATTTCTATTGATGTTTCTCGGGTGGAATTTCATGTGAATTTGAGGATGAATTTTTGATAAATTTGTATGAAATTTGTGGCTGATTTCAAGGGGCATTAATTGTGTTTGTTTGTTAGTTAATTAAGGTTGTTTATGTGTGTAATTTGGAGGCTCAAGTTGCAAGAAAAATCGGGTCAAAATCGTGTGAAATAGATGCCAAATTCCAAGTTTTCCACTGCGGTTTATGTTGATGTTTTTCCACCTTGGTTTGCATGATTTTTAATCAAATTTCTCTTGTTGTTTTCTAGCCAATAATTGGTGTTTTAAGTGTATATTTGAAGGCTTTTTATTGGTGTTTAATAGTTAGATATTCAACTCCTTTAAAGCCTAGAAACTAAGCTATATTCGGTGGAGACAATTGGGTACCAAAGCTGCTGTTTGTTCCATTCTTCCTCCTGCTGCAGCTGGAAATCACGGTGAAGTAGAAGGAAAAATGGAGTTGTTTTCTTACTTGTTTAAACTGGGTTTTCCATGTATTTAATGAGTGTCTAAGCTGGGATTTGATGATTGGTTGTTGTTGGGTCATTGTCTTGGTGAAATTGGAGTCCAATTTGGTGCAAATGGGAACATAAACTGCAACCAGAAATTCATTTCTGCTCTTCTACGGTAACTTAAGCTCCATTTACAACTATTTTGTGACTTGTTTTGGATTGAAATTGTATTGCATTTAAGGTTGATCCTATGTGGAGTGTTTTTATTGGATTGTATGTCATTTTCATTTGAATTTTTAAAGCTCAAAATTGGATCAAATGTTGGACAGAATTTGCTGGAAATCCTACAGCAAAAAGATCCACTGCAACATAACTTCCTCTATTTTAACATGGATGATATCTTGTGCATGGAAAAGGAATTTTGTAGCCTACTTCACTGCTTCTTACGTGGAAAATTCTGCAATGTGATACAATTTTCCAACAGCTCCTTTTCATGCATGGAATTCTGCAATGTGAACTCAATTTGTTTCAATTGTGGAGAGCTGCACTGAACTCCTCTATTTCTTCTGTTCCATGAAGCCACTTTTGTTCCTAGTTTCAACGTGAGCTGCAGCCATAATTTTCCCACTTGTTCTAGTGTGATTTGCATTCGTTGCAGCTGGAATTTCATCTTGCAGTTGACTTTTGTCCAATGGGGAGTCTCCTTCAGTGTGATGGATTTACAACAGTTTCTATATTATATATATATATATTTCAATTCTCCTCTATCCGTGCGTGAGGATTTCTACCACACATTGAATTTGATTTGTTTGGTTTTGTGTGTAAAAAATTTTCTGCAGCTAACTCCTTTATCTACCGTGATTCAAATTCCACGGTTCCATTTTCTTTTATATATATATATATATATTTGTTTATCATTTGATTAATAAGAATTAATTAAAAAATAATGTTTTAACTAATATTAATTTATAAAACAAATATCTATAACGGTTACATAAGAGTTTTATCATAATAGAATTTTCCTAAGTTACTACGAAACTCTAAGTTGTTTGTTCGTAGAAATTTTTAGTTTCGAGTTTACACTTAATTGTTTTAAGTACTTTAACTTACACAATTACATTTTTCAAGTTCAATAAATTAATTTAGGAACTAAGTCTTAATAAATTCATAATTCCTAACAAGTATAACAGCGTGTTTGAAATTTTAATTTTAGATCTAGATTAATATTTATTGATCGGTATTGGTATATATTATGTATTTATAATCTTAGTATTTCCTCTTTAAATTATTGTTTTATACTGATAAGCTCTATTAATAAACTGTATCTTATCAGTTTTGAAATTTAGAGCTACTTCGAATTATATCTTAAATTATCATTTCAAGATATGAAATCTCGTTTTTGGTATCTATTAAGGTTAAAGAAATTTTTATTCGGGTTTTTCAAACTAGGAATGAGTTTATTATAATTCACAGATCTATTCTAAGATTTTCGTTGAATCATATATTTGATATTAGTTTCACATTTGCCAATTTGTTCATTTTCTAGTTATGAAAATTATTAAAGTTTACGTTTGCAATTCAGGATTTTAATTTCTAAAATATCTAAATCTTTTAATTAGAATATTAGTGTAATTTAAATATTAATTCAAGATCTCAATTCTTATATTTTAATCTATTTGTGATCTTATCGTATCTTTTGTGATTCAAGTAATTTACCTTTAGTCTATATTTTTATAACTTGTAGGTTCTAAAAATTAATCATCTATTATTGTAGTTTTAAAGTTATGATTTCTTATTGGACCATTGATCGTTTTACCAATATTATATTTTACTGAATAAGGTTATTTATACTAATTTGTTAATAACAACATATTTTGGTCTAGTGCTACTTAACATTAATAGATTATTGATAGCTTGAACACTAATATTTCATTATTTAACAAGAGTATGATTTATTGCCTAAGTATTGAACTTAAGAATTCAGTAATTTATATTAACGATTGGTTTATCGTCGTTTTATAAATTATTTGAGATCATATTTGTTACAGTTTTATATTTCGAGATATTTTTATTGGTAACGATTCTAATCTTTGTAGTTGTAATCAATTTCATTCACACTCTAACATTTATAAACCGAGAAAAATTTGGAGTGATTTTTACTACTTGTTCCAAATATTCCATATAATTATCTATTACATTTTTAGTATTTATTAAAATCAAGTTACGTAGAATTAGGGGGATTACAGTGACCTTCACTTAACCACTAAGCCACCTACTACTGTACTAGTACCAAAAACCCATAGGCCACTAGACCCACATACCAATCCCTAATCACAACCAACCCAATCTCTCTGTCAACACTACAAAGCCTCCATGACCACCTTAACCATGCCAAGCCTCTATATCGAGCCTTTGTAGTCACACCACCATCACCAACCATCAACCTTCAATCGCGTCGCCTCTACCCTCACAAACATGAGTATAGCGACCACCTTTCGACCGAGATAGAGACCACAATTTTTCCTTTCTTTCTTTCTTCTTTCTTTTTTTTTTTTTTTTTTTTGAGGGACTCATACCCGTCGATTGACTCACAACCTACGCTGAAGCCGACTTGATCCACGAAGGCAAGGTCTAGAACTAAGCTTTTGAGCCAGTATAATATTCCCTTATTGAAATTGTTCATTTAATTATTTTATTTTATTTATGATTATTTTAGGGAAAATGAAAAAAAAATTACTAATTTTTAAAAAATTATGAAAATGTCACTAGAAAGAAAACATTCCTAGTTTTAGGTAAGCTAACGTCGTCTCTTGAAAAGACGAGGTCGTTAGTGCTTGACGTTGTCTCTTCAAGAGATGAGGTTAGCTCTACCAACACACAAATTCGTTGAAAATTACAAATGACCCCTTTATTACATATTAATTGTTATAACCTGTTAAAATCATATAGAATAAGCCATATAGTTCATTCATTAACCATCATCCAGCATGGCTAAACAACTTTTAGACTTCATAACCCAACCACGATAGTATTCCTAAACCCAATCCATCAAAAAACTCAATGGCAAAACCAATTCATTCTATCGTAGTAGAATTGTAAAACCATTCATAACAAACATAAAAAAAAAAAAAACCTCAAAATATGAAAGAATCAAATGAATGATGTGCTAAGTACATAAATGTTATGTTAACTACAAACACCAATGAGATAAAAGAAGAATCTATATACAAGAATTATATGAAAGAATATTAAGCATATCGAGCCACGAAATGCTTGTAATAAACTGTATGTTATTTGCATGTTGAAGTATCTGAAATTGGTTAATCGCTTGTAAGAAGTTAAAATTTAATGGCGAGGCTCTAAAAAAACTTGATGCATGCACTTCATAAGTTGAGTTATATTACATTCGCTATTATACAATTGGTGGGACAAGTGTATGATAGTGGTGGTAGGCATAACCGATATATTATGGCGAGTAGGAGCCGGTAATGACTACACATTTTTTATGGTGAATAGGAGCTGGTAAGATCTATAAAAAAATATTTTTAAAGAAATGATGGCTGTAATGGGCCGGAATTGTCACGCCTCATAATAGAGGCCTAGTAGGATTAATCTAATGCTATCATATCATATGTCCACCCGTCATATGAGAGTCGTCTTGTAAGTCAAAGTGTACAAGACTCTATTTATTTATAAATGTTTATCATATCAATTATATATTATATTACTGGATTTTAACTATGGAATCCGATTTTCCAATTTCTACCAAGATCGCAGAGAATCGGTATCCCCTATCAAATGGTGAAAGTAGGTTTCAAACTACAACTAACAAAATTAAAAAATTTTCCAATTTCCATACAAAGTTTATCATATCCTATATCTCTATCTTCAATAGATTTTGTTGGAGAAGCTCTCTTCATATATTCCTAGCCCAATCCCAACTAGTATTAATCCTGCACAAAAACTATTGGGGGGTGAGCAAACCACGAGCTCAGTGAGATAACTTGACCAGACCACACATCAACCAATAACAAACAAGTATAATTATCAATCATATGCCATGCAACAATCAAGCATATGCATATTACAAGCTTGGATGACCAAGAATCCAAAGCAGGATGGAGATTTACGCCCTCTCATCGGGGTTGAAGGAATTTGATACTATGGCTTACCTACTTAGGAGAGACTAAGTATACAAGAAAGTCACGATCCTCATTGCAGTTATCTCTTTATACTTTAGGCACTTAATTCCTGTTTTAAGCCTTAGAAACTCCACTAAGTGTTAGTCATTTCATAGCGATACCATGGGTGGTGTCCTTCATTACCAGTTAGTACCCATGGAACCGACGGAACAAAGGTAATCTTGCATAGAACTAATAGCCTCTTACCTAGAAAAACCAAGCACTACCAGAGAACCGAAATACTAACATATAGTAGGCTGCCGCATCTTTAAGATGTGATGCATGTCCATTTTTTTTATAGTATCAATAGTTGTTAATCAAATTTAAGGCGATCATACGATTTACAAACAATCATCAACATGCTTCATACGACATTTATCATACAATAGAATTATCACTTATATTATGATAATTTGTCATTCAATCATACACCACGCATCATGCATTATCCCCAATCCCATATGCATTCAATTGAATATATATTATTCCAAATGCAGCTATACTACAAGCACAAACAATGTGACAAAGTCAAGTAACTCACCTGTAGTCCTTGCTAAATTGTTGTATAAGCTACCGAAAGTTCGGGAATTGATCTATTTTCTTATGAAAGGAAATAATAGAGATTCATTATTGGACTGTTTCTGTAAGAGAAGTCTTCCTAGAATTAAAGGCGCTGATCTCAATCGCTGGATATTAGATTAAACTTGTTATACTAATTATTGCATCGTTCTATAATTTAATTAAATTCTCATAGGTGCCTAACTATTCCATATCGGTATTTGATACAGTTTTTATTAAGGTTTCAATCCCTATAGTAAGAATATTTATCTTTTATTTATTTTCATTTTGCTTTTCTCGATCATAATTGCTATCTATATTTTTATTTAAGGGGTTTTTCTTTTCCTTAAGTTATATTGTTTTTAGTAGAAGATTTTTATTTATTAATTCTTTGCCTGTCAACCTTATCTGTTTCTTAAATTGGTATTTTTATTTATTTAAAGGCATGTTCTAGTATCTATACCTTTTAAAAATTATAAAATTGTATGTCAGATATATCAATTTTTTTGTTATTATACTTCAATTTCATTTTTATTGCAAAACAAGCTAAGTTTAATAATATGATATTATCAGTAATATTAGTTTTGAAATGTTAATATCAATATTAGTAATAAATACAAGTATAATAATAACAAGAAGTTTCATACTATTAGTAGATGATAATACCAGTGACAAAAGTAAAATAGTATTGATGATAATATAATTATAGTGACATTAGCGTAAATAATAACAGTATTCAAAATCCTAATGATTCTTGATGAAAAAAATTAATAACACGAAATATTATAATCAGTAGTAATAATAATAGCAATAGTCCTAATTATATTAATAGGAATAATAGTAACATTAGTATTAGTTTATTAATAGTGAAAATTGAATGAATTTCTATTTGCGATTTCTTATTCGTTTTAAATCCGATTTTGCTGTATAAATAGTCAATTTGATAGTACTCTTCGAGTACTTTCCATTAGTGGTGTTATTTTCAAGAAAAGAAACATGTAGGATTTTAAAATTCATAAATCAAGTCTGCAATTTTTGGATGAATCATGACAGTTTTATCTTTACTTTGTTTTTGTGATATCTAACTTATTTCTAGTCCGTTTTTTACGAATAAATAGTCCTTTTCATAGTATTTTTCGAGTACAATCCATTGATGGGGTCATTTTTGTCTTATAACAAACACATCAATAAAGTTTATTTAATCTTCCTAGGGATATACATGACTTATCTAAATTTCAACTTAGTTTTGTTGTAATTTAGGTGTGGTTTTGGTTTTTCCTTTCTTGGATTTGAATTTCTATATTTAAAACTCTTAAAGTTGATGTGTTTATATCCTAAATAACTATGTATCATTAATACAACATTTGTTCAACTATATAACTTAAAACCATAATCTAATCCTCTTATCTATTTCTTTAGCACACTCATAATTTACAAAATTATCAATATGTATAATTTTTATGAATTGTTCATAATATTTTCTTGTAATGTAAAGCTCCTAATCATGCTTTTAAAGTTTGTTTTACCAAGTTTTATGTTCATATAAGGTCTTAGAAGCATTAGACATGAATTGAAACTAGTTTAGATGAAATTTGAGTCTTGTTTTGGCCACTTCATTCCTAAATCCGAATTTACTATTACTATATTTATAACATTTCTAAGTTGTTGTCTTTCTTAACCAACAATATCTAAACATTTTAACACATCAACAAGCTATCTACTTGAATTCATCAATGGAATAACCATTTCTTCCAACCACATAACCTTTCTCCAATGCTAAACAATTCATCCTAATGTCTACACACAAATATAACAATAATATGTTGATAGTTTAGAAGTTACCTTGGCTTGGAATGGAAAAGGATTCCCAACTCCCTTTCTTGGCAAGAACTAAACCTATATCCAAGGTTAGATGATAAGTTTCTAGCTAATTTATAAGTTAACTACTTTAACTAAATTTTCTTACCTTATTGAGCTTGAGTTCTAGCTTGGACTATGGCATATCAAAGGCTATTTAACTTGGTTTTTTATATTGTTTGGAAGAGGAGATGGATGTTTTTTAATATGGTTGATGCTTAGATAGGATATAGGAAGTAAGAAAAGGTTATGTTTTGTTTAGAATTCCTTAAAAGTGGTATAAGTGGGGAAAATGGTGAATGAAGTGGTTGATTCGTATCTCCTTTTGTAGCTAGGATTTCAACTTATTTTTGAAGAGATTATGAGATAATTTCGTGTCAAACTTAAAGCTTTATAGATGTACTAAGGTTAAGCTAAAGTTACGAGGTTAAAAGGGAGTGTTTTGGGCTTTAAAAATACAAGTTCTTGTTGTTGCTCCTTGGATGGAATTTCTTATGTGAATTTAAGGATGATTTTTGGATGAATTTGTATAAAATTTGTGGCTGATTTCAAGGGGCATTAATTGTATTTGTTTGGTAGTTAATTAAGGCCATTTATGGATGTAATTTAGGGGATCAAATTGCACAAAAATTAGGTACAAAATCGTGTGAAAACAAGGGCAAGAATTTAAGTGTTTTGTTGCAGTTTTGGGTTGCAGTTCTTCTACGGTAGTTGCATGGGTTTTGGAGCAGATTTCCTTTGTTGTTTTCTAGCCAATGGTTGGTGTTTGAAGTGTACATTTAGAGGCTTTTAATTGGTGCTCATTTAGTCAAAAATATCAGCTCAAATCAAGTTGCAAATTGGTGTGAATGGTGCTGCAATTTTTTGGTTGAACTCCTCCCATTGCAGCTACTGGTTTGGTGGATATGAACGCTAATTTGAGGTTGGTTTATTATTTGTTTGAGCTAGATTTCTTTTGAATTTAAGTTTAGTCATATGTGGTGTGTTGTGGTTGGATTGTAGATCATTTTCATGTTGACTATATGTGTTTAAATTTGGTGCAATTTGGACGTAATTCAAATACTACAGCAGACGAAATTTCCCTTGCAACTTGATTCCAAATTCCAGCATGAAGAATCCTGTTCGTGTGTTGTTGCTTGGAGGTTGCAGCCGAGAATTGATTCATTTTGTAGCTGGAACACAAGTTGAATTGGACTAAAATTCATGGCACTTATTGTTGGTTGTATGTGGAGTGTTTTGATTGAATGAATTGTCATTTTCAAGTTAAATAGGAGGCTTAAATTTGGATCAAAACAGCCGTAAAAACTGGAAAAAAGAAAAACTTCATCCTCCCCTGCTGTTTGAAGAACACTGTTCCAGTATGGAATTTTGCAGTCGTAACTTCAATTTGCTGCCCGTCCTCTGCTTCCAACGTGGATTTCTACACTATATCCTCCGTTCCTCTGCAACATCCTCAACCAAGAATTCCCCTAGCGTGGAAACTGTTCTTAATTTGCTTTCGTGGCTCGTTTTTCATTTTCATTTTTTTAAATTGATTTGTTTATTATTTGATTAGTAGTTAATTCAAAATCATTTAACCACTATTAATTTACAAATGTATATTAATAACGTGATTAAATTTTTCAAATTCTATAAATCAAATTAAGAACTAAGTCTTGATCGAATTCAAAACTCCCTAACAAGTATAATAGAAGGTTTGGAAATTTTTATTTACGATATAGACTTATATCTATTGGTCTATATTAGTATCTACCGCGTATTTATAATCCTAGTAGTTCATCTTTGGATTATTGTTTTATGCCAATAAGTACTATTAATAGATTATATTTTATCGGGTTTGAAATTTTGAGTTACTTCTAATTATATCTTGAATTATCAGTTCAAGATACGAAATCTTGTTTTTGGTATCTATTAAGGTCAAGGAAATTATTTTTCGGATTTTCCAAACTAAGAATGAGTTTATTACAACTCATAGATCTATTCTAAGATTTTTGTTGAATCGTATATTTGATATTAGTTTCACATTTGCTAATTCGTTCATTTTCTAGTTATGAAAATTATTAAAGGTTACATTAGCAACTCAGGATTTTAATTTCTAAAATCTCTAAATCTTTTAATTAGAATATTAGTGTAATTTAAATATTTATTTAAGATCTAGATTCTTAGATATAAATCTATGTGTGATCTTATCATATCTTTTGTAATTCTAGTAATTTATCTTTAGTCTATATTTTTATAACTTGTAGGTTCTAAAAATTATTCGTTGTTATTGTATATAAATTTAAGGTTAATTATTATTTCTTGTTGGACTTTTGATCATTTTACCAAATATTATGTTTTACTGAATAGGACTAAATTGTTAATAACAACTATTTTTGTCTAGTGCTACTTAATATTATTAACAAATTGAAAATAGTTTGAACACTATTATTTCATTATTTAACAAGTGTAGGATTTATTTTCTAAGTATTGAGCTTAAGGGTAAAGGATTCGGGAATTTACATTAACGATTGATTTATCATTGTTTATAATTTGTTTGAGATCATAGAATTTACAGTTGGTATTTCGAAATTTTTATTGATAGAGATTCTAATCTTTCTAATTATAATCAAATTCATTCATACTTTAACAATTTATAAGTGTTGTTATGATATATTTCATGTAATAATATGACGACGAATATATTGTAGTATAGATAATATTTTAGGACCATACGAAAATTTATCATACAATTGCTACAAATTTAAAAAAAAAAATTGCTAATATGCACATACTTTTTTGTGTTAACAATGTACAAAAAGCATATAGCAACTTTTTTGGTAAACAATGTATATTTCATTAATATAAGTAATATATTTTCAAGTGGTTACAAAAAATTCAAGATTAAGGACAATGATTTTCATATATTGCAACAATTTCCTAAAATATTATCTACAATATAACATACTTGTTGTCACATTGTTGTATAAAATTTATTATAGCAACACTGTTAAATTATTTCATTAATATAAGTAATATTTTGTCAAGTGGTTACAAAAAATTCAAGATCAAGGGCAATGATTTTTGTATATTGCCACAATTTCCAAAAATGTTATCTACAATATAACATACTTGTTGTCACATTGTTGTATAAAATTTATTATAGCAGCACTTTTAAATTATTACTCAAAAGTGTTGTCTTTAGGAATCTTTTTATCAAACTTAAACAATTTTGTTGTAATTTACAAAATAAAAATTGTGATCAATTCAATATATATAAATCAAAAGATTAAACATTATAAAACCAAGAAATGAAGTTCATTTTTCGGGTGAAAATAAAAATGACCTAATCCATACAATTTTGATTTCCTAATATGAGTAAAATCTCTCTTAATTCTAGCGATATTGGAAAAAAAAAGGAAAAAGATAAACACACTTGTAAAAGGAAAGACTAACTTATTTGTTGAATGATATGTTACAATAACAAAAACAACATTTCAGGATGGTTCCCAACCTGATGCTAGCGATAATAATTCTACGAGTTCAAAAGTGCCATTTAAATTGTCATTATGAAAAACCAGAACTCATTTCTTCACAAATGAATTCTACTCTCAAGATTTATTTATACCACCACTAAAACTAACAACCCATTTACACTAATGGAATGCAAATGCCTCCCAGCATTTATATATCCAAGAATGGGCATCGGGTTTTAATAACCAAGAAGAGTGACTCTAATCAACAAACACAAGGCCACTACAGTATGACATATCATTAACACTTTCCCCGTAGTTTAGCTAGCCATTACACATCTCACTTAAATATGCGACATATCACTTTCTGGAACCATAAAAGATTCTCCTAATCTACTTCTCTTTCACCAATTTGAAGGCATCATTAGATAATCAAATTATGCATATAAAAGCAGTTCCTAAATAATATGGCTTTTAAAATCATCAATTTAGCCAAAATTTTGCCGTACCTATATTAGATTTTCACCATTTCTATTCAGCAAATGAGCACCGCTTGGTCCAAGAGCTAATGGATGATGTACATTTGAATATAAAAGTCTTGGCTTAGAAGTTTTAACTTAAAATGTACTCATTTATCAATGATTTAAACAAATAAATAGTAATATACATATGTATAAAAAAATGAAATTAAGAAATTACTAACATTGTATCATTTATGAATTGCTAGTACATGCTTGAGTATATTTCTTTCCCGATCTACAGACATTAACAATTCCGTGCCACTCTATCTATATAATAATCTATTAATACATGAAAAGCCCTCCATCTATCGTACTTAATGCATAAATGGAGAGGATTATCCTCATTTGAGGTTTTCCATAAACAATCATTGCAATATTCACTACACCAAAAAGAGTTTAAGGAAACGCATTTTGGCAACTTAAAGATATGTTGGTATAGTAGTCATATTATAATGTAATTTATAAGTGTTGCTACGATATATTTTATGTAACAACATGACGACAGGTATATTGCATTATAGATAATATTTTAGGAATACACTGAAATTCATCATACAATTGTTGGGATTTGATAAAACAATCGCTAATATGCACATAGTTTTTTATCCTAACAATGTGCAAAAAACATCTGGCAATTCTTTTTTTCTTTTTTTGTAAATAATGCATATTTTATTAATATAGGAAATAATTTTTTTTCAAGTGGTTTTAAAAAATTCAAGAGGAAAGGCAATGGTTTATACATATTGCCGCATTTTCCAAAAAAACTATACATAACATAATATACTTGTTGTCATAATATATTTGTTGTCATATCGTTGCATAAAATTTATTATAGCAACACTTTTAAATTATTATCAAATTGTATTTTTTTATAAATATTTTTAACTAAACTGAAAAATTTTGTTGTAACTAACAAAATAAAAATTGTGGCTGATTTGACATATATAAATCAAAACATTTTACACAACAAAACTGGGACATGAAGCTCATTTTTGGGTGAAAATAAAATTGACCTTATTCATACAATTCTGATTTCCCAATACGTGTAAAATGTCTGTCAATTCTAGGGATATTGAAAAAAATCAATTATAAAAGAAAGGCTAATGTATTTGTTGTATGATATGTTAAGACAACAAAACCCAGCAACATTCATTCATAAAAATATAAAAAGCATACGGACATATTTTAGGATGGTTCCTAAATTGATTCTAGCGATAAAACTCTACAAGGAAAGACCATCACAATTGTCAAAAGTACCTCACAAATTGCCATTATGAACAACAAAAACTTATTTCTCTACAATGGATTCCACTCGCAAGCTATATGTGCACACTTCACTAAGACCAACAACCCACCAATACTAATAGAATGAAAAAGGCCCCCACAATGTGAATGTATATAATTAAGAACAGGCATTGGGTTTTAATAACCAAGAAAGGTAGCTCCAATCAACATACATGTGCTCATTGCAATGCTACATATTATTAACACTTTCACCGCAACTCGGCCATCAATTACACATTTCACGTAAATAAGCAAAATACCCCTTTTTGGAATCATAAAAATTTTCATGATCTACTCCCTTTTGCCCAATGTATAGGCATAATTAGATTATCAAAATTCGCATTCAAAAGAATTTCCCAAATAACCTGGCTTTTAAAATCATCAAATTCGCTAAGTTTTTGCCATACTTGTATTAGAGTTTCTCCATTTCTATTCAACAAACGAGCTCCACTTGGTCCGAGAGCTAAAGGATCATGTACATTTGAATATAAAGTCTTGGTTTAGTAGTTTAATCATTTAACGTAAAATATACTCATTGATCTACAATTTCAACAAATAAATAGTAATATACATAAAAATGAAATTAGTAACCTTATCCCACTTATGAATTTCTGATATATGCTTGAGCAGATTTCTTTCTAGATCTTCGAACATTAACATTTCCTTGTCATCTCTATCTATACAATAATCTATTAAGACAGGTAAAGCCCTCCATCTATCCCACTTAATGCATAAATGGAGAGAATTGTCCTCATTTGCGGTTTTCCGTAAACAATAGTTGCAATATTCACTACACCAACAAGAGTATAAGGAAACGCGTTTTAGCAACTTAAAGATATGTTGGTATAGTAGTTATATTGTAATGCAATTTTTTAACTTTGTTAAAAAAGTTTCTTAAAAACAACAAATTTGGAGTAAAAATTTTAAAGTGTTGCTATGATATATTTTATGCATCAACATGATGATGGGTATATTGCGTTATGATTTGGCAATTCATCAGACAATTTTTGGAATTTGATAAAACAATTGATAATATGTACATAGTTTTTTGAACTAACAATGTGCAAATAACATCTGGCAATTTTCTTTTTTTTTGTATACAATGCATATAAGAAATAAAAAAATTTTCAAGTGGTTTTAAAAAATTCAAGAGGAAAGGCATTGATCGGTGCATATTGCTGCATTTTCATAAAAAAACTATTCACGACATAATATACTTGTTGTCATATCGTTGCGTAAAATTTATTATAGAAACACTTTTAAATTATTATCAAGTTGTATTTTTTTTAATCTTACTAACTAAACAAAAATTTTTTGTAGTAATTAACAAACTAAAAATTGTGACTATTTTGATATATATAAATTGAAACATTACACACAATAAAATTGGGACATGAAGGTCATTTTTAAGTGAAAATAACATTGACCTTATCCGTACAAATTTGATTTCCCCGTATGAGTAAAATGTCTCTTAGTTCTAGAGATATTAAAAAAAATAGTTATATAAAAAAAGGCTAACGTATTTGCTGTATGATATGTTAAGACAACAAAACCCAGAAGCATTCATCCAAAAAAATATAAAAAGCACATGGACACATTTTAAGATGGTTCCCAACGTGATTCTAGTGATAACAACTCTATGAGGGAAATCCCCATTGCAATCGTCAAAAGAGCCTTGCAAACTGCCATTATGAACAACCACAACTTATTTCTCTACAAATGGATTCCACTCAAAAAATATACGTGTACCATCACTAAGATCAACAACCCGCTGATAAAATCGAAAAGGCCCCCACATTGTGCATATATATAATCTAGAACATGCATTGGGTTTTGATAACCAAGAAAGGTGACTCCAATCAACATACATATGCCCATTACAATGTTGCATATCCTTAAAACTTTCGCTACAACTTGGCTATCCATGACATACTGTGAACCCCGAGTTTTTTTTTAAGTAAAAGGATAGAAATATAGAATAGAAAATATAGATAGTTGATTTAGAAACCGACAAAAATCCTAAAATGAATCTATAAGTAGTATTGGTCCTGTCTATGGTTAAGAACTTTAAAATAAAGCTTTCTAAATAGTATTAAATTCTACTTATGAGATTTCAAAGCCGGTATCAAAAATTCTAGAGATAAGAAATAATTTAAATAAGATTTCAAGTTCAATAAACTACAAATACCCGATAACGCTTATAGTTAGAAAACGATAATTTAAGGACGAACTATTAGAGTTTTAAATACGCGATCGAAATATAAACTGATCCATAATTTATATTTTTGACTTCAAATAAATATTTGGACCGCACCATTGTTCTAGTTAGGGTGTTTTTAAGCTATTAGAGCCTAAAACAAAAATTAGCCTATTAATCTTATAAAACGCTAATCGCGGGAACTAAAACTATATAAAGAATTAATCGCGTAATCAAAACTGCATCTTTTGATAATCTAAAAATTATATGGAACTGTATAGAATTTTTTTTTCAAATAAAACTCTTAAAATAAACGACGTATTTATACTCGTTTTGCTTGATAAACTACCATAAAACTTGGATAATTATCAACTAATTACTCTTTTGAAAAAAAAAAATTCTCCTAATTAATGAGGATTAGTCGATGCAATCTACGTTTATGGCTGGGAATTCTTCAAATTTAATGCCAGCCGAAATCTTCCTTCAAATTGGGGTTGCTTAGTCAACCAAAGACTTGAATTACCCAATCACATTTACCCAACTACAAGCCTTATTAAATGCAGCAAGGAAAGGAGCTCAAAGCAGTAACAACATGCAGAATTTTTTCACGTCCACAGCACCGCCCTTAGCTTCTTCTATATTAATATCATTAGGCCCTCATAACTCACACAACAACAACTCCATAATTCACTCAAGAAAACAGTTTAAATGTGAGCTTCCTAAACAGAAGAAAAACTCACCTAAAACACACATAAACCACACACAAGCACTAACTTCTAAAACAAGCACACTTGCACCTTGAGCTTAAGGAAGGAGAAAAGAAAGGTAAGTTCACTTTGTGTTTATTTAATCACATGATAGAATACTATTCCAAACAATGTTTTAACATCATTAGGATTGGAATAAGCTCCAAAACGAGTCAAAACAACAAAAATAGCTCATCAAGGTAAGAGCTCCTAACTTAGTTATACCATTCTTAAATCTGAAAAGTATAGATTATGTAGGTGTTTATGTGTTTTAAGTTAATATATGTAGGAGAATAACATCTATAAATTCTTAGGAATGGATTAGAAGTGTTTGGGAAGTGTAAAAATTTCAAAATAAAATCTGGTCTAAGGAACAAGATGATGAACAGTAAATTTTCGTGGTTATTGTTCATCCCGTTATGCTAGCTTATGTGATCCATTCTTGCTGATTTTGTCTTCAAACAAATAAAACTATCCTAATAATGCTAGTTTAATGTATACATATGCATATAATAGAAGCTGGAGTGTTAGAAAAAAAAATAAATAATGAAACAGAAGTGAAGAAGCAGAAACTGGAACTTCACCACCTGAAATACGCAGTTACTGTCCTGATTTTGTTTTATTTATTTATTTTATTTTATTTTATTTTACTTTATTTTATATTAATAAATATAATATTAATAGCACATATGAAAAAAAAGGGAACGAAGTAACGTTCCAGGGGAAGACCGCACCTTACAGACGTTGGTCTAGAGAAATTGTTTTGTTTAATTTTTTTTTTAATAATGATAATAATAACGTTGATTAAAAAAAAAACCCTGGATGCAAGGGAGTTCATTACTGTATCTTGGTAAAATTAGTTCCTCATCACATTTATACTATTATTAAGAATAGAATAGAAATTGTTAGTTTAAATTAATTATTTCTAATACAACTATTAATGATTCCTACTATCTTCAAAAATAAGTAAAATATTGTAATATTATTTTAATAATATTATTAATTTCTATGTTAGTAAAATTATTACATTTTACAAAATAAGAATAAATTTAAGTAGTCATTAAATACTTTTATATGTATATAATATATATACATCAATGGAAAATTTTCAATTATAAAATCGTGAACAATATGATTACTAAAAATAACAAAAAATTATATGATAACTAAGAAGAGTACAATAAGTTAAACATTAAAAATCGAATAATAATTATTTTATTAAACAAACCGAGAAATGTTACAAAATTGATAATAGTTGTAATATTGAGTAGTCAAAAATCTTAAATACGTTGTACAACCATCTAAGGGAATCTATAAATATTAAATAGGATCAAGAAAAATAAAACACACCAAATATTAAATAAATAACTGTTGTCACAGGACCATCGAAGGACCAATATAGTACTAGATAGGAAACCAAATACCAGCATAGGACACTTAGACAACTCATAAGAGTCAAGTATATAATTTCTATTTTATGAATTTAATTATTATCATCTCAATAGGTGAAAGTGATACAGTTGAAGACTATCCCGTTGACTACTACGATTAAGCGATATGAGCAGGTGAGTAACTCAGACTTACTACATTGTATGTGTTTGTAGTTTAGTTGTTAAAATATAAGAGAATAATTGAACTGTATTGAATTTAGTCATAGTTATCAATTTTGTATGAGTGAGTGATTGCTAAATTACTTTAATAAAATTTATAATATCATGTTTGATAAAGGCAATGACTGTTTGGCATGTCATATGTTTGTATAATGGATGATCACTCTTAACTGATTAATAAATTATGGGTGCTTTAATAGAAATTGACATACATTGCATGAATTGCATATTTGCATACTAAGAATGATTGGCAGCCTATCACGTGTTGGTTTTTCGGTTCTCTGGTAATGCTTGGTACTTCTAGGCAAGAAGCTATTAGTTTTACGCAAGATTACCTTTGTTCTGTGGTTCCATGGGAACTATCTGGTAATTGAAGGACACCGCCCATGGTATCACTTTGAAATAACTAACACTTAGTGGAGACTCTAAGATGAGAGGACAGGAATTGAGTGATCAAAATATGATGAGTGGAAAAAGAAATTTAAAAGAGAGAACTATGATAGTGTTATGATTCCTGTATGCTTGGTTTCTCCTGGATAGGTATGGTCATAGATGTGGTTTCCTTCAACCCGATGAGAGGGCGTAAATCTCCATCCTGCTTGGATTCCGGGTTATCCAAGCTTGTAATTGTTCATTTGATTGATTGTTGCATTCATATGATTGATAATAACTTGTTTGTTATGTGGTATGTTCTGGTTATTCACTGAGCCGTGGTTTATGCTCACACTCCTACAGTCCTTACAGGATAACACAACAGCCTTGGTTGGTAGCCTCCAGGGATATTACACTGGTATGATCCTGTGGCTAGAAGAATCATGGGATTAGTGAGAATAGTAAAGTTATTTATATGTAGTAGTTGATGTTTAATCATCAATTTCCTTATATGATAATCCGAGATATGTTTCATGGTTTGTAATAGTCATAACTCAGATAGAGGCAGTTATGGTATTGTGATTTTATTTACTTTCATCATTTCTTAACAAGCAACCAAAAAGATCCTGTTTTATAAAATCTTGTCACTTCCAAGGTAATCTAGTGATAATATGCATATATGATACTATCTGAGTGTCTTGAACTTCTCGAATCCAATATCAAGGCATTGGACAGTATCTATTATGTATATTACTACCAGGGTACCCTCGGGGCGTGACAGTTTTAGTTGGTATCAGAGCGAGGTTGCAAGTATAAGAAAAGATGAAGATAGAATAAAAATCACTACCTGAGTAGATAGAAATAGTGATAGAACCCATTTAAGAATAGTAAGGATAGATTGGGTAGATTTAGGTACCTAAAATAAGATCTGTATGATTATTATTGATCATGCAAATTTTATTTGTGGTGAGGCTAATCCAGCAGCTTGTTATGTCAAGTGGCTGATTTTTAGTATGCTGCCTTCAGAAACCCTAACAGATTACAGACAAAGATTGAGAGTCCTGGTAGAGGATCTTGCATTAGCTGGTTGTCCTAAGACATTAGCAGAGATACTTAGCAAATGGAGATATGGTTTAAATCCACTTCTTAAAGACTGGTTATATCTGATGGAAAGAGCGCACCCGACTCCAGGTTCTGCTATTGAGTTAATATACAAGTTTGAAAGATTTGTTGGCAGAAATGGTGGAGCGATAGAGATAGATGATATAGTATTTGTGGTGTCAATGAACTCCAGAAGGCCGACTCTTCCAAATTTTAAAGTTTAGAGATATGATGGGAGAGGATGGATTTACGCTCATGATTTTAGGGAGGACCACATTGGTGTACGTAGTACTGATCCGTACACTGATGAGTGGACGATGTATTATCTCGGTAATTGCAATTTTCCTAAGGAGGTATTGCAAGATCGACCTGCCATCATACCCACAGTTGAGTCAGATGCCCTGAGTTCTTCTGGTTTACATAGCACTTTTTCCCACAAGAACCTTCAAGATACAGTATCACCAGCTGGAGGACAGGGAAGGAAAGAGATGCAGTCAGTATGGAATTGGGAGGAAATAATGAGAGGTCTAAGAAGGCTAGGACAGAGGGTAAGGCTTCAGATCCTCAGCCATCGGGATCCTTGGACTTTACACACAGTACCTTCAATGGATATGGCGTTTGGAAGGGAAGCCACATGGAGGTTGGATTGGTGGCGAGGATGCTGTTTTTGTACAGGTTGGACAGCAGAAACCCCCTGCACGAAGGGTATATACTATAGATTTGGATCTGAAGTTGGCACCACCAGGTGGCCATATTGAGATACTTGATTTAGGGGATAGTGACTCCAGTGACAGAGATGAGTATCCTCAACAAGCTGCCGGGGATAAGGGCAAGAGGCCCCTGCATCCAGATGCATAGACTATAGATGAGGAAGTTGATGGAATGTTATATGATGGACTAATCTTATGGTTTTGTTTTTCTTATGCTTGGTATTAGCTATGATAGTTAGTGAAAATTTTGATTGTGTACATATGGCACTAACTTATGATGTTTAAGAATGTTTTGGATATGTATCTACTAAGACAATCATATATGCATGTAATATATGTATTGTTAATGGATGCTTATGTTTTGGGATAAGCATATGTGTATTTTTTTAAGCTGTGGAAATTACACATACAAGAGATATTTAATAAAGAGCATTAATAAGCACATAAGAGATGAGAATTACCTGCTCTAATGTATTATGTTTACATATGAGCAGAGTACCAGGAGCAAGAGGTAGAAGGGGAAGACCTGCAAATATGCAAAGAAACCCACCTGTAAATGCACCAGCTTCACAGCCTGATCGCTTGGAAACCATTCTACAAGCGATAAAACAACAAAATGCACTGATTTTACAAGCTTTGCAAAACAGACAAGCACCCCCTGTACCACCACCTATGCCTCAGCGCCTGCTAGGGCTAATGAGGAACGAGTTGCATCGGTTCAACCGCCTGCGAGAACCGAGGAATTTCGAACAGCAGGGTGAATCAAGCAGAGGTCCAAGGACCGCCTCGACGCAATGAGTTGCCACTCCGCCACCATTAAGGCCACAACGGAGCATATTGCCAGAATTTATAAAGTGTAATAGATATTTCGAGGGATTACTGGAAAGCCAGAAGAGGCAAAAGACTAGCTTTCTCAAATTGAGAGATCTCTTGATGTATTTCAGGTACCAGAAGCTCTAAAGGTACCTTATGGAACTTACTGTTACGCCTAAGGGCGAGAATATGGTGGGAATCAAAACAGAGAGGATTACCCCATCCAATAACCTGGGAAGTGTTCAAGGGGAATTCTTGAAGGAGTATTTTCCAGGGAGTTTAAAGGCAAAATACAGTGTGGACTTAATGAATTTGACTCAAGGGAACAGAACAATTGATGAATATGAACATGAATTCAATCGATTGCTACAATTTTCCAGATGCCTATAAAGATAGTGATGAATTAAAAAGGCAAACCTTCATGGCTGGATTGGAACCTCACTTTCAAAGGAGGCTTGCTGAATTTGAGATCCTTGATTTTGCTGCAATGGTAGAAAAGGCGCGGTGATAGAACGCGCGAGGAAATATGAGGTTGAACGATACAAGAAGCGAGGAGACATTTGGGAAAAGACTCCCTGAGAATGTAGGGACAAGTGCTGTTCATAAAAAAGGAGATTCTTTAAACCGACTGGGTTAGTAAAAAGTAGTAATGTTGGGAAATCTAATGTGATCTGCTGGAAATGCAAAGGTGCTCACTACCCAAGAGATTGTCCACACCTACAGCATAAATGTTTTTATTATGAAGGTGGACACCTTGCAACTGCATGTCCAAAGAGAGTGAAAACAAACTGTTTCACTTGTGGAAAGGTTGGTCATATCTCAACCAATTGCCATAAAAGATGAATACAGCAGCTGGATCATCACAACGAAAGGAGCAGTTGGATCAGTGAGCCGCAAGGAAAATAATGCCGGTGGTAGTAAAGCCACTGGAGCAGCAAGAGTTTTTGCCATGCACGGAGATCCAATTGATGAAGAAGAGATGAGGGGAAGATGCAGAAAATATTTGGGATGGAGCTGAATTGGACGACACTGGACTGATTGCAGGTATGTTGTTTTAAAGCTATAAATTTGAAATGCAAACACTCTAGACACACCACCAATATTTCATTGAGTTATAACACATAGTATATGATTGATAAATAGGAATGATACAAGTGAAAGACCATACGATGTATACGTTGTTTGACACCGGTGCGACACACTCATTCATAGATACTGCCATTTTAAGTTGGAATTACCTTCTATGCGAATTTTAACGATTTTATGACATAGTTTTGATAAGTACCATAGAATCAACAAGAAATACTCATTATGGGTATTTTTCTTGATTAGGTGAACCCGAAGAGGAGTATTCATACCAGGAAGATTATTTTGATTAGTGGAATTACAGATCGACTCATCCGTAAGAAAGATAGATCCTCATGGCTAAGTGAGTTTATTTCCTACCTTTTTGTACTTGGTTGTGCTTGTAGCTAGAGGCACTAGAATAGGAAAAGATAAAAACGAATTGTGTATGATAATATTGGTTGAAAGAATGTTAAGCATACCGAGGCATAAATCGTTGATAATTAACTTATGTTTTATTGTTATTCTGCTGGAGTATGTGCAAAATTCTATGATCACCTTTAAATTACTATAAACATCTACTATGAATTATATTAATTGATTCATGCCTATCACGTAGTTAATTTCATTGCATGAGCTGCTATTCTCGATGGGATAAGGGTTTAGTAGCCGGGTGTGCAGTAGCCAGAAATCTGCAAGATGGGTGATAGGAGCCTGAAAGAACTATTTTGTGATGGGCTAGTAGGAGCCTGAAATAAACTATATGAGTTAGATTTTAAGTTGGGTTTTAAAGAGCCTGGAACACCTAACCCGGAATGGAGGGGTAAATCCATTCAAACATATGATTTCTGATAGATCATATGTATTGCTTGATCACGTGTTTGATGCATTCATATGCTTGTTAATAACTTGTTTGAAATTATTTATACAAGTATGTTGATTCAGGAATATTCTCACTAAGCTAGTTATGCTTATACTCCGATAGACCTTTGTTGTATCAGGTCCAATATCTTTTATGCCTGAAGATTACATATACTCGAGTAGGATTATGTGTTGGAAAAGCTTATGGAAATCTTTTGAAGATCATAGGTTAATTATCCTTTAATATTTCTTGGTGTTAGTATTATTTTTGTTGTGAGAAAAATTAAGTTGATATTATGAATGATTGGAGAATTATAGGGGAAGACCCCTAAAATGATGTAAGGATCATACTCTATTAATGACAAATTGGACGATTATTCAGATTCTTACGTGTTGTATTTACTATCTCAAACTATACATCCCACCGGTGTCTCCTATTGTTGTGATAGACGCCTTACATATGGTGTTGAAAACTTTCGCGTGACTTTAGGAAGTCATTCTTAAGTTTTAATACCGTATGTGGTGGATTGCCACGTTTAGGGTACCCTTCGGGGCGTGACAGCATAGGCATAATTGGATGATAACAATTTGAATTCAAAAGCATTTCCGAAATAACCAGGCTTTTAAAATCATCAAATTAGCCAAATTTTTGCTGCAACTGTATTGGAGTTTCACCATTTCTATTCAACAAACGAGCTCCACTAGGTCTAAGAGCTAATTGATCATGTACATTTGAATATAAAGTCTTGGTTTAGCAATTTAATCATTTAACTTAAAATTTATTTATTGGTCTCTAATTTCAACAAATAAATGGTAATATACATATATGTCAAAAAATCAAATTAAGAATTACTAACCTTGTCCCATTTATGAATTGCTGGCATATGCTTGAGCCTATTTCTTTCCTAATCTCTGGATGTTAACACTTCCTTATCATCTCCATCTATCGCACTTAATGCATAAATGGAGAGGATTATCCCTGTTAGCGGTTCCTTAAACAATAGTAGCAATATTCACTGCACTAACAAGAGTCTAAGAAAACATGTTTTAACACCTTAAAGATATGTTAATATAGTAATTATATTGTAATGCAATTTTTTAACTTTATTAAAAAAGTTTATTAAAAACAACAAATTTGGAGTGACAATTTATAAGTGTTGCTATGAGATATTTCATGCATCAAAATGATGATGGGTATGTTGTGTTATAGACACGGCAATTCATCATACAATTGCTGGAATTTGATAAAATAAATGCTAATATGCACATAGTTTTTTGTCTTAACAATGTGCAAAAAACATGAGGCAAATTTTTTTTTTTTTTTTGGTAAACAATGCATATTTCATTAATATAAAAATAAAAAAAATTTAAGTGGTTTTGGAATTAAAGAGAAAAGGCATTGATTTGTATATATTGCTACATTTCCATAAAAACTATTCGTGACATAATATATTGAAACACTTTTCAACTATCATCAAATTGTATTTTTTTTTCTAATCTTTCTAATTGAACCGAAAAATTTTTTCAGTAATTAACAAACTAAAAATTGTGACCAATTCGATATCTATGAATCGAAATATTATACACAACAAAACTAGGACATGAAGTTCATTTTCGAGTTAAAATAACATTAAACTAATCCATACAAATTTGATTTCCCAATATGAGTAAAATATCTTACAATTCAAGGGATATTAAAAAAATTATATAAAAAAGGTCAAGGTATTTACTGTATGATATGTTTAGAAAACAAAACCCAGCAGCATTTATCCAAAAAAATATAAAAGCACACGAACACATTTCAAGATGGTTCCCAACTTGATTCTAGCGATAACAATGCTACGAGGGAAAACCCATCGCAATTGTCAAAGTGAAACATTATGAACAACCACAACTTATTTCTCCACAAATGGATTCCACTCAAAACATATATGTGTACCATCACTAAGACCAATAACACTTCCTTGTCATCTCCATCTATACAATAATCTATTAAGACATGTAAAGCCCTCCATCTATTGCACTTGATGCATAAATGGAGAGGATTATCTCTATTTGCGGTTCCAAAAATAAAAATTTTTCAAGTGGTTTAGAAAAATTCTTGACTAATGACAATGATTTATACAAATTGCAACTTTTTCCTAAAAAACTATCCGCGGCATAATATACTTGTTGTCATATCGCTGCATAAAATTTATTACAGCAACACTTTTAAATTATTATCCGATTGTATTGTTTTTTATGTATCTTCTTAATTAAACTAAAAAAAAATTTAGTAATTAACGAAATAAAAATTACGACCAATTTGATATATATAAATCAAAAGATTGTACATAATAGAACTAGGACATGAAGTTCATTTCAGGTGAAACTAAAATTGACCCTATCCGTCCAATTTTGATTTCCCAAAATGAGTAAAATGTCTCTCAATTCTTGGAAAGTTTTAAAAAAAATCAATTATAAAAAGAAACGTTAACTTATTTGTTGTATGATATGTTAAAACAACAAAATCAAGCAGTAATCATCCAATAAAATATAAAAGCACACTGACACATTCCAAGATTATTTCTAACTTGATTCTAGCAATAATAACTCTAAAAAGGAAAACCCAATCGCAATCGTCAAAAGTGTCCCACAAACTACCGTTTTGAACAACTAAAAGTCATTTTTTCACAAATCGATTACACTAAGAAGATATATGTGTACCATCACTAAAACAAACGACCCACTTATGCTATTAAAATCCAAAAGGCCCCTCACAATGTTCATGTATATAATCAGGAAAGGGTATTGGGGTTTTAATAACCAAGGAGGGTGGCTCCAATCAACATACATGCGGCCACTACAATGTTGCATATCATTAACACTTTCTTCGCAACACGGCTATCCTTTACGCATTTCACGTAAATACACTAAATACCCCTTTTAGGAGCCATAAAAAAATTTTCATGATCTACTTTCCTCTTACCATTGTTGAAGCATAATTGGACGATCAAAAATTGCATTCAAAAGTATTTCCCAAATAACCTGGCTTCTACACCTATGTTAGAGTTTCACCATTTCTATTCAACAACAAGCTCTACCTGTCCGATAGCTAATGGATGATGTACATTTGAATATAAGATCTTGGTTTAGTAGTTTAATCGCTTAACTTAAAATGTACTAATTAGTCTATGATTTCAACAAATAGATAATAATAAACATATATATAAAAAAAAAATAGAATTTAGAAATTACTAACCTTGTTCCATTTATGAATTGTTGGTATATGCATGAGTCTATTTCTTTCCTGATGTTCGGACATTAAACTTCTATGTCATCTCTATTTACACAATAATCTACTAAGACATATAAAGCCCTCCATCTATTGTACTTAATGCATAAAAGGAGAGTATTATCCTCTGCGGTTTTCCATAAATAATCATAATAATATTCACTATACCAAAAAGAGTCTAAGGAAATGCATTCTAGCAACTGAAAGATATGCTAGTATAGTAGTTATATTGTAATGTAATTTTTTAACTTTGTTAATAAGGTTCTTAAAAAGGAAAAAACAAATTTTGAGAAACAATTTATAAGTGTTGTTGTGCTATATTTCATGCGACAACATGATGATGGGTATATTGTGTTTATAGATGATATTTTAGGAATATACGGCAATTCATCATACAATTATTGCTGGAATTTGACAAAACAATTGCTAACGTGCACTTGGTTTTTTCTCCCAACAATGTACAAAAAATAAAAGGCAATTTTCTTTTTGCAAACCATGCATATTTCATTAATATAAGAAATAAAAATTTATTAAGTAGTTTTAAAAAGTTCATGAGGAACGTCAATGATTCATACAAATTGCCATATTTTCCTAAAAGACTATCCGCAACATAATATACTTGTTATCATATCATTGCTTAAAATTTATTACAGCAACACTTGTAAATTATTGTATAATTGTATTGTTTTTTATGAATCTTTTCAACTAAACTAAATTTTTTTTATTAATTAACGAAAAAAATATTGCGATCAATTCGATATATATAAAACGAAAGATCATACACAACAAAACTAGGACATGAAGTATATTTTTGAGTGAAAATAAAATTGACCTTATCCGTACAATTTTGATTTCCCAATATGAGTAAAATGTTGCTAATTCCAGGGATGTTAAAAAAACAATTATAAAAAGAAATGCTAACGTGTTTTCTATGTAATAAGTTAAGACAACATAACCTAGTAGCATTCATAAAAAAATAAATAAATAAATAAAAGTGCACAAACATTTCAAGATGGTTCCCACTTAACTATGACAATAATAACTCTACGAATGAAAACCCCATCGCAATCGTAAAAAATGTCTTGCAAACCGCTGTTTGAACAACCACAGCTCATTTCTCTACAAATGGATTCCACTCATAAGATATATGTGTACCATCATTAAGACTAACAACCCACTTATGCTAATGGGATCCAAAGGCCCCTATAATGTGCATGTATATAATTAGAAAAAGGCATTGGGTTTTTAATAACCAAGAAGGTTGGCTCCAACCAACATTCATGTAGCTACTATGATTCTGCATATCATTTAACACTTTCCTAGCAACTCGGCCATCCTTTATGCATTTCACGTAAATATGCTAAATAACTTTTTCTAAATCCATGAAAAATTTTTATGATCTACCCTCCTTTCACCAACGTAGAGGTATAGTTGGATGATCAAAATTTGCATTCAAAAACATTTCTCAAATAATCAGGCTTTTAAAATCATCAATTTAGCCAAATTTTTGCCGCACTTGTGTTGGAGTTTCACCATTTATACCCAACAAGCAAGCTCCACTTGGTTTGAGAGCTAATGGATGATGTACATTTGAATATAAAGTTTTGGTTTAGTAGTTTAATTGTTTAACTTAAAATGTACTCATTGGTCTACATTTCTACAAATAGATAGTAATACACACACACATAGATAGAATTTAGAAATTACTAACCCTCTTCCATTTATGAATTGCTAGTATATGCATCAGTCTATTTCTTTCACGATCTTCGGACATTAACACTTCCATGTCATCTCTATCTATACAATAATCTATCAAAACATGTAAAGCCCTCCATCTATCGTACTTAATGTGTAAATGGAGAGGATTATCGTTGTTTGCAGTTTTTCGTAAACAATCATAGCAATATTCACAACACCAAAAAGCATAAGGGAACGCATTTTAGTGACTTAAAGATATGTTGGCATAGTATTATATTGTAATGAAATTTTTTTAATTTGTTGAAAAGGTAGTCAAAAACAACAAATTTTGAGAAACAATTTATAGTGTTGTTATGATATATTTCATGCAACAACATGACAACGGATATTTGCGTTTATAGATGATATTTCAGGAATATACAGTAATTCATCATACAATTGTTGGAATTTGATAAAACAATTACTAATATGCACAAGGTTTTTTCACCCAACAATGTAAAAAAAAAATGACAAATTTATCTTTGCAAACTATGTATATTTCATTAATATAAGAAACAAAAAATTTTCAAGTGGTTTTAAAAGATTCACGAGGAACGTCAATGATTTATACAAATTGCCGCATTTTCCAAAAAAACTATCCACGGCATAATATGCTTGTTATCATATTGTTGCATAAAATTTATTATAGCAACACTTTTGAATTATTATCCAATTTTACTGTTTTTATATGAATCTTTTAGTAATTAACGAAATAAAAATTGCGACCAAATCATTATATAAATCAAAAGATTATACACAACAAAACTTGGACACACAGTTCATTTTCGAGTGAAAATAAAAGTGATCTTATCCATACAATTTTGATTTTCTAACATAAGTAAGATGTCTCTCAATTCCAAGGATGTTAAAAAAACAATTTTAAAATGAAAGGCTAATGTATTTGTTGTATGATATGTTGACAACAAAACCTAACAGCATTCATCCAAAAAAAATATAATTGCACATGGACACATTTCAAGATGGTTCCTAGTTAGATTTTAGCAATAATAACTCCACAAGGGAAAACCCCATCGCGATCATCAAAAGTGCTTTGCAAACCACCGTTTTGAACCACCACAACTCGTTCTTCACGAATGGATTCCACTCACAAGATACATGTGTACCATCACTAAGACCCGTAACCCACTTATGCTAATAGGATCCAAAAGGCCACCACAATGTGCATGTATATAATCAAGAAATGGCATTGGGGTTTTAATAATCAAGGAGGGTGGCTCTAATCAACACACATGTAATCGCTATAATGCTTCATATCATTTAACACTTTTCCTGCAACTCAGCTATCCGTGATGCATTTCATGTAAATATGCAAAATACTCCTTTTGGAGCTATAAAAAATTTTCATGATCTACTCTCCTTTCACCAATGTGTAGGTATAATTGGATGATCAAAATTTGCATTTATAAGTATTTGTCAAATATTCTGGCTTTTAAAATATTCAAATTAGCTAATTTTTTCCCACATATATGTTGGATTTTCACCATTTCTATTCAATAAACGAGCTCCACCTAGTCCGAAAGTTCATGGATGATTTACATTTGAATATAAAGTCTTGGTTTAGTAATTTAATCATTTAACTTAAGATGTATTCATTGGTCTATGATTTCAACATATAGATAGATATATACATATATATTTAAATGGAATTAAGAAATTACTAACCTTGTTCCATTTATGAATTGTTGGTATTTCTTTCTCGATCTTTGGGCATCAACACTTCTACGTAATCTCTATTTATACAATAATCTACTAAGACATGTAAAGCCCTCCATCTATCCTACTTAATGCATAAATGGAGAGGGTTATACTCCTTTGCGTTTTCCATAAACAATCATAACAATATTCACCACACCAAAAAGAGTATAAGGAAACATGTTGGCATAGTAGTTATATTGTAATGCAATTTTTTAACTTTATTAAAAAGGTTTGTCAAAAACAACAAATTTTGAGAAACAATTTATAAGTGTTGTTGTGATATATTTCATGCAACAACACGATGATGGGTATATTGCGTTTATAGATGATATTTTAGGAATATATCAATTATCTTACAATTGCTAGAATTTTATAAAACAATTGCCAAAATGCAGATGGCTTTTTCTCCTAATAATGTACAAAAACATATGGTAATTTTAATTTTGCAAACCAAGCATATTTTATTAATATAAAAAATATAAAATTTTCAAGTGGTCTTAAAAAATTCATAAGGAACGGCAATCATTTATACAAATTGTCGCATTTTCCTAAAAGACTATCCATGACATAATATGCTTGTTTTATCGTTGAATAAAATTTACTTCAGCAACACTTTTAATTATTATACAATTGTATTGTTTTTTGATGAATCTTTGTAAATAAACTAAAATTTTAGTAATTAACAATCTACAAAATTGCGACCAATTTTATATACATAAATAGAAAGATTATACACAACAAAACTGGGACATGAAGTTCATTTTGAGTGAAAATAACATTAACCTTACCCATACAATTTTGATTTTCCCAATACGAATAAAATGTCGCCAAATTCCAAGGATGTTAAAAAAACAATTATAAATATAAAAGCTAACATAGTTTTTGTATGATATTTTAAGACAACAAAACCCTACAACATTCATTCAAAACAATATAAAAACACCAGACACATTACAAGATGGTTCCCAACTTGATTCTAGTGATAATAACTCTATGAGAGAAAACCCCATCACAATCGTCAAAAGTGCATTGCAAACCGCAATTTTAAATAACCACAACTCATTTCTTCACAAATGGAATATATGTGTACCATCACTAAGACCAACAACCCACTTATGCTAATAGGATTCAAAAGGCTCCCACAATGTGCATATATAATCAGGAAAGTGCCTTGGGGTTTTTATAACCAAGAAGGTTGGCTTTAACCAATATACATGCAGCCACTATAATGCTGCATATCATTTAACACTTTCCTAGAACCTTGGCTATCTTTATGCATTTCACATAAATATGCTAAATATCCTTTTCTGGAGCCAAAAAAATTTCATGATCTACTCTCCTTTCATCAATGTGAAGGTATAATTGGATGATCAAAGCTTGCATTCAAAGTATTTCCCAAATAATCGAGCTTTCAAAATCATTAATTAGCCAAATTTTTGCCACACTTGTATTGATTTCACTGTTTCTATTCAAACAGACGAGCTCCACCTAGTTTATATTGAATTAAGGTCTTGGTTTGTAGTTTAATTGTTAACTTAAAATGTATTCATTGTTCTATGATTTCAACAAATAGATAGTAATATACATATATATAAAAATTAGAATTTAGAAATTACTAACCTTGTTCCATTTATGAATAGATGGTATATGCATAATTCTATTTCTTTCTCGATCTTCGGACATTAATACTTCCATGTCATCTCTATCTATACAATGATCTATTAAGACATTTAAAGCTGTCCATCTATCGTATATAATGCATAAATGTAGAGGATTATCCTCGTTTATGGTTTTCCCCAAGCAATCATAGTAATATTCATTACACCAAAAAGAGTTTAAGAAAACACCTTAAAGATATGTTGGTATAGTAGTTATATTGTAATGCAATTTTTTTAACTTTGTTGAAAAGGTATGTAAAAACAACAAATTTTGAGAAACAATTTATAAGTGTTGATGTGATATATTTCATGCGACAACATGACGATGGGTATATTGCATTTATAGATGATGTTTTAGGAGTATATGGCAATTCATTATACAATTGATGGAATTTGATAAAACAATTGCTAACATGCACAAGGTTTTTTCTCCCAACAATGTGCAAAAAACAAATGGCAATTTCATTTTTGCAAACTATGCATATTTCATTAATATAAGGAATAAAAATTTTTCAAGTGGTTCTAAAAATTTCATGAGGAACGTCGATGATTTATACAATTTGACGCATTTTCCTAAAAAACAATCCGTGACATAATGTGCTTGCTTACATATCGTTGCATAAAATTTATTATGATGACACTTTTAAATTATTACCCAATTGTATTGTTTTTTATGAATCTTTTTAACTAAACTAAAAATTTTTTTATTAACTAACAAACAAAAATTGCAGCCAATTCAGTATGTATAAATCAAAGATCATACACAACAAAACTAAGACATGAAGCTCATTTTCAAGTGAAAATAAAATTGACCTTATCCGTACAATTTTAATTTCCCAATACGAGTAAAATGTCACTCAATTCCAAGGATGTTAAAAAAAAACAATTATTAAAAGAAAGGCTAACGTGTTTTCTATATAAATGTTAAGATAACAAAACCTAGCAACATTTATCCAAAAAATATAAAGCATATGGATACATTTCAAGATGGTTTCTAACTTGATTCTAACAATAATAACTCTACAAAGAAAACCCCATCGCAATCATCAAAAATGCTTGCAAAGCGCCGTTTTGAACAATGCAACTCAACTCACGGGATATGTATGTACCATCACTAAGACCAACAACCCACTTATGCTAATAGGATCCAAAAGGCCTCATAGTGTGCATGTATATAATTAAGAAAGGGCATTGGGATTTAATAACCAAGGTGAATGGCTTCAATCAACATACATGCAGCCACTATAATGCTGCATGTCATTTAACACATTCCCCACAACTCAGCTATCCATTACGCATTTCATGTAAATATGCTAAATATCCCTTTTTGGAGCCATAAAAAATTTTCATGCTCTACTCTCCTTTCTCCAATGTGTAGGCATAATTGGATGATCAAAATTTGCATTTAAATGCATTTCTCAAATAACCTAGCTTTTAAAATCATCAAGTTAGCCAAATTATTGCTGCACCTGTATTGAAGTTTCACCATTTCTATTCAACAAACAAGTCCACTTGGTTCGAGAGCTAATGGATCACGTACATTTGAACATAAAGTCTCGGTTTAACAGTTTAATCATTTAACTTAAAATGTACTTGTTGGTCTATAATTTCAACAAAGAAATAGTAATATACATATATGTAAAAAAAATCAAATTAAGAAATCACTTACCTTGTCCTATTTATGAATTGCTACATATCTTGAGCCTATTTCTGTCTTGATCTTCTGACATTAATACTTCCTTGTCATCTATTTATGCAATAACTTTGAGACATGTAAAGTCATCCATCTATCGTACTTAATGCATAAATGGAGAGGATTATCCTCTTTTGTTGTTTCCATAAACAATCGTAGCAATATTCACTACACCAAAAGGAGTCTAGAGAAATGCTTTTTAGAAACTTCAAGATATGTAGGTATAGTAGCTATATTGTAATGTAATTTTTTAATTTTGTGAAAGAGTTTTCTCAAAAAACATCAAATTTTGAGTAACAATTTATAAGTTTTTCTATGATATACTTCATGCAACAATATGACGAAAAGTATGTTGGTTATAGATAATATTTTAGGAAAATGAGGCAATTTATCATACTATTGCTACAATTCATAAAACAATTGTAGATATACTCATAGTTTTTTGTATTAATAATGTACAAAAAAAAATGACATGTTTTTCATAAACAATGCATATTTCATTAATATACGCAATAATTTTTCAAGTAGTTTCAAAAAATTTAAGGGGAAAGGTAATGATTTATACAAATTGCTGCAATTTTCCTAAAATACTATTCGCAACATAATATACTTGTTGTCATATCGTTGCATAAAATTTATTATAGCAACACTTTTAAAGTATCATCCAATTGTTTTATTTTTTATGAATCTTTTTAATATAATTAAATAATTTTGTGGTAATTAATAAAATCAAAATTGCAACCAATTTGATATGTATAATTTAAAAGATTATACATAACAAAACCAAGACATGAAGTTCATTTTAGGGTGAAAAAAAATTGACCAAATTCGTACAATTTTTATTTCCCAATACAAGTAAAATGTCTTTCAATTACAGAGATGTTTAAAAAAAACAATCATAAAAAGAAAGGCTAACATATTTGTTGTATGATATGTTAGGACAACAAAAAACAAGACCATACATTCCAAAAAATATAAAAGTACATGAACAAATTTTAGGATGTTTTTCCAACCTAATGCTAGCCATAATAACTCTACAAGGTAAAGCCCCATCCAAATTATTAAAAGAATTGTTATGTATAACCACAATTTATTTTTTTTTCATATCCATTAGTACACTGCTTTACAAGAAAAAGAGTAGGATTTGTATACATAAATCAAAAGATTATACATAATAAAACCAAGACATGAAGTTCATTTCCGAGTGAAAACAAAATTGACAAGATTCATATAATTTTGATTTTCGAATACGAGTTAAATGTCTCTCAATTCTAGGATGTTAAAAAAAACAATTATAGAAAGAAAGGCTAACTTATTTGTTGTATGATATGTTAAGACAACAAAAACCAAGATCATCCATCCCAAAAAATATAAAAGCACATAAACAAATTCCAAGATAGTGCCAACTTGATGCTAGCCATAATAACTCTACAAGGTAAAACCCTATCCCAATCGTTAAAAGAGCCATTATGAACAACCACAACTCATTTCTCCACAAATGGATTCCACTCTCAAGATTTATATGTACCATCACTAAAACAACAACCCACTTATACTAATGGAATGCAAAAGGCTCCAACAATGTGTATTTATATATTTAAGAATGAGCATCGAGTTTTAATAACTATGAAGAGTGACTCCAATCAACATACATACGGCCACTACAGTGCTATGTATCATTGACACTTTCCCCGCAACTCAGCCATCAATTACTAGTCTCACCTAAATATGTTAAATATCCTTTTCTAGAACCATCAAAGATTTTCTTGATCTACTTTCCTTTCACCATTGTGGAGGCATAATTGGATTATCAAAATTTGCATATAAAAGCATTTCCCAAATAACTTGGCTTATAAAATCATTAATTTGGCTAATTTTTTGCCACACCTATATTGGAATTTCACCATTTCTATTCAACAAACGAGCTCTAATCGGACCTAGTGCTGATGGATGATGTATATTTGCATATAAAGCTTGCTTTAGCGGTTTAAACATTTAACTTAAAATTTACTTATTTATCCACAACTAAAACAAATTAATAATAATATGTCACGCCTCATAGGGTACCCTAAACGTGGCAGTCCGCCGCATATAATATTAAAGCTAATGAATGACAACCTTAGTCACGCAAAAGCTTTGATATCATATGCAAGGCGTGCTTCCAAGATAGTAGGAGACTCATAGGGGTATTACGTTTAAATAGATAGCAAAAGCAAGCATGAACTTAAATAGATAAACATAAGATCTTCATTTAATAACAAATTTATACATCATCTTAGGGGCATTCCCCCACCTTAAAGTCTTTGTTCAACTATACTAATAACAAAATAAACACAACTACCACATAAGCCTACTATAGAGATTTTCCCAGAAGTCTATGTTCAAAACTAAAGATACATAAACTTCTTCCAACAACTCCTAGTAACTTACACTCGTACCTGGCATACGGGGCTTCTTGGGGCTAACCATAGATAATCATACTGTAATAGAAAACTATAAGGGTATAAGCAAAACTAGCTTAGTGAGATAATTCCATCTATAAGACATTTCCATAATTCATACAAGTATCTTAAATCAAAACATATGAAAATGCACCAATCATATGAACAAGCAAGATACACATGATTAACTGGAAATCAAGTGTAGCATGGATTTAACGCCCTCCATGACAAGGGTTGGGAGGTTACAGGCCCATACAACCATCAATATTCGTAGATTTACCGGTTCCTGCTTACCCTGTAGACTTTCCAGCTTCTACTAGCCACCACGTAGACTTTCCGGCTCCTACCAGCCACCACTACCATTTCCTCATTTCCCCACACGAAGAATGGTAGTGAACAAATGTGACTCATGTGAATGATATGCATGAATTGATTTCAATATAATTTTCACCATAAATATTTAGTTCAAGTTAAAGGCGATCAACACAATTTTCATCATATCAAAACAAGAATCATAATTTATTTATCAAACCAACTTCCGATATTCTTAATTTGTATTCAATCATTCATAATTCCAAGTCACACAATAATTATCCATTTTATCTTTTTGTTAATTGCTAGTATTACTAATTACAAGCACAAAACAAGGAAATGTAACTTAGTAAAAGGAATAACTCACTCCATAACGATAGTAATCAAAATAATCCTCCGGATAGATGATCTCGGGTCCCTCGTCACCTAAACAAGATGAAATACCCAAATGAGTCTTTCATAAAACTTCTATTCTTGAAGATTCTAAACTTTCTTAAAACGCGGTAAAATCGTATAAGAGGAAATTCCAACTTAAAATGACCATATTGCTCATTTTAACTCGGAATTTCGCGTATAATATGTCGTTTTCTACCTACTTGAAAAGATCTACGCATTTCTAAGCTTATTTTCATAAAATTAAGTCGTTTGGGTTCCGAAAAAGCAGCGACCAGATTCTCCACGAATTTGCAAAAACTTGAGTTCCTCATTTTAAATAAAACTCAATTGAAGACATGAATGTTCCAAGTATTTTTATAAACTTTTTGGAAGATATATTTATGTGTTGACTCATAACAAATGGATGAAGTAAATAAAGTTGTCTCAACTTATGAAAAAGTAAAGTTTTAAAAGATTTTGAACTTTGAGATTTTGTTGAAATATTCATTTTACTTTTGAAAAGGTCTTGAGTTATTTGCGATGAATATTCCCTTTTTTTCTAAATTTAATCTCTTATAATCACTTTAAATTCTTAAGAGTGGTTTTTATTTTCTATACTTAGATTCCAACAACTTTTAAAAGTAATAACAATTTCATAAAAAGGATGTTCTTGTTTCTTGTAATGATTCCAAAAGAATTTCTAATACTTGATGAAAAATAAGTTTGTATAAAACCTTTTGTTTATTAAGAAAATCATTTCTAGCATGTCCATGAGTTTTTAAGAAATCTATTTTCTACATCTATTTCTTTAGAAAGAATCTTTAATTCAAGAAAAACACTTCCTCATTTATTTTGTTGAGACAAAAACATTATATTCATACATGAATATGAATCATAAAATTATGGAATATAAAGGAACATAATAACTTAAAAATAAGCAAATAACGAAATAAATCAAGTATTGGACCTTAGCTTCATCAAGGTACCCCGGACTAAGAAAAGACTAGTCCCGAAAAGAAAAGAAAAGAAAATGTTTGACTTGATGAGGACAAGTCTAAAACTAGAAAGACTAGTCTTAAGAACAACTTGAAAATAAATTGCAATGAAGTAAATAAATTGCATGGAAGGTAAATAAATCGCAAGTCAATGAGCTTATATGCTCTAAATATTATATATATAGCTATATAGATATTTAGATAGTTATGAACATAAAAGGAACATAAAGAAACATAAAGGAATTGATATTATGAACAAAACAAAGTATGAACCTATTGTTGCTTTCTTAACCTTCATGGTTTTGGAAAACACACATTAAGTTCATACTAAATAGATGAACATAAGAATTTCTTAAAGAATTTTTACCTAAAAGAGATGAACTAAAGAAAATTTCTTGGAAGAACTTTCTTGGAGAGATTTGGAGAGAAATTTGAGAATAGTAACTTTAGTAAAGAAGTGGTGAAAGAAGTGAAGGTATGAGGGGTATTTATAGGAAAATGTAGAATATATTTATATTAAAAAAAATGAAAACAAAACAAATGGGCACAAATGGGGGGATGGCCGGCACAATTTTGAGGGGTAAGAGAGAGAAAATTTATTTTTTTGTTATTTTGTTAATTAAAAGTAAGAAATGAGAGATGTGAAGTTTTATTGGAAATGAAAATGTATAAGAAATAGGTGTATGGGTTGTAAGAGTAGGTTGTAAGACAAAGTAGAGATAGATGAATAGTGTAGAATAGTAGAAAATAGTGTAATGTAAAAATAGACACGACAATTAAATGCCGGCAGTAAGAAAATACGTGTATAAATGTGATATTTAATATTTTTAGCTACCGAAAAATTACGAAATTGATATATTTGAAAATCTTATATTTTTACGAGTCTAACGGTATATTCGGAATATCTTTTCTATTTCGAGCTCTGGGACACGTTTTTCGAGAACTGTGTCTGATCAGGTTCTAACGACACTCGAATTTTGAAAAACTGATATTTTTACATAACCTATAACTATACGAACCATAATAACTAATTACTCAAACTTCGTTTTCTAGGGCTACGGAAAACGGTAATGCCGGACTTAAGCGATTACGGTAAATTAGGGTTTTGTTGACGCTGGAAATCCGATTGACTTCCAATTAGGGTTTAAACTTTAAATTCGAATCCAAAATTTCGGGGATTTACATAATATACATATAAAAAAAGGCAGTAAAGAAATTATCAACTTTGTCTTGTTTATGAATTATTGGTATATGCTTGAGACTTTTGCTTTCCTGATCTTTGGACATTAACACTTCTATGTCATCTCTATCTATACAATAATCCATTACGACTTTTAAAGCCCTCCATCTATCATACTTAATACATAAATGAAAAGAATTACCCTCTTGTACAATTTCTCGTAATCAATCATAGCAATGTTCACTACACCAAAGATATTATAAGGAAATGCTTTGAAGCAACTTAAAGATGTGTTGGTATAATAGTTATATTGTAATGTAATTTTTTAATTTTGTTAAAAAGGTTTCTCAAAGGCAACAAATTTTGAGTAATAATTTTAAGTTTGCTATGATATATTTCATGCAATAATATGATAACAAGTATATTGTTCATGGGTAATATTTTAGTAATACAGCAATTCATGATACAATTGTTGCAATTTATAAAACCATTGCCAATATACTCATAGTTTTTTGTATTAACAATGTACAAAAAACGTGGTATTTTTTTCTGCAAACAATGATATTTTATCAATATAAGTAATAATTTTTCAAGTGATTACAATAAATTCAATAGGAAAGGTAATGATTTATACAAATTACCACATTTTTCTAAAATATTATTTGCAGCATCATATACATGTTGTCATATCGTTGCATAAAATTTATTACAATACTTTTAATTATTACTCAAAATGTTGTCTTTGAGGAATCTTTTTAATAAAATAAAAATTTTATTGCAATTAACTATTTTGTTGCTGCAAATTTAGCGTTACCTTGTACTCATTTGGACATAGTGTGCTTCTCATTGTCCCATCTATTATTATACGAATGATTATGGGGCAATAATTTTGGGAATACTCATGTTTTTCCTTCCACTGCAGTCAAGTAGATAAGCATCATACCTTTAGCACTCGCCTAAAACAATCATTAGGGTGTCCGTGTACGATTACAAGCTTTACTATGTTTGATTAGCCAGAAGCTACGGCTAAGTGAAGTCGACCAGGATTATCTATTCCACGAGCAAGGCTTGAACACCACTCTAAAATTAATACATAGTAATCATATTAACCACCTTCAAGAGTCCAATGTAAAGCTGTTTTTGATATTCTGAGGCTTAACGAAGCTAAATCTTCTAACTTTTAGGGGGGTTTGATTTTAATATAGCCAATAAAATCGTGTCGACACCCATTTTTGTACCCCTATATATATATATGAGAAAATAGAAAATTAAAAAGGTGTATATATATATATATATAGAAAAGTATAATAAAAATTAAAACTATTAAAATACAAAAAATTAATTAACTTAAAATCAACAACAAGAATACAACAATTAAAAATTTTTTTAAAAATTAGGAGACGCCTCCTCTTTTAGTATATAGGCTTATATAGAAGTTATAAATAAAAAAATCTAAAATTAAAAAGATAAAAATTAGAAAAAGAAAAATTATGAAAAAAGTAGAAATAGTGTGAAAATATGTATAAATTAGTACTAGTATTCTTTCTATAGTGTATTGGATTCATTT
This sequence comes from Combretum micranthum, assembly GCA_024138025.1. Classification (NCBI taxonomy): domain Eukaryota; kingdom Viridiplantae; phylum Streptophyta; class Magnoliopsida; order Myrtales; family Combretaceae; genus Combretum; species Combretum micranthum. The sequence continues at coordinate 329,492 of JAMXBD010000421.1, forward strand.
TATAAGTTAATTTAGACAATGGGCATATTTCCCGATTCGGCCCATCTCATTCAAAACCATGTAGGCCTAAACCATTTGTGTTATATACTCTTTAATATGCAAGGCGAATTAAAAATTGTGCTTGGCTTGGTTGGGGTAAATATAGGTATAGTTCGGTTTCGAACGGGAATCGAATCAAAACCGTCACGGGCAGTTTCAGAATCGAAACCGCATCGGTTGACCGGTTCCATAACTAGTTATGGAACTGCCGGTTTCACGGTTCCTAGTCTGTTCTTTGGCCTAGAATTAGTGGAACCGACAGTTCCATCCCATTTCATTGAAGGAAAAAAAAAGAAAAATAATAATATTAAATATATAATTATTAATATTTAAATTATTTTATATAAATAGTGATATTTGTTATTTATTCACAATATTTAATATGTTATTATCAACAACACAAATGAATATAGCTTAAAATCATACATAATTAGTTTAAATAAACTTTTCCTAAAAGCAAAATTCATTTTCTTAATAATGTGAGACTATTTTTTACATTATAATTTTTCTTTTATCTTTAGAGTATTTTACAATATATAATACACTATAATTGATATTGAATGTATTTGTATATATATAAATGTGCATTCTAAATAAATTTTTAAAAATTTTGGTTAAATAATTTAATATTGTTAGATCCAATAATTCTTTTGACTTTAAATTTTTTTTTTTTTTGAAAAGATAGTTTCATGATTCCAAAACTAGAACCGAAAACTGGTGGTTCCATGGAACCAGACCAAAACCATGGGAGACGGTTCCAATTTCGGTTCTAGTTCCTCAATTTTAAGACCCGAAACCGGCGGTTTCGGTTCAGTTTCAGTTCTGTTCGAGAACCATGACAATGTCTAGGTTGGGGTATGCCTAACTTACATTCTGTAAAAATCCAAGATTCGATCCTAAGGCGAAGCAAGTTTTCTTGCTTTTTTATTATCATTAATATTTAAGAAAAGAAAAAAATCATGTTTGGACCAATGTTATCAAAACAAGCTTAGATCGGCCAGTTCAATCCAGTTCGATCGGAACCAATGCTGAAGGCAAGTTAGGTCTTGCTTGTGACTCGTTTTTTAGTATAACTAGCTAGACCCGGGTGACTTGATTGGTTCGACTGCGACCCAGTTGATCTAAGGGGATCATGCGGGTCACAATGCTTAGTAAAAAAAAAAATACCGATAAACTCGCTAGTCGCCATCCCCTCCCTCTTGTCACATAGATTCATTACCAACAATGTATTTACCGAAAGAAACCTCTAGGATCTGATATCTAAGGATGTTAGGGCCATTTCGGGTTACAACAATCAGAGCTTGGATCCAGGTGGACAACCTCTCAAGTGACGCATGGATGAGCTGCCAACGTGGATGAATCCTTTAAGGTGGTGATGACTTTTTTGGGATCGCCATCAAAAGTAACTCAAGGTTTTATTGAGGCTAACATTGTTGAAGATAGAGGTCAAGCCGTATATCAGCCTTTGATATTAATCATATCGAGAAAAATGAACCTTTGAGTTGAAAAAGTGTCGTACTTTGTTTTCTTATTTGAAAGTCTGGTCAGTCCATTTGATATGGTATCCAAATTGCTGTTTCATCCTTTGAGTTTTGAATATAGATTAAAAAATAATTTAAAATAAAGTTTTTGATGTTAAATTAGCATTTTTTTTTCTTTTTGTTTTGTTTTTTTCCCTTAGAAGAGAAGAAGTTATGTATAGGGTGGTTAATGTCTTTTTTATAATTTGAATTTTAAATTAATAATTATAAAAAAGCTTTTGCTTTTTTATTAAATTTAGTAATTTAAAATTTTGATATAAAGTTAGTCTAGCATTTTTGTAATTAAAATGTTTCTTATTTTTTATTTTTTATTAATCTTGATTCGACGTTCAGTTGAACTCAATTCAATCCCTCGACCACTGACCCCTGGTTTATCCGGGTGAAACCCCATCCAGTCTAGACAATATTGATTTGGACTTTGTCCTTTGCCTCTAGCTGGCCGCCATTAGAGCTCCCAATGAGCTCATTTTGAGCTCCATTTTAATCCTTAGGGCTATAAAATTAGGGTTTAAGCCTTTAAGGTTTAAGGATGATAATCTTCTAGAATATGATCTTTCATCTACTTATGCAACAATCAAAATAAAAAAAATTCTTATAACCACCCCATGACCCTTAAACTCTTGTGGTGGCCATTAAAGGTCACTTCACCCCTCCATGATTCTTCAATCTAACCTTTCTTTCTCTAGTTCGCCATTCTCTCTCTAAAGAACTCAGACACTCTCTCTCCTTCCGCCTCTCTCTTTCAGACCCTTCTCGAATCCCTCTCTCTCAAACCCTTCTCGAATCCCTCTCTCTCTCCCTCCCCCCCGAAGTTCCTCATCATCTTCGCCAACCATCCCTCATTCTCTCACTCCCTTTCTCTCTCTAGCCTAACACCCCAATGCGCGCCGTGACCTTCACTTAACCACTAAGCCACCTACTACCGTACCAGTACCAAAAACCCATAGACCGCCAGACCCACACACCAATCCCTAGTCACAAACAACCCAATCTCTCTGCTAACACTACAAAGCCTCCATGACCACATTAACTGTGCCGAGCCTCTGTAGTCACACCACCATCACCAGCCATTAACCTTCAATCGCGCCGCCTCTACCCGCGCAAACCTAAGCATAGCGACCACCTTCGACCGAGATAGAGACCACAGTTTTTCCTTTCTTTCTTTCTTTCTTTCTTCTTTTTTTTTGAGGGACTCATACCCGTTGACTGACTCACAACCCATGCTGAAGCCGACTTGATCCACGAAAGCAAGGTCTAGAACTAAGCTTTTGAGCCAGTATAAGATTCCCTTATTGAAATTATTCATTTAATTATTTTATTTTATATGATTATTTTAGGAAAAATGAAAAAAAAAATTACTATTTTAAAAAAAATTATGAAAATGCCACTAGAAAGAAAATATTCTCAGTTTTAGGTAAGCTAACCTCATCTCTTGAAGAGACGAGGTCGTTAGTACCTGAGACGAGGTTAGCTCTACCAACACACAAATTCGTTGAAAATCATAAATGACCTATTTATTACATATTAATTGTTATAACCTATTAAAATCATATAGAATAAGCCATATAGTTCATTCATTAGCTATCATCTAGCATGGCTAAACAACTTTTAGACTTCATAACCCATCCACAATAGTATTCCTAAACCCCATCCATTAAAAAACTCAATGGCAAACCCAATTCATTCTATTGTAGTAGAATTGTAAAACCATTCACAACAAACATAAGAAAAACCTCAAAATATGAAAGAATCGAATGAATGATGTGTTAAGTACATGAATGTTATGTTAACCACAAACACCAATGAGACAAAAGAAGAATCTATATACAAGAATTATAGAAGATAAAAATCTACACAATAGCTACTGTTGGGTGCCCCGCCTCCCTCGTCTTCGCCTAACTAAAGTCTAAGGGAATGGTGTATGGTGGTGGACATCCTGATGAGGAAGCTCCATGGTCAGATCCACCTGAATGAGTGTGGCATTCCCATCTCCACCACCATCACCATAAGGATGAAATGAGACTACGTTTGGCTCCATCTGGGTGAGTTCATCCCCTATATCATGTGGCAGTGATGATCATCTTTTTTGTGGAGCAAAAGGGGTATGGAACTCGATGTATGCTATGTCTGCCATGAGGGTCTCATGTAGATCAGCATATGATGATAATGATGGACGAGGCTAGAAATGAACAAAATGTGGAAGGCCTGACTCATCAGATACGTACGCATGCAAGGGCGAAGGCTTGCCTTTGATATGTATACCTCCGGCTCGCCTTCGCTCTTGACCCCGACGTTATCCCTACCCATACCTTTCTCTAGCTGCTTGTCGTTTCTGTACAGGATGAGGGTATAGGTCTTCAAGTGCTGGTGCTAGTGCTAGCGCTAGCGTTAAAGCTGGATCATTTAAATAAAATCCCATAAACTCATCCACTACATAAATGACATCTCGTGTAGTGGCAGGGGTGTCCTCTGGTGCATGTTTGAAACTCTATAGATGAAACCTACATGTAAGCGATAAGAAACAAGTAGATCGGTGAAAAATAAACACAATATAAATCCATATATGGTTTATGTACTCAGTGAACTTGCCATATACCAAATAATAGCCCCTGTACGACTGATCTAACACCTAGTGATCGCGTAGTGCCAGTTGAAATAATCTGCAGAGGTGCTAGTGGGAATAGCTGGTACCTTGACAATGAGATCTTGCCTACTATCCCACTAAGCTATCCACTTGCATACTCCATCACCTAGTTCCACTTGGAACACCCTCATAAGTCTAGCTCATGTAAGGTTCTTAATCAACTGGATGGTCAGGAATCCTTTGGAAACCACCAAACTGTCTGAGCACCCTATTGAGATAGTAGTACTCAACAATGTGAAAGCAAACCAAGGGGACTCAAGCACGCCATATGTCACTGCCATCCCTACAGTACACAGGAAGGGAATCCATAATAACAGCATAGGTGTCCCAAACAACCTATAGAAAAAGAAAAGTATAGTATACGTTAGTAAATACAACATAACTATATACATGTGAACACATAAAATATATGAATCGATACCTAGCTGGGGAGCTATCTATCAAAACACCCCCTATACTCGAACAGCAAATGTGTAGGGGAGCGAGTGACATCAAAAGTAACAGCTCAATAAATGATCAATGGCCGATTCAGGGTAACTGATGTGATCTATCATCACAGCGGAGTGATGTGTGGGAAGTGCTCCCATGCCCAGATCTGTAAGACTACTAGGGGTCCTGCTATGTCACCCGTGTCTATATGAGAAGCCATGGATAGCTGCCTGTATAGCCATGCTAAGCAAGCTACTCCCCATGCGAACTGCCCTACTCTCTCTAAGTAATCGAGCAACTTGAGGTACATAACGTGAACCATATTCAATGATTTGTCTGCAAAAATGAAGGCCCTCAGTAGTAGTAGAATATATGCTCTAGCATATCACCGAAGAGTGATGTCATCTACTTGATTAGGTAGCAATCTAAAGTGTGTATCTAACCATGACATCTTCAGTCGGCCACCATCCATATCCACATCGACCTGTGGTCTAACTCCCAATAACTGATGGCATAACTCCGGCCAATCAATCCGAGATGTGCCATTAACTACATGGCCATCAACGAGTAGGCTGGTGAGTGTAGAACGCCCTGTAACGTCACAGTCCACTCTCCCATCAGCATGTGAAATGTGTGAGGCTCTGGACGCCATCTCTTTACCAGAGCTATAATAAGGTGCCAATCCAATTGTACAAACAGTATATGAGTAGCACCTATGAAATCGGCGTGCGATAGAAATGGAACAAGTCTCTCATCTAAGACTATAGGCATGCCGTCCTACCGTTTGAGCTTCGCCTCTCTATGATGACAATGTAATACCATATGCTTTTGCATTTGAAAACAAATCCATGGCTCGATCTGTGTGTCTAGATGATCTAAGTAATTGGATGAGGAAAAAATCTTACCTGTCCCTTTCATGCCAACCTCGATTTGTGAACAGGCTACCCTATAAGTATAGACTCATTAAGGGGTTCTAGATTAATCTACAATGAAGAAAGTAGGGAATAATGTTAGCAGAAGCATATGTAAAAAAACAAGCAAGAATAGATGAAGTATGTGACGTAAATGTAGCAAAAGAAATTATATAAACCAAACAAATACCACTACGACTCGACTGGCCCATAAGGGTCCTACTAGCCGCTCGCCTACTACGACAACTTCTGATGTTGTGGCCTCTCTGCCCACACGAATCGCATGAATAACCTCGTGGGCTATCTGGAATATCCATTTCATTCTAAAACCGTTTTTCTTTAGGCGTACCCCTTTTCCTAATAAGTCTTGGGATGGGGTGCCACTTTAGAATATCGAGAGGAGTCTAGTTAGCCTTATATGCTACAGGTATGAAGGATCACCCATACACCCGCAGTTGATTCTCCTATCTGTACCATTGTCCTACTTGGCCAACACAATCCATGTGCAAAGTTCCCATTATTGCCATTACATGGGAGCATGGGATCCAACATGTTACCCGATAGATGCTTGCTACATCGTTCCACCTTCCAAACTTCATTGCAGCATACGGTGTAAGCAACATACCTAAATTCATTACTTTGGTAGCCTCCCGTCTTTGCCTATTGAATATGGAGTTGTAATTGTAGAACGTTTTCTTTACTAATGCCACAGATAAGCACTGAACATCTTTTAGAACGGAATTGTAACTTTCAGCCATGTTTATTGTACCAATTCCGAATCTTACGCCTTCATCATAAGATAAAGTCCACATACATGGATGCAACTCGTGAAAATATCTCGACGTCCATGGACTATTTTGTTTTGTTGCATTAAAGTAACCATGAAACTTTCTTATCTGCATTTGGTATGCTACTCTTTTAACTAATTCCTTACAATCCTTACTTTTGGACTTTGAGTTGAAGTTGCTAGCAATATGCCTTATACACCACCGCCATGGCTACCTTCTAGGCCACACAACATGCTCACCTTCAACTGCACTTTTAATGCTAGCATGTCGGTTGGATATTAAGAAGATGTTTGAACGGTCCTTGATAACGTGTTCCGGCAATTTTGTAAGGAACCAACTCCATGAGTCCTCTTTCTCCTCAACGACAAGATAATATGTTAATGGAACTATATGATTTGCCACATCTACTACTACTGCGATGACATTTTATGCTTGTACTTGCCATACAAAAAGGTCCCATTAATTGTGACTACTAGTCTGCAAACAATTAATAGATACAACTTAGTTCATTAATATCAATCATTTGTAAATAAATATAAGCATATATCTAAAACATATATGCAGTACTTGAATGCTTCAATGCAAGGGATAAATGCCTAGAAGAGTTTGTCAAGGAATACATGTCCTAATGTATCTGAATCCATAGTTCTCCACTTAACCTTTGTTCTTGGATTTGCCTCTTTTATCACATTTAAGTATATGCAAGAGCTCAACATATGACTATTCCCAACTTCCATATATCTGTTCAATAGCTTTTCACTTCGCCTTACGAATCATCTTCGTATGAACATTGTGCCTAAACTCTTTCAAGATAGTCAATCACAGGTCCTTCGCTCTCACATCTGGAAAATTACGAATCTCCAATATAATACACCTAGAAATGCTAGTCTAGCCTAACTGAGAGTGGTCCTGTCCAATAATTTCATCCAAGCAGGTGTGCGGTCCATCATATTTGGTGATGTGAAAGCATCCACCATGCTTCTTGTAACTGCCTTTGAGTCTCTACTTGCAACCCTTATTATAAACATCAGTATATTTAACTGCCTATGACCTCGGGTCCAAGTCCACCACCTTTAAGTTATAATGATTCGATATATGCCACATTTTAACTGCTCATATGAGATGATCTTTAGTCTTAAACTGCATCCCAACCTTGAATTCATCGCTAAAACTCCAATTGATAGCACTCATTTCTTGCTCAGCATCAAATGCAACCTAACCACTACCAACATTAGTAGTGAAAAAAGGTACTGGTATTGAGCTCCCAATTGCATCAATGTCTATGGGAGCCACAAAATGGTGTTAATCATTTATATTATGCTGTACACCGGTTACAACATCTACCTGGGGAAAAGCTACCACATTATCATTTCCATCATCATCATAATCATCACTAGATTCATTCACCGATGAGTCTTGCATGACATCAATATCGTGATCACATGCCTAATCCGGTGCAATATTTTCAAAGTTACTCATCTATACCTATGCACTACCTATTGTCTGGATTGGAGTCGAGTTTGAGTCTACCAACCCTTAGCTATCAATATTTCCATCAATACCTACTTCCCCTGCAGGTGCCTGAGGCAGATCGTTCTCAAATATCTGCACATATACAAGCACTGACCTTTTAGTGTACACCAACATTTCATGTGTCGCCTCATCATTAGTCACGGGAATAACGTCATAGCGTAGCATCCTATCTCTAATAACTACCCTACGATACAGCTCAAGCCAATGTGTAGACATATTTACCTCAAGTCTATTACAAATTATACCAAGTATTTCCTCATATGTTGAATTTCTACTAACACTGACCACCGTAATTGGGCGCTTATCATAACTAAAACTATCATTCCCCTCCACAATGTTGCCATGAGCGTACAGTACAAACTTATTCTTGTCCATTCCTCTCCTTAACTACCCTGTTATCTCATAAAACATAAGGTGAATACATAAAATTCGCACCATGACTTATCTATCGCACTCATATAATATTTAAGCATATTTGCTAATGCTACTATATTCACTCCAGTCTTCTAATAGTATATTATCAATGTGTATGATGTATACAATATATAATTTCATGATTTTATTCCTAATTTCAAAAACTAAATACTATAATCACAATTACATCAATTATATAGAAAAAACTACAACACCAAAAAAAAGGGGAAAAATGAAAAAGAAAATCAAACAAAAAAAATTTCCTTCTGTTCGAAAGGAAGGAACAACACAATAGGGACAAAAAAAAAAAAAAAACACCATGCCAAGCTCATTTCTCAAACCCATACCACAATGCACCAATAATAATAGTAAATGTAGGATCTCAACATCCAATGCAACATCACAAATAGCGAAAATTCACGCGAAAATTAAAAACGAAATTACCTATCGATTTTGGCACGATTTCAGGATTTTTTGCACAAAATTCTTCATTTCTTCACGATCTTATCACTTCCTTAACACCTGATAATCAATCCAACTCCAAATGATGCTCGATTTTGCCTAACTCACAATTGGAAAAATGGGAGCTAGGGTTTCGGTTTAGGATTTTGGGATTTTTTTTCTACGCGCCAAATGAAGAAGACGAACTCCTACTGTGATATAGCCCTCAACAACCTCATCTGTTGGAGAGACGAGGTTATCTGCTAAGGACCTTATCTCTTCAACAGACGAGGTCCTTGAGAGACCAAGTCACTATTTAATAGTAACCTCGTCTCTTGAAGAGACGAGGTTCATGCGAAACAGGTACTAACGATCTCATCGCTTCAAAAGACGAGATCAACTTACATAAAACTAAGAATATTTTCTTTCCAGTGGTATTTTTATAATTTTTTTAAATAGTAATATTTTTTTTTTTCCATTATATTATGTAATATGTTGCAAATATCCATGTACACATAACACCGAAAAAAGGAAAATAGTGAAAAAGAAAAGGAGAAAAAGAATAAAAAAAGATATATTATAATATACAATATTGTACGGTATATAATTTTACGTAGGCTATACGGTATGCATATTTATACGATCACTACTAGAAAAATGAATTTAGGCAACACTATACATAGCAACGGTTTGATAACCCTTGCCATAATTTTAATATGTAACGGTTTATGCAACGGTTATAAAACTATTACATAATTATTTACCTTAAGCAACGGTTCAATAAAAAAGTGTTACCTTAGACAATTTAGGCAAAGGTTATATTACAACCGTTGCCACTTTTAAATGTAAGGTAACAATAATAAACCATTGCCTTTTTCACTTTAAAATGAGCGCGCAAATAGATAGAGGGAAAAAAAAAGCGGGTAGAAAGAGGGCTAATTTTCATCAGCAATTGCGTCCGATTTACCCCCCTCTCTCTCTCTTGCTCTTCTCCACTTCTCTTTTCAAATCATCCCCGTAACGAAGAGAACCCTAATTCTCTCGCTCTCTCTCCCCTTCTCTTTTCAAAACTCTTTCTCCCATTTCTCCGAAGTCCGAGGTTCCTCCTTAAGGTACTCTCTCTCTCAATCAATGCTTTAATTTTTAATCTTACATGAAGGCATTATTCATCTTTTAATTGATGGAACGTAATATATATATTTGTATATATACATACACATATGTATTATTGCTTATCAATCTTCGTGGGATTTACTTGCCGCTGCTATGGAACCGTTAGTACGACCGATTTATGAATTGTTGAATCGTGGGCTTCTATTGCCGCTCAGTTTCGATTATTTCAATTCTGGATTTGACCATGGATTCTGTGACTTGAATATTAATGTAATTTGTAGAAACGGTTTGAAATATGTTTGTGCCAAATACCTTGTAATGGATTCTACCATTATTTGAATTTACTATTTGTGAGTTTGAATTTGGGTTTGTGGAAATGAAATGGTCCCCATGTGAAAACCCCAAGCTTGATACTATTAGATCTTATTCCATTAATGGCGATTACCAGAGAGTAATGAACCCTTGTTTGGATTTACATCCTAGATAAGAGATGGAAATCTGGGAGTGCATCTTTGATAAGTGAGCCCCTAGATTTCGTACGTACTGGTCGATCAGGTTCTCCTGTTATAATTCATTTTTATGGGGCCAAAATGGGTCGCGATGAGTTGAGAGATGATAATTATGGAGTTCACATGATTCGCTTCCTCTTAATTGGTCTGTCTTTGCTTTTTATGTTATTTTCTTTCTTTGATGTATCATAGCGATGGCTGTTGTCCCGCTCCATAGGAAAGGTGGAAGGAATATCAAATCTGGTAGTGTGCAAAAAAATAAAGGGTTCCGGTATAATGAGTTTTGAAATATGATGCCTAAGAAATGAGTTTATTTAGCGTTTGTATTCTTTTTGTTCCCACAATCGTGTACTACTTAAGGTAGTAGTACAGGTAGATTTCGTTTACAAGAAAGATGCATGGAGTGCATTGAAGGCTGCTACTCGTGAGTCCCTATTCACTTCTTGATTATTGTTGTACATCTCTATTGCATGTCTAATGGCTTTCCTATGATTGAAAGTTCTTTGTACTTCTTAAGCTATGCTAGCTTTTGTTTTCTTAAACCATCTGTCTATTCTTAAAGGCTATCAAGCAACTTCGTATAATTTTCTGTATCTTCAGAGGTTGTACCGCTTATGTGTCCATGTTATTATAGAAAATTCAATATCCACAAAGAATGTGGCTCTTTACTCATCTATATAGTGAACTGTTGAAGTATTGTGTTCCTGAAAAAATGGTGTGTATTTGAAGGTTGTCACAAGTTCCTCAACAGATGTGACGTGTTTATACTTTGCAGGATCTACTGAGTTGGAACCATCATGGCCTGAGGTATTGCAGGAATTATTTTTCATTTTGTCACAAGTTCCATCTGTTTAGTTTTTTTCAGATGAATGCTTTTCCTTTGCTTTGTGTATCTTACTCCTCTCAAATCGTAACTTTAGCACATCATCTTTTCTTCTTTTCCTTTTTCTGGGATCTTTAAACAGTTCGTAACATTAGCATGGTGAAAAGATGATGTACTGTTCCTGTATTATTATACCATGATATAGTTGCAGGTAGCAAGGGCTGGGAGAGTATTAATGAAAAAGGTTGTTTGTTAAGAAATAGAGATCAAATGATAGTAATGGGAAACTCATTGGCGATTGTTTTTGAGAGAAATATGTATGACATATATAATATAATATATAGACAGATAGACAGATAGATTTTGTTTTAAGTATTAAGCTTGCCATCACCTACATTATATTACATTCTATTGTATGCTGTATGTCTAATAAGGACCACATTGCTTTCAGTTATAATAGTCACTTCAATTCTGATGCAATGTGATTTTTTATCCTACAGATATAGAGTTATGTGTAAGAATATGACTTTTTAGTGATGTTTTCCGCAGGCGTGGATTACCTTAGGTAGAGCACAGCTAAATTTCGGGGAGCCAGATAGTGCTATTGAGAGTTTTGATAAAGCACTGGCTTTAAAGGTTTGTGTTTGAGGCATGATATTGTTGTAATTTTAGGATGTGATATCATTTCTCTCAATATATGTGATGACGTTAGTTTTTGCTGCATTGTAGCCTGATTGTGTGGAGACCCAGGAATAAAAAGGTCTTTGTCTCAATTCTTTTTTGAGGGCGTTGTGTTTCATAATTCCTCAATTGTGAGTTACTCAAAACATAATTCCTACTAGTAATATAACATCTATTATCTTCCTTCCTCCAGGTGGTCTAACTTCTAAAGCCGGAGTTCATTAATCATATTAGCATTTCTTAAGCCCAGGACTGGCACCTACATTTCAGGTTTGTACATATGCTTTGATCCAAAAGTTAAACCCATTAGTTCTTTTAGGATGTCTAAATATGTTGGTCTCCTTTTCTTCTTAATCTTCTTCCTCTTTTAATCTTTTTTAAAAAAAAATGAAATTTAATAGTTATGATATTTTCTTGTATTTGCCCCTTCCCTGCCTTTGTGTTAAGACACCATGCTTTATCCATATGGTTTTTTAAAAAGGCTTTCACATTTTTTAAAAAGCCGCCTCTTAATAAGATTTGTGCTACATGCCTCTTTGGTAAGAGCAAGGTTTGGAGAAGGAGAAGGTTGGATCGAGAAACAGGATAACAAGTGAAGGAAAAGGATGTCAAGGTTTGAAAGAGAAGGGAAGGAGGTGTTGGAATGGAAAGGAGGAGTAAAAGAAGGGATGGGATTCGATGAGGAAGGCAGACAGTAAGTAGAGAAGAAAGAAAGGAATGACTAGCAAGGTCCTGAGAGTGCACAAGTCAATGTTGAATGTGTATAAAAGGAGAGTAGCTCCTGTGTGGAGTGTGAGTGAACTGTTGTGGTGATAATATTGTGTCTCCGTGTGTAGCGTGTTGTGTATGCATGTGTTGTTTTGTGAAGTAATATTATGTGCATGTGTGTGCGCGTGTCATGTTGTGTGGGTATGTGTTGTTTTGTGCAGTAATCTCTTGTAAAGCGTGTTGTAGTAGGGTAGCATTTGGTGTGTAGAGTTGCAGCACTGTTGCTGCGGGGTGTGCTGATGTGCCATAGTGGTTAGCAGTTAGTTAGGAGTGTTGACAGCAATATAAAAAAAGGTAGTTAGTTAGGAAAGGGAGAGAAAAGGGAATTTCAAGATGTAGTCAGAAAATTGTGGAGAGAGTGCTGGAAACTTATCTCCTATCAAGGTGAGTTCTAATCTCTAATTGTTGCCCTAATTGGTGTTGATTGCTCTTTGTATTACGCACGGCTGTATCACCAGCAATTGTTGATGAAGAGGCCGTCAGAGTGTGTGACTGGTGAGGGAGAGGTTGACGAAGGTGGTTATCAGTGCTGTGTAGATAGGAGATCACTGTGAAGCAAGAACGTAAAACACTAGACAAAACCTTAGAGGAAGACACTAACAATCAAAGCAAAAAGTTAGTGAGAAGATTGTGGATAAAAGCATAAAACTGATAGTTATATTTAAAGCTTCACAGTTTGCCTTAGCTTTTTCAAATGTTAAAGGTAAGACTATCTCTGATATAATAATAAAATACACCAGATATGAATTGTTGGCCTCCTTAATTAAAATTAATACATGAGATTGCATGTCCATATTAGTTGTATTTATTGATTCACTTAATTGGGTTATTAATCTTGGATAAGAGAGTCATTATTTGAAGAGGAGATTTTTCTAGAGATGCAAAAAGTTGATGGGAAGTGAATTGGGCTATTAATCTTGTGATACTCCATGTGTGTAGATTCGACATAAATTGTGGAAGGTAACTAATAGTAGTTTATATAGTTAAGGTATTAAATACTAGTTTGACACTAATCAGGAATTCTAGACCTAGTATTCTAGGCCATCTGCGGAACATTGTTGAACTCGATAGTCTTATTTTAAGTTCTGGTAAGATTATGTTTCACTCTCTTTTATTTTATTCTCTCTTTTGTTTATAAATTCAATCTTCAAATAGCTATACCAGATGGAAATATTGAGGTAGAAAGAAACATGAACAAACAGTAGAGCCACCAATTCTAAACATCAACGGTCTTCTACAGAACTGGTGTATTTCTTTGGACGAAGCAGCGGTGTACTTCATCGTAAAAGAAGTCCTCAAATTGCTTTTCTCCTACAATTAGAGAAACATCCCTCCAGGTTCTTCTTCATATTCAGACCAAGTGAAATTTATTTATTTTTTGTTTAAATTATTGCGCGTTCCAGTGGCTTTAGTATACCAATGTTGGTATAAAAATAAAAATTGAGCCCAGCTCAATTGGAATAGAATGTGGGCGTTGTTGGGCCCTAGCTTTAAACGTACGGGCAAATTAGATGTATTTATATATGATATATACCTACGCACGCATTCAAATATGTGTTTATATCCATTCATATCATGTGTTTTCCAAGTTGGAAATAAATGATGGTGATGATGAGAAATTTCCAAGAAAGTACTTGTGCGTTTAAAATTTATTGATCCTTATTCTGCAATTGTTCATTGTTATCATTGAGAAACATATTTTATTATTATGGAAATTATTCTCTTGCCGCTTGCTGTAGAGTAGAACTGCCAATTTAAAATTGTACCTTTCGTGGTGTCATTTACACAACTGCAACCTCCTGTGCTTCTGTATTTATTCGCACCTATCCCGGGGTGTTTAATAACATATATCTATTATTGCACAGCATAGAACTCATGGATAAAGGAGACAAACGATGGATGTCATATCCTAGAACGAGTAATGAGTATATTCATGGATTGGAAGAATTCTTGGATATGGCTTTTGCTGAGACAGCTCAAGGAGAGGAAATTGCTTGTCCATGCAAGAAGTGTTGTCATAGATATTGGTACCGTAGAAATATTGTTTATGAACACTTGATATGTGATGGTTTCACTCCGGGATATATTGAATGGGTTTTTCATGGAGAGGGATCATCATCAAGGTTTAACCAAAATGTTGTAGATGATAGTGATGCCAATGACAGTTCATTGCCCATGGAAGATGATATTGATGGGTTATTGTATGATAATTTTAGAGAAGTAGCTACAGAATTTCAAAACAATGATGAGGAGATTAGAGAGGAGCCAACTACCGAGGCTAAGAAATTTTATAAATTGGTGGAGGAAGGCAAGCAAGAGTTGTACCCTGGTTGTAAAAATTTTTCAAAACTTTCCTTCACGATCGGTTGTATCTCTTTAAATGCATCCATGGATTGAGTAATGTAGCATTTGCTGATCTTTTAGAGTTATTAAAGGAGGCATTTCCTAATGCACAAATTCCGGAGTCTTTCAATAAAGCAAGAAATGTAGTAAAAGATTTGGGTTTGGATTATAAAAAAATACATGCATGTCCAAATGATTGTATCTTATTTTGGAAGGACGATGAAGAAGCAAATCAATGTCGTGTTTGTGGTGCTTCCAGATGGAAATGTGTTGAAGACCTTCAAAGAAATAGTGACAGCCAATTTAAGCACCCAATTCCTGCAAAGGTGTTGAGGCACTTCCCATTGAAACCTAGACTTCAAAGGTTATATATGTGCTCAGAGACAGCAAAGTCTATGAGGTGGCATATGGATGAACGTCCCAAAGATGGCTATATAAGGCATCCTGCTGATGGTCAAGCTTGGAAGGATTTTGATTTAAGGTATCCCAATTTTTGTCAAGAGCTTCGCAATGTAAGATTGGGCTTAGCTAGTGATGGTTTTAATCCCTTTCGTACAATGAGCATTGCTCATAGCACATGGCCAGTTGTTTTAATAAACTACAATTTGGCACCTTGGATGTCAATGAAACCTGAGAATCTGATGTTGTCCTTGCTTATACCAGGCCCAAGTAGTCCAGGAAAAGATATAGATGTTTACTTGCAACCATTAATTGAAGAGTTGAAAGAGTTATGGGAGTTTGGAGTCAAAACTTATGATGCTTTCAATAAGCAAAATTTTATGATGCATGCAACCTTACTTTGGACCATCAATGATTTTCCTGCTTATGCTATGTTATCAGGTTGGAGCACTAAAGGACGATTAGCGTGTCCTTCTTGTAATTATGGAACTGCTTTTCGACAATTGAAGCATAGTAGAAAGACTGTGTACATGGATCATCGCAGGTTCTTGGATACTAACCACCCATGGAGATTTGATAAAAAATCTTTCAATGGCGATGTAGAGGTAAGGAATGCACCAATTCCTTTGTCGGGCATTGAGGTATTGGGTTTTACTTCTAATTTAGAGAATGTGTATGGAAAAAAGCAAAAAAAGAAGAAACAAGATGGTCCATGGAGAAAAAGGTCTATATTTTTTGAATTGCCATATTGGAGGTATAACACATGTCGCCATAACTTGGATTTGATGCATATAGAGAAAAATATATGTGACAGCTTGCTTGGAACACTATTAGACATTCCTGGCAAATCAAAGGATCATGTGAATGCTCGATTTGACTTGCAAGATATGGGCATTAGAAAGGAACTTCATCCTATTGCTTCCAATGATTTCCATCGTGTAATTTATGCTAAAGCTTGTTACACTATGACTTCTGAGGAGAAAAAAATCTTTTGTACAGTCATGAAAAATGCAAAATTACCTCAAGGTTGTGCATCAAATATTAGTCGGTGTGTGCATATTTCAGAGAGGAAAATTTCAGGTTATAAAACTCATGATGCCCATATTATGATGCATTATTTACTTCAAGTTGCTGTTAGGAAAACTCTACCAAAGCATGTGGCAATTCCCTTGATCAGATTATGTGCCTTTTTTAGAGGGATATGCAATAAAAAATTTAAACCAGAAGATCTTGACTATTTGCAAAATGAAATTATTGAAGTTCTTTGCCAGCTTGAAAGGATTTTTCCACCAAGTTTCTTTGATATAATGGTACATTTACCTATTCATTTGGTTTATGAAATTTGGCTTGGTGGACCTGTGCATTATCGTTGGATGTACTTCATTGAGAGGTATTTATGTGATTTGAAAAGTTTTGTTCGTAATAAAAGTCATCCAGAAGGATCTATAGCTGAAGGCTACCTAGCTGATGAGTGTTTGACATTTTGCTCAAGATATATGCATGACGGTGTGAAGACAAGATTGAAAAGGAGGTCAATGTTTTGGGAAAAAAGTAATGAAACAAATGGGTCATCATTAGTTTTTCCAACGATGGGCCATCCAATAGGGGGTAAGAGAAAACGAAAGGCTAATGCAATTTCTTTAGATGATGTTTCTTGGGCTCAAGCACATCGGTACATCTTGTTTAATTGTGGAGATGAGCAAGTTGAAAGATTTATCAGGTAAAATACAATTTTTTCAACAAATTTATTTGCTATTTTTTCTGATTAATATATTTAAAAGCACTTAAAAGTTGAAAATTTTACCTATGTAGAGAACATCAAGAACTACTAAATAGTCGAGGCAAAAGGAGTAGATGGCAAAGTGCAAGAAGCCATAGTAAGGATTTTATAAAGTGGTTTCAAGATAAAGTTAAGCAAGAGCAAGTTGCGCCTCATATCATGTGGTTGTCAAAAGGTCCTAACATTGTGGCAAAGAAATATAAAGGATATTTTATTAATGGCTATCGATTTTACACAAGAGAACGTGATGCAAGATGTAAAACTCAAAATAGTGGAGTTACTATAACATCATGGACAGATAGTTTTGCATCTTCAAAGGATCAAAATCCAACTAAAGGAGATGTTATTTACTATGGAGCCATTCAGGAAATCCTCAAAGTAGATTATTGGGGTCAATTTGATTTTGTCCTCTTCCGATGTGATTGGTTTGAAGTGAAAGTAGAGTATGGACTTACTCGAGTTAACTTCAATAAGCTATGTTATTTGAATGATCCTTTTGTTATGGCCTCACAAGTTCATCAGGTTTTCTATGTAGAAGATCCTATTGAAGAAGGATGGCATTATGTCATGGAAAGATTGCCTAGAGATTTGTTTGATCTTATTGAACAAAGTGGATCGAACGTGCAAAACATTTATTGGCATGAGCAAGCGATACAACCAAATCTTATTGATAGTGAGGATATTGAAAATATTAATCTATCTCGAGATGATGAACCAAGAACAACGGTTGATATGCCTATAAACATGATGAACCCTCAACCTATAGTAGATGATAATGATGAAGATTCCGATTTTGATGATACAGATTGGGATTGGATGAATCCAGAATGTTCATAAGAGATTAATTTTGCATATGGTATCAAACATGTTAAATAAAGTACTTTCTTGTGTTTTTTTTTTCAATTTTATTTACATTTGTTTACATCTTATTATGAGACTAATATATGTGTGTATGGTTTTTTTCTTCTTTTTTGGGTTCCAGGTGAAGGTATAAAATGAATAAACTAAGAAAAGATCCTACTAAGAAGTATGCTCCAGGGATGCAAAAGCCATCATCACATTCTCAAGGCATTGTGTTACAAAAGCAAGGGAAAAATCAATTGTCAGGGCTTTTGAAGAAATCTGTATCTCATGGTTCTTCACATCCGCACCAAACTCTAGGACAACTTCCTCAACATTCAATAGGTTATTCTTCAAATTTTTTAAGGATGTTAAAAAGAAGTCACACATATCAAGAGCTTGAAATGGAAGAAGAGGAGAGGGAACAATTGGAAGAGATTGAAGAAAGACATTGTGAGCAACTAG
Source organism: Combretum micranthum (assembly GCA_024138025.1). Lineage (NCBI taxonomy): Eukaryota > Viridiplantae > Streptophyta > Magnoliopsida > Myrtales > Combretaceae > Combretum > Combretum micranthum. Next base: position 347,953 of record JAMXBD010000421.1, read on the forward strand.
CAAATGAAGATGAACAGCAAGACCAACATTATCAATACCAAGAAGATCAAGATGAACACCAAGAACAGCAACACTCACAACAAGACAATCAAGTTGATGCTCTTGGAGATGAACAAGATCCTAAAAATAAAGGTATGGAATTCTACTTCTAAGTATCACTGAAATAATAAAAAAATTACGAATATAGTTGTTTTTTAGCAGTTTTGATTTGGACTGCGTGGTCTAGTTATGATATACTCTTGGGCAGAAATAAATATAAAAGCAAAAAAAAAATCAAAAACATAAATACACTAAGGTATACTATAATCTAACGTTGGGGCGTCTCTGTCTTTTCTGATTCATGCTATAAGGTGAAAGACATGTAAAACATGGTCAATATTATGGCAAAATATTGTATATACCCCTTACAATCTTATATTTGGCAGATCACGTGCTTGGATTGGATTGTCTTTGGCTTTGTCTGCTTTTGTTTCTGATTTTTTTTTTCTTTTTGCCTTTTCCTTTTTGTGCTTTTGGAACAATATTATATAATAATCACATTCTGTTAAAGTTGCTGCAAAGCATGGCCCACATTTGCTAAGCATGCCACCAGGATGATTTCCTTCTATCTCTCCTTCTCTTCATTTGAATTAATTAAGACAACATAATTTATGGTCACGCCCACTTCAATTTCAACACAACATAATCTGTATTTTCTCGGGGTATAATATGTTCTGTGGAATAATCAAATAGAAAACTGCGTCAGATTGAAAAAGCTTTTACAGATTTAATGGTTGTCAGGTTTAAATTTACCTTGTTATTAGAAATTAAAGTGGTGCTGCTGTGTTATATTATGGTTTTAAAAATCAAACACTTTGTAGTCTTTTTGTACCCTGTAAGTATGCATGCCTCTGAATATGTGTATCAATGTTTCATGACATTTGCAGCCAACTGATTACTTTGGTTCAACACAACTAACTTGTAGAACAGTCTATGCTGAAGTTTCTTACAACCCTTTCCCTTAAAAAGCTCTGACTGACTACCTACACCCAACTGGCCCACCCAAAGAAAATACTTCCTGCTGACTGCTTGATTGTAGGCCCAATGTTTACACTACTTCTTCAATTTACCTCTTGTCTGAATGTTCTGGTGAACTGTTTTCATTAGGCCTTGACACATATAATTACTGGGTTCATTTACCTTGTATTGGATACTGACTTCATTTACTTAGTATTGCTTTTGTATAATTAAAGGAAACAAAACAATAAACAACAAATCAAATGAAGGGTACAGAACACAAAGACAAGAAAAATAATAATGACTGTTCTCATATTTGACTATATCAGTAAATTGTATGATCCTGTATTCTTATGCTATATTTGTTCTAATTTTTTTATTAACTCATTTAGAAAAGAAAAAAACCCGAGGACCAACAGTAATGAAGGAGGTGCATGCTCGTTCGGAAGAAGATCGTAAACCAATTATTTTGAATGAGTATAACCAGCCTGTTGGTCCAGATGATCGGACTTTGAATGAATTTAGCAACTTTTTAGGGACTTTGGCTCGAAATGCAACTCTTGCACCTTTGAATGTTGAGACTTGGCATAAAATGACAACTAAGGAAGAATTGTGGGAATATGTGCAAGTAAGCTAAATATTTTTTTAACTTTTCTTTTCCTCTTGGTTTAATTAGTTCAACATTCATTGAACTAATCGGTTTACTATCATAGAAAAAATATGCAGTTCCTCTAGAAGGTAAAAAATGGGTCCTTGAGGCGATTGGTGATGACTGGAGGATTCACAAAAGTAGATTGAAGCAATCATATTATACAAAATATATGACTAACAAAGAAAGACTGCAGAACAAGCCAAAAAATGTGCCAGAAGAGCAATTTAGATATCTTTTGAATTATTGGAGTTCTGATAAGGCAAAGGTATAATATATTTGTATCATACAATGAATTTTTGTATTGTTAATTTTACACTTAGAACTAAAAAACTAATTATGATTTCTTGGATAAGCAGAAAATGTCTACTATCAACAAAGTGAACAGGGGAAAACAGAAAGACAATCATACCATGGGACCAAAAACATTAGCTAGAGTGCGTAATGAATTGGTAAGAACTTTATCTAGTATTATTTTATTGCTATGTAATGTTATTTGCAAATTAATTATCACAAGTTAAGTGATAATATTGACTATCATTTCATTTAGCAAAATGCAAAGGAGGATAAAGCACCGCCTACTCGTTTGGAGTTATATATTGCTACTCGAAAAAGAAATCCTGAACGAGAGTACAAACAATCTGATGAGGATGTACAAAATAAAATTGTGAGCATTCTTCTCTCTTTTTTTTTTTTAAATTTATGATGGGATCCTTTGTATTGGTACATATTGAAAACATACTTCTAAATTATAACATGCACTTAATGATGGTAGGCACGAATGGAGGCATTACAATCTCAACAATTTGAACAAGATGAAGAAAGTAATGAAACAGTTGATGTATTTTCTGAAGTTATGGGAAAAGAGCATAATGGACGTGTTAGACTTTATGGGAGGGGTGTCACTTCATCTGTTTTGAAAGAAAAAGGAGTAGTTAGTAAGTCATCTTTAAGAGCACCGCAAGAATTTATAGAATCTATCAAAGCAGGATTAAAGGAAGAAATGCAAAGAGATATGGAAGTAGAACTAGAACGAAGAATGCAACAACAAAGGACTGAAATGACTAAGGAAATCATGTCAATGCTTCTATCACAACTTCAAATGGTCAATCCTAGCTTGAATATTGATGCTAACATCATAGGTAACTTGGCTCCAGAAGTAAGGTCTCCCGGTGATGCTTGTAGTGCACCAAATCAACGTACTTTATGCAATACACAATCTTCAAATGGCATGCATAATCCTCCGATCCAGGTAACTTTTTGATGGTTTATATGAACATTTTATGTTTAAATACTTAAATAAGTTTTTAGTAATAAATACGAAAATTTATATCTAACACTATTGTTTTCTTTTGTTCTTTTGTAGGAAAATGATGTTGAAAACAATGAAGATTAGAGTGGATATGCCAAAATCTTCACATGATAACAAATTATAGATATCTTCCACTTCTTAATGATTTTGAAGTTTGTTTAAATATTATATCATATTAGGAACCTTGTTATTAATTTGTATGATGGTCATTTTGTTGTGACTACTGTTTAATTGTATTCAGAACCTTATTATTCCTATCTAGCATTGTGAACTCAAACAATTACTCATTTGAGTACATTGAAAAGTTATTACTCATGAGATTTCTAAAGTTTAATTATATGCAAAGATATAATTTGTGAGTATTATTATATTTATAATTTATATTGTAACATTAAAGTTTATAATGTTTACAGGTTTTGTAATATCGAACTCCAAAATAATAGATACTAAGATTAATTATTATCAACAATTATTACATTAAATCTATGATATAAACCATTGCACTAGCTCTTATATCCATTGCTTTAAATATTGGATAAATTGTTGCAATTATATTTAGAAACTGTTGCAGTAGATATTCATAAACCATTGCATTAGTTTTTATAACCGTTGCTTTAGATATAGGATAAACTGTTGCATGTTGATATGAAAACCATTGCAATAACTTTGCATAAACCGTTGCACTAGTTTTCATTATCGTTGTTTTAGATATATGATAAACCGTTGCAGTTTATATACCAAACCGTTGCATTAAAATTTATAAAACCGTTGCTCTTTTGTGTTCGAACTGTTGCATATGCTTAACTTAAAACCGTTGCTTTAAACTAATATAGCAACAGTTCCATTAAGTGTTGCAGTTGAAGGTATTAACCGTTGCCTTAAGAAAAGGCAACAGAGGTCAAATGAAACGGTTGCAAAACTGTTGCCTAAAATCAAATGCAACAGTTTAAAGGTCTATAGCAACAGTTTGTGACCGTTGCCGTAAACATAAAATGTAGTAGTGGATTTATGATGCGTAATACACTTATTATATGTATCGTATAGGTTGTAAATGGCAAAATATGCATATATGCTCCTTGTGTGTTATGTTTCTATTATCATTTTGTGATGCCGTCCTTTAGGTAGACTTGTCAAAATTAGGTTAGTTAATGTTCAAATATACGAATAAAGTTATTAGGATATAATTTTAATAGGTTAAATTTTTAGGATATAACTGTTATGAAATATCAATGTGAATATCACTATGTTTTAGATTATTCTAGACCTTAGGATTATTTTGATTACAAAAATAAAAATATAGATAATAAAGTCAATTAGATGAATCATTATCATTAGAACCGTAGAACATATTTTCGATATATAGGGCTTGGTGTTGATGTAATTTTGAGATTAGGAGTTATTATCATGCTTTGTTTTGATTTTTGTGAATTTTGCCTTGTGACATCCTTTGTACAGTTTTATCTAATAGGACCCACCCCATAATTTTATCTAAAATCATTAAAAATAAATTAGAAAATTAAAAAAGATATAATTTCAGGCTCAATTTTAGTACGTTGCTTATATAGCGAATTTACAATAAGAGTTAAAAATAACCAAAAGCTATGTACAAGCATGTTTAAAATGTTTGAATCCATTGCTTCTTGGTTTTGCCTAGTCATATAGACTCCTTATAAATAGTTTTCTAACTTAATTTTTATAGAAACAAAAAAAAAAATAAGGGGACAGATCCATAAAATCAACAAAAAAGTATTTCCTCTTCCTGGTATACGGGATATATATTTTTTCCAAACTTCCAAAATAAAAATAAATTTGGGGGTTGGGGTGAGTGTGGTGTGGTGTGTGTTGGGTTTGAGAAAAATCAATATCTTTATTAGGAGTTTTCAAAACCAAAAAATAAAAGTTAGATCTCTCTAGGACTTTTTTTTCAAGAAATAAAATTAAAATGACTAATCACTTTAATTTGATGGCTTTCTTAAATTAAAATCAATAAGCAGAAATTTTTACAAAAATCAAAACAAACTATGGGGACCTAATTCCAATTACTAGATATATAGCCACCAAACGAGTGGTCATGAAAATAAAAAAAAAAGTATATATATATATATATATACATTTAGATACTTTCCATAAGACATAAAAATAAATAATAAAATAATAATAAGCATTTCATTTGAAAAACTAAAAATTGAAAAATAATAAAAACAAAGGAAAAAAAAAAAGAAAGGAAAGTTATTAATTTTGTTTTTGACCCATAATATTCAAGATTTCATAACCCCATAAAAAGCCTATATAACCATTTAGGGTTTTAAAATAGCAGCTTCTAGACTCGCTAATCTCTGGTTTTCATGCATATCAGCAGCTGAATCAAAAATCAAACCACCATTTGATTTTTTATTTTTGGTTCGCTCTTTGTCTTTCCAACTTCGATTGGTGGTGATGCCAATCAAATCATTTTTAAAAACCAGGCATTTACAAAACCCTACTGATTCCTTATTGAGTGTTTTGTATCAAATAGGGGGTTTATATGGTTCATAATCTTTATGAGGATAGGAGCTAAATCCAGACTCAACAAGCCAATAATGAGTCTTTATCCCTATTATGAGCCACTTGACATAATTTTTCCATATCAAACTCCGTGTTTACATGTTATAAAGAAATTCTTTTTTTTCAATAATTTAAGTGACGAGGACCAACAATACACACATCAATTTTGGTATCAGGAGAATAATACCAAGTTAGATGATTTTGGACACAAAATAGATATCATTACAGGTCGTGTAAATGCCTTAGAAATTGCTAGGTTATTGGCTGGTCAAGATGACTTGAATAGGAATCTCAAGCATCACCCTTAAAGAAACCCTAAAATCCAAAATTTTTTATAGGTTAACCTAGTATCCCAAATAGGAATTTCCATGAGGATCACTATTTAGAACCTACTTATGAGAATTTGTATCATGATAATCATGTTGATGATATCATTAAGTATATCAAAGTAGGTCTTGGTCGACGCGCATTTAATGGAAGTCTTTACCCTTCCGTTTTGATGGATTGGATAACTACCATGGAATGATATTTTGATTTTCATAGGATGCCAGAGGACTATAGAGTGTGTTTTGCTGAGATGTTATTAGTATGTCAAGCCAAGTTATATTAGATGAATGTAGAATGACAACTTCTGTAATTAAGGCAACCACCTATAAAGCATTTGATAAAAGGTGAAAACTAAGCTTAAAGAGAAATACATTCCCCTATTTTATAGAGATATACTCTACTAGCAATACATTAATCTTAGACAAGGAAATTCAACCATTGAGGAATATATGGCTAGGTTTGATGAGCTTTTAATTAGGTGTGATAAGTTAGAGATGCCTGAGTTCACACTCTATGGGTTTAAGAATGGCCTACAATAAAATATTAGACAAGAGCTTTGTCTTTGCTATAATGAAACCCTAGAACAAACCTTCCAATAAGCCTTAGAGCTTGAAAGTTGGTTGAGACCATAGGGGCAATCTAATTATCAAGTAAGGGAGCAAGTCTTTATGTAAACCCCCAAATTTTTCAAGAATGGTTTTGGAATACCGAATCAAAACCTTAAAGTCTTACCTAAGTTGAAACCGAACCTTAAACAATTTCGATCACGAGATTTCATAAGAGAATCTTCAAAAACAAAAATAGAAAATTCAATAATCGTTCGATTCAAAAATTCGAGTATGAGAAGGTCTATCTATCCGATCCCTAATATAAACTCCTCAATTTCTAGGGTAAAAATTGGATTAAACCCTAACCCTAGTCAAACCGGAGTTTCAAAAGTCAACAAAGATTAAGACAATCTAACAGTTTCAACTCCGACAAACCCATGATCTCAAACACTAGAAAACGAAATTAAGTTAATGGCTTATAAGAGTTCGTAATAATATAGGGAAGTATAAAAATATCATATTCGCAATTTTCTAGTGTCTTTCGAATTCGAACAGGATCAGTTTTCAAAAACCATGCCCTGGTGTATCAGGTAGTGAAAATATTCCAACAATACCACTAGACTCGTAAAAATACAAGGGTTTCAAAAATATCATTTTCACAATTTTTCGATAACCAAAAATATCAAATATAGCTCGTTTACGCGTATTTTTATTACTACGGGTATTTTATTTGTCTAGTCTACTATTCATTACTATTTCACTATCTCTACTTTTTCTTACACCTATTTCTTACTATCTATACTTATTTCTTACACTTTTACATTCCCAACACAACTTATTCACATCAAACCTTACACATTATTACTTTTCTTTACAAAAAATTACAAAACAAACAAAATATTCTCTCTCCTCTCCTTAATGCCGTCGGCCTCCCTCTCTCTTTCTCAATATTATTTCTTTTTCAATTTATTTTATTATATTTAATTTTCACTCCAAAATTCTATAAATATCCCATCCCTCCTTCATTCTTTTACACATTCATTTTACATAACAAAACTCTACCAACATTCTCTCTCAAAACCTCTTTCTAACAATCCCCTCTCAAAACATCTCTACCATTTGCTACTCTTCAAGAAAAATAACAAACACACTACCCATTCATCTCTTTTCAAATCCGCCATTAAACCTTAGGTAAAATCTACATATATATCTTTATCATGTTTATACAACTTAGCATGAGCTTAGTGTATGTTTCTTAGACTCATGTGAGTTAAAGAAGCAACAATATGTTCATATTTTGTTTTTGTTCATGTTCATATTTTACATTATGTTATTATGTTGTTGTTATTATTGTTATTATTATTATTATATTTTTTTTTGCTCTAATCTAACTTCTATATAGTATTATGTATATATATTTCTTTAGAGCATATAAGCTCACTTGTTATTTATTTATTTTCATGCTTTACAATTTATTTATTTAATTCATGCAATTTATTAAGACTAGTATTTCTAGTCTTAGACTTATCTATATCAAGTCAAAACGATTTTCTTTCTTTTTTTTTCTTTTTGGGACTAGTCTATTCTTAGTCCTGCGTTGTCTTGATGAAGCTAAGGCTCCCAATACATGATCGAGATACCTTGATGAGGCTAAAGTTCCCAATACTTGACCATATTATTACGTTTATTTACTTATGAGTATTTTTTCTATTATGTAATATTCTTACATTTTCATTGCTACATAATCATATTCATGCATGATTAGAATGTTATTGTCTTAAATAAAAATAAAAATGGGTTCTTTCTTAAACAAAGGAAAAGTGAACTAGATTTCTCAACAAAAGAAATTTTCAGCAAAAGATCTAAGTTTTGTTTTTAATAAACTCTTTTCAAAAGATAAGCTAATCATAAATTCTAGAAGAAGTAGTAATGAAAATTTCTTCAAAATAATAAAAGGAGCTCATCTCTTTTATAAATCAAAACTAAATACTACATAAAGATAGAATTTTTAGCATTGAACTTAAGATTTTAACTCAACCATATCTTTTATAACACTTAAATAGGTTCACTATAGAGTTCGAAAATCACATACTAAGAAAGTTTCTTCAAAACTTAATTTTTATATGTTGTTATTCTCTTTTCAAAATAAAATTTTTGCTAAGTTAATAAATATCGAAAATTCTTTATTAGGAAAGCTTTTCTTATAAAATTATCTAAAAGAATTATTCCACCACTTAATAAATACTAAGAATAAAACAAGTTTTTCCAATCAAGGTAAAATCAACTCACTATTTTAGAAATCAACTTTTAAAAATAAAATTTGCCAAGAAGGTAAAGTTTTAAAGGTAAACTTTTTTCTAAAAAAGAAAAATAATATGAAAATGAGAGGGAAAACATATATTTAACACAACTCCAAATATTTGACCACACAAAAACTTAAGAAATATTTTGAAAAGCTTATTTTTCAATCACTAGAAATAAAGTTGGTAAATAACTTAAAAAACCAAATTTTTGGGAATTAATTTACTTTTGAAAAAAGAGAAAATAAAATTATAATAGAAAAACATTTACTCATAACAACCGAAGTATATTTTAGTTTTCCTTCTAATAATTCAAAAAGGAGAAATTTTCGAAGTTTCATCTTTTAAAACTCTTAAAGACAAATTGTTTGTGAAAAATCAATATTGAGACAATACTACAACAATCATGCATACAATATGAGTGTGTGTGTATATATATATATATGTTCAAAGGATTTTTTTTAACTATATAACTATTTATATATCTTACTTAAAGATTTTTGAGTAAAGAGAAGTTTGGAAAAGCATATTTAAGGACTATGAAATTCGTAACTATTCTGTACTGTAGTAATTTGCAACCAAAACGATTTTTTATGACAAAAATAACCTTATAAATGGATAGATCTTTTCGAGTAGGTAGGAAATGGTATATTATATGCGCAATTCCGATTAAAATGACCAAGTTATGGCCATTTTAAGTTGAAATTACCCTCTATACGAATTTTAATGAGCTTATGACATAGTTTTCGATAAGTACCATAGAATCAACAAGAAATACCCATTATGGTATTCTTCTTGATTAGGTGATTCCGAGGAGGAGTGTTCATATCCGGAAGATTATTTCGATTAGTGGAATTACCGATCAACTCATCCATAAGAAAGAGGTGTCCTCATGGCCGAGTGAGTTTATTTCCTACCTTTTACGTACTTGTTTGTACTTGTACTAGAGGCACTAGAAGTATGAAAAGATGAAAATGAATTATGAATGATAATATTGGTTGAAAGAATGCTAAGCATACCAAAACATGAATCGTTGTTAATTAAACTGTGTTTTACTATTATTTTGTTGGACTGTGTGCAAATTTTGTGATCACCTTTAAATTACTTTAATCATATATTATGAGTTATATTAATTGATTCATGCATATCATGTAGTTAGTTTCATTTCATGAGCTACTATACTCGATGGGACAAGAATATAGTAGTCGGGTTTGCAGGAGCCATAAATCTGCAAGATGGGCAAATAGGAGCCAGAAAGAACTATTTCAGGATGGGCGAGTAGGAGCCAAAAATAAACTACATAAGTTGGATTTCAAAGATGGGTTTTAAAGAGCTGAAACACCTAACCCCGAATGGAGGGGTAAATCCATTCAAAACATATGATTTTCGGTAGATCATATGTATTGCTTGTTCATTTGCTTAATGCATTCATATGCTTGTTTAATAACTTGTTTGAAATTATTGATATGAGTACGATGATTCAGGAATATTCTCACTAAGCTAGTTATGCTTATACTACGATAAACTTTTGTTGTAACAGGACCAATATCTTTTATGCCCGATGAATTTACATACTCGAGTGGAATTATGTTTTGGGGAGCTTCTGGAAATCTTTTGAAGATCTTAAACTAAATATCCTTTAATATCTTTTGGGTGTTAGTATTGATTCCTTGTGTGAAAGACTAAGCTAATAGTATGATTGTTTGGAGATTTATAGGGGAAAGCCCCTAAGATGATGTAAGGATTATATTCTTATAATGTTAAAATGAGATGGTTATCTAGAATTTTTGTATGTTGTATTTATTATCTCGAACTATACATCCTACCGGTGTCTCCTATTGTTTTGATAGACGCCTTACATATGGTGTTGAAACTTTCGCATGACTTCGGAAAGTCGTTCCTAAGTTTTAATACCGTATGTGGTGAACTGCCATATCTAGGGTACCCTTTGGGGCGTGACACTTTAAGAGTAATTATTTTAGTGAAAGAGGTAGCAATTCCAATAGGACTGCCACTATAGCACTTAAACCCATTAACACTACTGCGTCTTAGGATAAAAAACCAAGGGTAAAAACATTTCTGTATTGAGTTTTAAGGCTAGTTCTGGCCAGAGGTGTTATAAATTTCACAATCCTAGTCATCATGCTTATGAATGTCCAGGTAAAGATCTTTATGTTGGAGAAGGGGAGCTGATAGAGAATGATGATTTTGAGGAATTGAATCATATTCCAGAGGAGGGTATAGTGATGAGGATGGCATAGGTTTGAATTATGAAGGGAGCAATTCAAATGTTGTCAAATGTCGCATTACCTAACTTAGTAAAGAAGACGATTGGAGGAGAACTCGTATCTTTCACATTTATACAAAGTGCAATTGTCGCAATTGTCACAATTATAAGGTAATTGTTGATGGGAGTAGCAGATGAATATCGTTTCATAGGTTGTTATGTTTAAGTTAGGTCTTAAGGTTGAGTCACACCCTTGCCCTTATAAAGTAGCTTGGGTAGATAAAACTACCGTACTTGTCACCCAGAGGTGTTTAGTTCCTTTACACTTTGCCACATATTAAAATAAAATTTGGTGTGGTGTGGTGCCTATGGAGATCAATCATGTCCTCTTAAGGAGACTGTAGTTATATGACTTAGAGGCGATTCACTATGGTGGAGCTAATACCTATGTATTTATGCATGATTGGAAGAAAATTAAGCTTAGTCCTTTACTAACTAAAGAACTTAAGGTCAGTACCAATAAAGGGATAGTCGGTGTAGATTCTAAGAAACCCCTCCATATTTTGAGTGCTAAAAAATTTAAGTTCGAGTATAAGGAAAGCTCCTTGTATGCTTTAGTAGTTAAGGAAGTAGAGGAGTGTACCCTTGAGCCAAAGTCAGACCTACCTGTAGAAGTGAAACCTTTACTAGAAAGAATTTAAGGACCTTACCTTAGAGGAGCTTCCAAATAGATTACCACCCATGTGCAACATACATCATGCTATAGACTTAGTCCATGGAGCAACCTTGCCTAATTTACCACACTATAGGATGAATCCTATTGAGCATGTAGAGTCAAAGGGGCAAGTAGATGGTTTATTGTAAAAAGGTTTTATTAGGGATAGTCTTAGTTCATTTATTATACCCGCACTCCTTATCTATAAGAAAGATGTAAGTTAGAGAATGTGTATAGATTCTAGAGCTATCAACAAGATCACTATTAAGTATAGATTCTTAATCCCTAAGTTAGATGACATGTTAGATTTGCTTTCAAGATCTAAGTAGTTCTCTAAGATTGACCTTAGGGGTGGATACCATCAAATTAAGATAAGACCAACGGATGAGCGGCAAATGGCCTTTAAGACAAAAGAGGGTCTTTATGTGTGGTTAATTATGCCCTTTGGATTGACTAATGCCCCATCTACTTTCATGACAGTAATGACACAAGTATTGAGACAACTCATAAAAAAGATTATTATAGTGTGATTTCATGATATTTTAGTTTATAGTAACACCTATGAAGAGCATTTGTCACATTTAAGGATATTATTTAAGAGCCTTACACGTAAGGAGCTTTATGTGAATTTGAAAAGGTGTGCCTTCGTGACTACTCAGGTAATTTTCCTTGGTTTTGTTGTGTCAATAGAGGGTTTAAGGGCGAACCTAGAGAAAGTTAAGGCAATTATTGAGTGGCCCAAACCAAAAAGTATTCATGATTTTAGGAGTTTCATGGACTCGCCACTTTTTGCATGAGATTTATTAGAGGTTTTAGCACCATTATAGCCCCAGTTACAAATTGCATTAAGAAAGGGGAATTTACTTGGACTAAAAGTGCATCTAAAGCATTCACATAAATTAAGAGGAGGATGACTAAAGCACTTATGCTTAAGTTACCTAATTTTTCTAAAGTGTGTAAGATTATTTGTGATATTTGGCATAGGAATAGGTGGAGTGCTTAGTCAGGAGGGACATCCCATAGCTTTCTTTAGTGAGAAATTAAATGAGTCAAAACGAAAGTACCCAACCTATGATAAAGACTTTTATGCAGTGGTGCAACCTTTGAAACATTGAAGGCATTATTTGTTGCCTAATGAATTTGTTTTGTATAATGATCACCAAGCTCTTAGGTATCTAAATTCACAGAAGAAACTTGGAACTAGACATATAAAATGAGTTCACTTTTTACAAGGATGCACATTTGTTTTGAAATATAAATCTAGGGTTGAGAATAAATTCGTTGATGCTATGAGTCACATGCACTTATTATTAGGGACTTTACCATTGGGGTTGTTAGGTTTGAAAAGGTGAAAGAGTAATCTGAGACTTGTCTTGATTTTGGGAAAATATTTGCATCTATGTTTGATGGCAAGTTAGGACTTTATGTTGACTATATCTTTAAAGATGTTTATTGTCACGCTTCGAGAGTACCTTAGTAGTAGTAAACAAGCTACACTTGAATACTATCACTAGATTACCTTCATAGAATGACATGTTTTCAAACAACATGATCTTTTAATTGTTTTGATAAGAAATGACAAATACATGTAAGCCATAAATTAGTAAATAACTATCATCTCAAGCTTGAATATAATATTACAAACCATACTGTCTTTCTAAAAAGTTTCTAAACACGTAATTGATAATTTAAATACTAATTAGCTTAAACTAAAAATAAAAGCAAATAACTTATCCCATAATCTTCCATGAACTTCTAGTCTTGAAGTTCTTACCAGGGCTAAATTCTTCAACCATGGCCTAAGTGTAAACCTGAAAGGACTGTTGGAGTGTGAGCAAAACCATGGGCTCAGTGAATAACCAAGACTTACCGCATATCAAACAAGTTTATTAACAATCATATGAAATGCATCAATAAAACATATGCACAAATACAAGCCTGGATAACTCGAAATCCAAAGCAAGATAAAGATTTACGCCCTCTCATTGGGTTGAAGAAACACAATACTATGGCCTACCTACCCAAAAGAGACTAAGCATACAGGAAAAACAACAATACTCACTTTAATTATCACTTTTAAATTTATCATGTCTTTAACACTCACTTCCTATTTTAGCTTTAGAAACTCCACTAAGTGTTAGTCATTTCAAAGCGATACTATAAGCGGCGTCCTTCATTTACCATTTAGTTCCTATGGTACTGACATAACAAAGGTAATCTTACGTAGAACTAATAGCCTCTTTGCCTAGAAAAACCAAGCATTACTAGAGATTCGAAACACTAACACGTAGTAGGCTGCCACTTACTCAAATGCCACTTATGCAAATCATGCAATGCATGTTCATTTCATTTATGGTACCAGTAGTTTTTAATCAGGTTTAAGGTGATCAATCATTTCACAGATAAGCAGCATACTATATAAGCAATACGATCATACAAAATTTTATTATTACTATCATTAAGGTAGCTTAGCAATCAACAATTCATACAGCAAATAATTCTCATAAACCTATACAGTAAATTCAGGTTATTATCTTTCATTTAAGATCAACTAAGCTACAAGCACACATAATATAATAAGTCTGAGTTACTCACATGCTCATATTGGCTAGTCGTAATAGGTAGCTGGGAAATCCTCTATAGTTTCAAAATCACCTATTGAGATGAATAAAATTTATCAATAAAACATAAATTATAGAAGTAAACTCCTATGAGTGTCTAAGTATCATATATTGATATTTGGTTTTCTTCCTATTACTATATTGGTCATTTAATGGTCCTATGATAATCAATTATTATTTAATATTTATTTTCATTTTGCTTTTCTTGATCTTGTTTGATATTTATATATTCTTATTGGGTAGTTGTAGAATTTTTATTCAATGGATTGATATTTTATCATTACCATTACCATCACTTCTATACTGTTTTTTAGTTAACCTATTATAGTAAGAATATTTATTTACTATTATTTAGTTTCATCGTGTTTCTCTTAATCTACTTCATATAATTATCTTGTTATTTTTAAGAATCACATTATTCATAATTTTAACTTCTTTAAATCTCCATTCTTATATGTTTATCTATATAAATTAAGTATTTTACAATTATCTTAATTTTATTCTTATTGCAAATAATAATAATAATAATAATAATAATAGGAATAACAATAATAACATTAATAATAATATTATTACTAACATGAATGATAATCTGAATAATAATATCACTAATACTAATACTAATAATATCATTAGTGATGGTGATGATGATCATGATGATAACAACAACAACAAATAATAATAATAATAATAATAACCAAAAAAATTATTATTATTATTATTCGGAATTAAAACGGATTTTTTTTTTTTTTTGTTGAAGCCAAGATTTACACGGCTTGGTACACGGCCGTGTTCTAACCATGTACTTCTGAAAACACGGTGCCCACAAAAAATCAATGCCGACAGGAACACGGGGTGGTAAACTCCCCGTGCACAAGCCGTACTCATTTGGAATTTCAACGTTCCACGCGTTTTGATTCAATTTCTGATGATTTTCCATGTCCAACTTGTATTTAAATTATTCCTAAGTGTTTTTACATGATATATATATATATATACATCTTATAACACATCAACATGTATATAATCCTTGTTTTATGATAAAAAAGAGTGCAACCAGGGTTTTTCAAAACTTACCTTATTGTGGATGTTTTAAACTTCATTTTGAGTTGTTTTTGAACCTAGGATCAATAAAAACATTGTTTAAGACAATGTTTAATGTATAAACTAACTTAAAATGAAATTAACTTACCTCTTTTGCTCCTTAGCCTAGCTTGTTGATGTGTTTTAATGGAGTTGTGTTTATGTGTGTTTGATTGTTGTTTTGGGGTTGTCTTTGCATGCATTTGTATGCTTCAAGGGTGTTTTGTGTGCTGTGTGGAGCTTGGTTTATAGGCTTTGTTTGATATGTTTTATATGGTTTGTCTTCTACTAAATGATTACATATATATATAGCAAGGAGAGACAACAACTCCACCATTTTCGATCGAGAAGGAGAGTTTGCTTCACCAAATCAAATTTGCATGTCTTTGCATTTAATGAGCTTGGCTGATTTAGGAGCTTCTAATTAGTTTGTTCCTTATTTTCTTTGACATTTTGGTTCTTGATTGACTTATTTGCATAAGGAATTTCGGCTATCCACAAATAAAGGAGTTTCCAACCACAAATGTGTTCCAATTTGCACCGAATATACATTATTATTATTATTATTATTATTATTATTATTATTATTATTATTATTATTACTTAGTAAATTATTTGTCTTAATTTTGTGGTAGTTTATTAGGTTAAACATGTACAAATAAGAAAATTTTTCAAGAGTTTTATCTCCAAAAATTTATATAAAGTTCTACAAATTTTTTAGATTGTTATTGAGTTCAAGTTTTGGTTTAAAGCTTACAGATTAATTATTTTTAGGTTTTATCTCACCTGATTAGGGTTTTCTAAGCTTAATAGGTCAATTTTCGCTTTAGGCTCTAATAGCTTAAGAATACTCTAATTAGAACAATGGTATGATCCAAATAGTTATTTGAAGTCTAGATTATTAGCTATAGATCTGTTTATGTTTTTATTGTGTATTTATAACCTTAACGATTTATCTTTAGGTTATCGTTTTCTAACCATAAGCGTAATTGGTTATTTACTCTTTATTGTATTTAAAGTCTTAACCAAGTTATTCTTATATCATGAGTTTTTGATACCCACTATGAAATCTTATTAGTAATATTTAATACTAGCTAAAAAACTTTATTTTAGAGTTTGAAACTATATACAGGCTCATTACTACTCTTAGTTCTATTCTAGAGTCTTTGTTGAGTTCAATATTAACTATGTATTTTCTAAATTTATATTTCTGTCTATTTTTACCAAGATAAAAATTATCGGGTTTACGATTATTAGTTTAAGGGTGATAGATTGAGTATTCTAAAAACTTCCTTAAGAGATTTTTTTATTTGGGAATTGCATGCTTGTGGTGCAGCTGGTCACTTTTTGAGAGATAGAACCATAGTTATGGTTGACGATAGGAATTATTGGCTTAACATTACAAGAAATGTGGCTAGCATAGTAAAGCTGTGTTGTACTTATCAACTTTCTAAGCATAAGAAACAAAATACAGGTCTTTACACCCCATTGCTTATCCTTGGCAAGACATTAACTTGGACTTTGTGCTATGTTTACCTATAGCACCTAGGAAGCATAATTCAATCTTTGTGGTAGTTGCTCGTTTTTCTAAGATGGCATAGTTCATACGTTATAGTGAGATTGTAAATGCTTCTCATATAGCTAACTTATTCTTTAATGAGGTGGTTAGGTTACATGGGTTACCTAAAACCATAATGTCAGATAAGGATGTCAAAGTTATTAGCTGCTTTTGGAAGACATTATGGAAATTGATAGGAACCAAAATTACAGTTTTCTTCTCCATTTCACCCCCCAACTGATGGGTAAACTGAAATAGTTAATAGGAGTTTAGGTGACTTGTTGAGATGTCTAGTTATTGACCATTTGTCTATTCGGGATCGCATCCTTCCTATGGCAAAATTTGCTTATAATAGCTCAGTGAATAAGTCTACTAGATCGAGTCCCTTTAAAGTTGTGCTAGGTTATCAACCTAGACACCCTATTGATCCTAGACCACTCCCACTTACATCCAAACCTTCTGAACTGGCTAAATCTTTTGCTACCCATATTCATAACTTACATGCAAAAATAAGAAATGAATTATATAGGTCTACTATAGATGTTCATCACAAGTATCAAGAATTTTAGGAGGGAGATTTGTTAATTGCTTGGATTAGACTAGAAAAATTTCCATGAGGCTCTTGTAAGAAATTACATGATAGAGGCATGAGACCTTTTAAAGTTTTGAAGAAGATCAAAGCAAATGCTTATGTCTTGGAACTTCCACTAGATTTAGGTATTAATAACATCTTTAATGTTGAGGATCTCTTACCTTACCATGATTTAACCGAGATTGCAGACTCTTCACATGAGTTGAATGCCATATTTTATACTATTATGATTCCTCTAGTTATACATGTTCGACAATTGATAGAGAAGACTGAAATGGTAGAGGATTCTATTGATGATTAGATCATGAGAGATGATAGATAGTTTGTTGTGAAATAGGTAGATCAACCACTTTTAGATGCAACACGGATTATTAAGTCAGATTGTAATACTCATATTTGTCTTTACTTTATTATAAATAATTTTTTTATTAAGGTTTTGAGCAGACCTATTGAGATATTGAATAAAGAAATTATTTTTTGAAGCTGTGATTCCCTTACTCTAAACGATGGTGTGAGACCATCATAAACTTTCACCGATGGTATGAGGCCATCACTTTTTCTTCTATATATTTTACATATTAATATTACCTAAATATTATTATTTTACATTTTTAATTACTTTTACCCATATTGAGTTAAGACGTTGATGGAATAAACTTCTTTGGCAAATTCCATCTAGTGGTGAAATTGAATTATCATCCTAGGAATTGCAACATGGGACTGGTATACTACAACTATGAAAGGGCTTCTAGCATTAATTACGATTTTGGTAATACATCTGATGCAAGGTCAAGCTTAAAGAATTAAATGAAGAAACAATTCCTTGAATGCGAGCTAACTCGAATGTAAGTCTATATTAAGATCAAAATAATTTTTGTGATTTTCATTTATGTATCCTCATGTATTACACTGTCTTATATAACAGAAAGTAAGATAATGATTGCTCTTAAGATTCCACATGTGATGGCATGTACTAGTGCCAGGTGTTGGCATTTGATAAACCCATGTCATCAATTAGTTACAAAATTTTCTAGAATTATATTTGAATATTATGTACTAACTCGATTACTAACATCTAACCTATTACAAAACTTTTGAATAGAAAAGCCTGGTCTTACAACAAGCTTAATTCTTAATCATGGATAGTTGGGCTTGGGCTTACTGTAAGTCCATTGACTTCCCAAAGGCCCCTGCTCTTCAATAAATTCCATGCCCCTATTCTTCATAATGAAATGTCCGATGCTTCTGGATGACATAACTCGACTTCCCTTCAGTTCCTTTTGTAACTTTCCTAAAATCTCTGCTTTTAACTCAACCTTAGCTTCATCTTTTGACATTAACCTTAAGTTCAACACAACTTGTTCTTTCCACCTTTTTACCCCTGGACTAGCCCCGCCCTCTTCAAAATCCCTTGTCTACAAGGGATGATCGGGAAATCGTAGTACCATATCACTCGCGAAATCCCAGGTCACTTCAGATGGAGATCTATTCTTCCACGGGATAAGTAACATCGTATCGACTTTATTTCCCCTTTTAACCATTTTCCTTTTGATCACTACTTATGGTTTTAACTCGTGTTCTTGATGCATGTCAAGTAACAAGGTGGAGGTAGTAGTATTGGATCCATGGTAGCGGCATAGCTAAGAAACGTAGAAGGTTGGGTGCACTTCAAATCCAGGTGGTAAGGCGAGACAGTATGTGACTTCCCCTATTTTATCTGTTAATTGAAAAGGTCCATAGAACTTAGGAAATAGTTTCTGAAACCTGGTTGATTTTAGGGTATGTTGTTGATAGGGTTGCAATTTGAGTAACACCCAATCCCCTATTTCAAACTTCCACTCGTTCCTCCTCCTCTTAGCCAATTGTTTTATTCGGTGTTGGGCCCTTCTCAGATGAAACCTAAGGAGCTTCATGGTTTCTTCTTGATTCCTTAACAACTAATCCACAAATTCATTTCTTAAGTCACCAGGGACATAGGGTAAATGTATGGGAGGTTGGTATCTGTATAGGATTTTGAATGGGGTGATGTATGCTGGTATGAAAGTTGGTGTTGTACTACCATTCTGCCAGCAATAAGTACTGACTCCAGAGTTTAAGAGAATCCCTAGTTATATACCATAAATATGTTTCCAAGCACCTATTTACCACCTCTGTTTGGCCGTCGGTTCGGGGGTGGTAAGCTGTGGACATGTAAATTCCACACCTTGTATTCGAAAAAGCTCCTGCCAAAACGAGCTTGTAAAGATAGGATCCTGATCACACACAATCATTTTTGGCACCTATGTAACTTGTAGACATAATCTAGGTAACATTGTGCCACTTGAGCTGCTGTGAAGGGGTGGGATAAAGCCATGAAGTGCCATACTTGCTTAGTCGATCTATTACCACCAATATCACATCGTTACCATTGGATTTTGGCAACCCTTCAATGAAATCCATGCTAACTTCTTGCCAAAACTGATTTGGTACTTTTAGAGGTTAAAGCAACCTAGGTGTTGCTACATTTTCAGGTTTAAATCTTTGGCATACATCACACTCTCATACACACTGCCTTGCTTCTTTCTCTAACTTTTGCAAAAAAATAAACAGCAGCAATTCTCTTATGTTGAACTTTATGTTCATAAATGATTTTGATGAGAATAATTATTACACAATTAATTATTTAAATATCCTTAATTTTTAAATACTTAAAATATATATATATGCTTTGTATTTGTTCTACTGTTGTTTAAGTTTTAACAGAACAAAAAGTTGAAGAAAAGTCAAGACAAAGTTATCGAGCCTAGTAGAAGAAAGGTGGAGGCACTATTCATCAGATAAAAACAAAAGACTAAGTTTTGGACAAAACTTGTAAGGTCAAGTGTTGAAGTTTTGGGCAAAATTATAAGTTAAGAGCTAGAGTTTTTGGCAAAATCGTAAAGTCAAGGGCTGGAGTTTTAGGCAAAATTTATAAAGTTAAGGGCTGAAGTTTAGGCCTCAACCTCAGACTTCGACTTTAGAAAGTTTGTCCTCGACTTTAGAAAGAAAAGAGCTGTTGTAATGCATTTAATGTATGTGTCAAACACATTTAATATTGTTTCACTGCTTTTGAACTTTTACATGTTATTAAAACTTTAAGTACTTTAAACACAAGTATGGGTTATCATAAACTTTTTGATAATGGGCAAATTTCTTATCAAGAGCTATAAATAGAATTTTTCTCTTCTCTTTGAAAAAGAATAAAAAAAAAACTAGAATTTTTTAACGCACAGTAAAAACGAAAACAACGTTCTATAAAGTTTTTTTTTACTTGTGTTTTTGTTCTCGTTCTCGTTATTTTGTAAATATTTTTTAAGAGAACAATTAGTGCTCTGTTTCGAAATTTGCTAATACACTCTAAATGAGAGTTTTTTAGCATTGTTTACGATTTACAAAAGTTGATTATCTGTTTGTTTAAGGAGCTCAGTTTGTAAAAGGAATTTGTAAAATTCCTAAAGTATTTTCTGTTGTAAATTTGTTCAAGTAGGAGCGTTTCTTTGTAAAGGAAATTTGTATATTTCCTTAAGAGCTTTTCAGTTTGTAAATCTGCTCATATAGGAGCTGTTTGTTAAAAGTACTTAGTGGAGGCAAAGTGAAGTCCTCGTATGAGGCATTGAGAAAACTCCTCATAGAGGTAAAGGAAGTCCTTCATGGAAGGCAAAGAGAAGTCTTCGGTGAGAGGCATTTGAAGTCTGGTCTGAAGTCACTAGCATCGTCCTAATTGCGATTAGGCGAGAAGTCCTTCGTGGAAGGCAAAGAGAAGTCCTCAATGGGAGGCATTTGAAGTCTGGTCTGGAGTTACTAGCATCGTCCTAATTGCGATTATATAGGAAGTCTTTTGTGGAAGGTAAAGAGAAGTCTGGTCACGTGTTACCAGCACAACACTTGATTTATCAAGTGAAAGTCCTTTGTAAAAGGTAATTGTAAAAATCTTATTGTGATAGGCTTTATTGTAATTCATCATCTAAGAGATGTATTGATTTTGGAATAATCAATATAGTGGTAAAAGTCCTCTTTGAGGCATTTGTACTGTGGAGAGTAGGCAGTGGGTCGAACTCTACGTTAAATCTTTGTGTTGCTTCTCTTTCTCTCTCTCTGTGCTTCTTTATCTCTGCTTATTTGTTAATTAGTTTTAATTAGTTTATTCCGCTGCATTTGTTTGTTTAAGTTAACTCTTATCTTATCTTAGTTAATTAACTGGTTTTATAAAATCGAAAAATTTGTAATACTTAATTCATCCCCCCACTCCACTCTCTTAAGTATGTCATGTGTATTATTATTCTAACAATTGGTATCAGAGCCTGGTCTCTTATGGTTGATTGCTTAAATGCAAAAGAGAAAAGATCATCACTTCTAATACACTAGGATTCTTAGAGGGTCAGGCTATAAATAGGCCACTACTTCTTAG
The DNA here is from genome assembly GCA_024138025.1 of Combretum micranthum. Classification (NCBI taxonomy): domain Eukaryota; kingdom Viridiplantae; phylum Streptophyta; class Magnoliopsida; order Myrtales; family Combretaceae; genus Combretum; species Combretum micranthum. Next base: position 369,851 of record JAMXBD010000421.1, read on the forward strand.
TGAGGGTAATTCCCCTTATTGGAAGTGTAGAATGAATATATTTTTAAAAACTCAACATAGATTAATATGGAGAGTAGTTAAAAAAGGACCTTTTACAATTGAAAATAAAAATGGAGATCGATATTCATAAGATGATTGGAAAAAACTGGATTATAATGAAGCTACCATGAATATTCTTCATTGTGGATTGAATGAAAGTGATTTCAATAGAGTTTGTACTTTCAAATCTGCTAAAGAAATCTGGGATGAACTTGAAGTAACTTATGAAGGAACTTCAATGATCAAAGACACTAAAATAAGATTGTTGGTTGGTCAATTTGAAAGTTTTAAGATGCTGCCTGGTGAAACAATTGATCAAATGAATGATAGATTCATTAATATCATTAATCCTTTGAATGTTTTGGGCAAGAGCTTTACTAATTTTGAAATAAATTCAAAATTGCTCAAATCATTGCCAAAGGAATGGGAAGCAAAACGAACAACAATAAAGGAAGCCAGGGATCTTAGCACATTGACAAAAGAAAAGCTTTTTGGTGCACTCAAGACTCATGAGCTCATCAAGAATCAAAGTGAAGAATCCCAAAAGAAAGCTATTGCTTTGAAGGCAACCAACGATGATTCTAATAAGGAGGAGATAAACGAGGATGTTGTGTTGTTTACAAAGAATTTCAACAAATTTATTAAGGCTGGCAACTCCTCAAATTTTAGAAAGGAAAGGAAGGATGTTGTGTGCTATAAGTGCTAGAAATCAAGACACATCCAACCAAATTGCCCTCTCCTCAAGAAAGCACAAAAAATATCTAAGGAGAAAGCACTTATTGCTACTTGAAGTGATGAAGAGTCATAAGATTCTGATGAAGAAGAGTTATGCTTCATGGCAATCCACAATGAGGTAAACAATCCTTTAACTTCCTGCTCTAATGATGAATTGCTTGACATGTATAAAAAGGTTTGTAAAAAGCTTAAAAAATCTAAAGAAGATAATAAACAACTTAAGAATCTGATGCAAAATGTTTTAGTTAGATTATAAGAGTTTGAAGATGAAATTAATGAGCTTAGAACTGAAAATGAAGAAAGAGACGAAATAATAACAGCTCTAGGTTCTAAAAAAGACAGCTTGTATGAAAATCTTGGGAGCATGAATTTGAAAATTAATGAAATTAGAAATAAAAATAGGAAACTAAAAACAGAAAATAAGATTCTGGTTGAATAGAATGATAAATTAAAAATTGAAAATGATCTTTTAAATTTAGAAATTAAAACTATAAAAGAAGATAATAAACCTGTATCTACTAGCAACTACATCAATAACAATGAACTTCTGAAAGAGCTAGATGAGCTAAGAATAGAAAATATAAATTTGAAATCTAGCTTAGATGATTCGAAAGCTGTCATAGCTAAATTCACACAAGGAAAGAAAAATTTAAATACTCTCCTTAGTGAGCAAAAATCTGATCCTAACAAATATGGAATTGGCTATGATAAGCATAGGAATTATAAGTCTCATAAGACTCGGTTTATAAAAGCCACTTATGGCACTTGTAATTATTATGGCAAGTCTGGCCATATTGCACACAAGTGTGCAATAAGGAAGGATTTGCTCTCGGGTCATAAAAAAAAGTATGTTTGGGTGGCTAAGAAAGAAGTTTTATGTGTTTCTAACCCAAGAGGACCCAAACAGAAATGGGTACCAAAGAAATAATAACTTGCTTTGCAGGGATCCTCAAGTGGCAACAACAAATGGTACTTGAATAGCGGATGCTCCAAGCATATGAACGAAGTTGCTTCCAAATTTTCAAAGCTAGACTTGATGGATCAAGGGAGTGTTACCTTTGGTGATGATAGAAAATCATCTTTTTTGGGTAAAGGTAGCATTATCCTTAATAATATCTTGTTATTAATAATGTGTTGTTGGTAGATAATCTAAAACATAATTTGCTTAGTATAAGTCAACTTTGTAATAATGGTTTTAAAGTAACATTTTATGCCAAAAGATGTACCATAGAAAGAATTGATAATAACCAAGTATGCTTTGAAGGATATAGACATAAAAATATCTACAAAATTAATTTAGATTATTTTAAATCATCAAGTTAAATATGTCTATATTCTTAAAATGACAATAGTTAGTTATGGGATAGAAAATTAGAACATACTAACATGAAATTAATTTCAAAACTTGCAAAGAAAAATCTTGTCAAAGGTTTACCAAGTTTAAATTTTTAAAATGACAAGATTTGTCAAGCATGTTAATAAGAAAAGCAAATTAAGACTTCTTTTAAGGCTAAGGACGTAATTTCCACTTCTAGGCCATTGCAACTGTTACATATGGATATTTTTGGTCCTACTCAAACTTTGAGTTTAGGAGGAAAAAGATACACTTTGGTTATTGTTGATAACTTCTCTAGATTTTCATGGACTTTCTTTCTTGCCTCTAAAGATGAAACCAATGATGTTTTTTTAGATTTTGCAAGAAAATCCAAAATGAAAAAGGTCTTAATATAGCCTCAATAAGAAGTGATTATGGGGGAGAGTTTGAAAATCTTGAAATGAATAAGTTTAGTGAAAAATATAGTATTGAACACACATTTTCAGCACCTAAAACCCCACAACAGAATGGTGTAGCCGAAAGAAAAAATAAAACTTTAATAGAAATGGCTAGAACCATGTTGTGTGAAAATAATTTACCAAAATATTTTTGGGCCGATGCTATCAATACCGCTTGCTATATTTCAAATAGAATTTTTATTAGACCAATCATAACGAAAACCCCCTATGAGATATGGAAAGGAAAAAGACCAAATATTTCTTATTTTCATCCCTTTGTCATAAAGTGTTATATCTTAATAAATGGAAAAGAATATCTAGGAAAATTTGATGCTAAATCTGATATAGGAATCTTTCTACGATATTCTTCATCTAGTAAAGCATATAGGGTATATAACCAAATAACTTTTATTGTAGAAGAATGTATACATGTTGTTTTTTATGATGGTTAGACTCCTACAAATGCTAATAATGATGTTGATGATGTTTGTGATAGAATAAATGATCTTTCATGTTCTGATGCTGAAAATTCTGGTACTGTTTCTGCTATTGAAAAATCTGCTGCTGTTGATGATGTGCATGAGCATGTTAGTAATCTACCTAGGGAATGGAAATATGCTACTTCACATCCAAAAGACTTAATAATAGGTGAATTTTCAAATAGGGTACAAACTAGATCACCTCTTAAAAACACAATCAGTCTAGTTTTTCTATCAAAACTTGAACTTGAAACCTTGGAAGAAGCTTTAGAAGATGAGTTTTTGATTCAAGCCATGCAAGATGAACTAAACCAATTCACTAGAAGCGAGGTTTGGAATCTTGTTGCAAGGCTTGAAAATAAAACTATCATAGGAACAAAATGGGTTTTTAGAAACAAAATGGATGAATCTGGAATAGTAACTAGGAACAAAGCTATGTTAGTTGCCAAAGGCTATACACAAGAAGAGGGGATAGATTTTGATGAGACTTTTGCCTTGGTTGCAAGACTAGAATCTATAAGAATGCTTTTGGCATATGTTGCTCATAAAGATTTTATCCTTTATCAAATGGATGTCAAAAGTGCTTTTCTAAATGGTTTCATAAAAGAAGAGGTCTATATCAAGCAACTACCAGGTTTTGAAAATAATGAATTTCCCAATCATGTTTTTAAATTGAACAAAGCTCTTTATGGTCTTAAGTAAGCTCCTAGAGCTTAGTATGAAAGACTTAGTAACTTTTTGATAAATAATGGATTTTCAAGAGGAAAAATTGATACAACTCTTTTTTATCAAAAATCACAATTCGGATATATTAATCATACAGATTTATGTAGATGATATTGTGTTTGGTGCTACTAATTCTTCACTTATAAAAGTTTTTGTTGAGTCAATGTAAAAAGAATTTGAAATGAGTATGATGAGAGAACTCACTTATTTTCTTGGGCTATAAATTAAGCAATCAAGATCTGGAACATTTATTAATCAATCTAAATACACTAAAGATTTGTTAAAAAGTTTAAAATGGATAGTTGCAAGTCTAGACCTACACCTATGAGCACTAGTGTAAAACTAGACAAAGAAGAAAAAGGTAAAAACATTTGTGAAAAGATGTATAGATGCATAATAGGTAGTTTGTTATATCTAATAGCTTCTAGACCTGATATCATGTTTTCTGTATATGTATGTGCATAATTTTAATCTTGCTCGAAAGAATTTCACTTGGGTGGAGTCAAATGCATCTTTAAGTACCTTGTGGGCACTATTGAAATTGGCTTATGGTATCCCAAATATACTTCTTTTGAACTTGTTGGATACTCTGATGCTGACTTTGGTGGTAGTAAAGTAGATTGGAAAAGCACAAGTAGCATATGTCATTTTCTTGATAATTCTTTAATATCTTGACACACAAAGAAACAAATTTCTGTTGCATTATCAACTGCTGAAGCTAAATATATAGCTGTTGGTAGTTGTTGTGCACAAATTTTATGGATGAAACAAACTTTATTAGACTTTTGTTTAAAATTTGAAAGCGTACCAATTCGGTGTGATAATATAAGTGCTATAAATTTGACTAAAAATCCCATTCAACACTCAAGAACCAAGCATATTAAGATTAGACAAAATTTCATTCATGATAATGTTCTAAACAAGGACATTTGCTTAAAATTTATTGATACAAATCATCAGCTTGCTGATATTTTTACCAAACCCTTGAGTGAATAACGGTTTTGCAGTTTAAGAGGAGAATTGGCCATGTTAAAGGTTGATGAGTGCTAAAATATTTTTGAACCACGAACTTTCTTGAAAATATGATCTTAAGTCTCTTAGCTAATAAATAGTCTAAAGTCTGCACTTGCATGCATGTTTGTATTTGTGCTTGTATGCCAATATTTGCCTTCTATAATTTTCTGTTGTTATAAATTTGTTTATACCCTTCTGTGCTTTGTTTTAAATTTTTTTTTAAATAAAATTAAAGTTGTTTGAACCAAGGTGAGACACCTTTTTTTTAAAGAAAATTTCAATTTTTCTGTCTCGGTTTTTCATTAAAAAAAAAAAAAGAGAAGCAAAGTTTTTTGTAAAAAGGGGAGAAATTTTTTTGTGGAAAAATGCTTTTGATAGGGGGAGAAAATTGATTTTGTTTTAGTTAACTCTTTTTTTTTAACAAAGTTTGTGTTCTTCTTTTCTTTATTTTTTTCTTTTTGATGAGAAAGGGGTAGAAGTATTTGCACAATTAAGAATTATTTTAGAATTGATTGTACATATTTATTCTCATAAAAAAAGGGGAGATTGTTGAACTTTATGTTCACAAATGATTTTGATGAGAATAATTATTACACAATTAATTATTTAAATATCCTTAATTGTTTAAATACTTAAAACATTTATATATATATGCTTTGTATTTGTTCTGCTATTGTTTAAGTTTTAACAGAGCAAAAAGTTGAAGAAAAGTCAAGATAAAGCTATCGAGCCCAGTAGAAGAAAGGTAGAGGCATTATTCATCAGATAAAGGCAAAAGACTAAGTTTTGAGCAAAACTTGTAAAGTCAAGTATCGAAGTTTTGGGCAAAACTATGAAGTCAAGAGCTGGAGTTTTGGGTAAAATCGTAAAGTCAAGGACTGGAGTTTTAGGCAAAGTTTATAAAGTCAAGGCTGAAGTTTAGGCCTCGACCTCAGACCTCGACTTCAGAAAGTTTGCCCTCGAATTTAGAAAGAAAAGAGTTGTTGGAATGCATTTAATGCATGTGTCAAACACATTTAATGCTTTTTCACTGCTTTTGAACTTTTACACGTTATTAAAACTTTAAGTACATTAAACACAAGTATGGGTTGTCAAAAACTTTTTGATAATGGGCAAATTTCTTATCAAGAGCTATCAATAGAATTTTTCTCTTCTCTTTGAAAAAGAATAAAAAAAATACTATAATTTTTTAACACACAATAAAAACAAAAACAACGTTCTGTAAAGTTTTTTTTTCTTGTGTTTTTGCTCTTGTTCTCGTTATTTTGTAAATTTTTTTAAGAAAACAATTAGTGCTCTGTTTTGAAATTTTTGATACACTATAAACAAGAGTTTTTGAGCACTGCTTAAGATTTACAAAAGTTGATTATCTACTTATTTAAGGAACTCAGTTTGTAAAAGGAATTTGTAAAATTCCTAAAGTATTTTCTATTGTAAATCTGTTCAAGTAGAAGCGTTTCTTTATAAAGAAAATTTGTATATTTCCTTAAGAGCTTTTTAGTTTGTAAATTTGCTTATATAGGAGCTGTTTGTTAAAAGTCCTTAATGGAAGCAAAGTGAAATCCTCTTATGAGGCATTGAGAAAAGTCCTCGTAGAGGTAAACGAAGTCCTTCGTGAAAGATAAAGAAAAGTCCTTAGTGGGGGCCATTTGAAGTCTAGTCTAAAGTTACCAACATCATCCTAATTGTGATTAGGCGAGAAGTCCTTCGTGAAAGGCAAAGAGAAGTCCTCAGTGGGAGGCATTTGAAGTCTAGTATGGAGTTACCAGCATCGTCCTAATTGCGATTATACGGGAAGTCCTTTATGGAAGGCAAAGAGAAGTTTGATCGGGTGTTACCAGCATAACACTTGATTTATCAAGTGGAAGTCCTTTGTGAAAGGCAATCGTAAAAGTCCTATTGTGATAGGCTTTGTTGTAATTCCTCATCTAAGAGGTGCATTGATTTTGGAATAATTAATATAGTGATAAAAGTCCTCTTTGAGGCATTTACATTGTGGAGAGTAGGCAGTGGGCCAAACTCCACGTTAAATCCTTGTGTTGCTCCTCTTTATCTCTCTCTCTCTGTGTGCTTCTTTATCTATGTTTATTTGTTAATTAGTTTTAATTAGTTTATTCCACTGCATTTGTTTGTTTAAGTTAATTCTTGTCCTTGTGTATTATTATTTCTAACATCTTATAGGCAGCTTAAATTCTTGAGTGCCCCCCTATAGGTCCCCCATGATAAATTCTTAAAAGTTTATCCCTCAATTCCTTAAAGGGCTCAACTACCACTCCTCCCCTTCTCCTCAGGATTCATTGTTCAAAGGTAAAACTATTCCTCTGGTTACCTTACTGCAGTTGATCAATGATAGTTTGGTAATCATTAGGTAAGTACTAGCTTCCCTTGATTTCTTCCAGTAACTTAGGTTGAGGTGAAGTAGCAAACAGTTGATTTATTTACTCCCTTTCCACTCTTGATAAAGGCATCAACAGCTTTGTTAGTAGATCCTACTTTATATTCAATGGAGTAATCAAGCATAGCTAGTTTAGTGAGCCAATTATTTTGCATCAAAGCAAGCAACCTTTGCCCAAGCAAATACTTAAGACTTTGATGGTCCATTTTGATAATGAAATGTCTTCCCAATAGGTAGTGCTTCTATTTGTCAATGGCATGGACTAAGGTCATAAGCTCCTTTCATAAACTGACATGCCCTGGTGTTTAGGAGCTAAAGATTTGCTTATGTAGGCGATGGGGTGATTGTTTTGCATGAGTACAACACCAATCCCCTCTCCACTAGCATCAATTTCAACCACAAATTCCTTAGAATAATCTGGTAGTCTAAGGACAGGTGGCCTCATCAAGGCTGCCTTTAGTTGTTCAAAGGCAGATTAAGCACTTTGGCTCCACCCAAATTGGTCTTTCTTCAAGAGTTGGGTCAAAGGTTTTGCTATGAGTCTAAACCCTTGTATAAACCTCCTATAGTATTCGACCAACCCTAAAAAGCCCCTCAATTGTCTTAAGTTCCTTGGAACTAGCCAAGCTACAATAGCCTCAATCTTCCCTGGATCCATGGCTGTCCCTTCAATTGCCTTAAGATCTTTGGAACTAGCTAAGCTGCAATAGCCTCAATCTTCCCTGGATCCATGGCTACCCCACCATTAGAGATAACATGTCCCAAATACTCAACCTATCTACCTCCAAAACTACATTTACTCCTCTTCAAAAACAATCTTTCTCTTCTCAGGATATCGAATACAAGGTGTAGTTGCTTCATATGGTCCTCAATACCTGCACTATAAACCAAAATATCGTAAAAAAAGAAAAAAGCTAGCACAAACCTTCTAAAAAATGAGCGGAACACATGGTTCATCAATGCTTGAAAAGTAGATGGAGCATTGGTGAGGCCGAATGGCATCACCAAGAACTTGTAGTAGCCTTCATGGGTTTTGAAAGTGGTTTTGTATATATCCTTCCTATGCATCAAAATCTGGTGGTAACCAGATCTTAGGTCCAGCTTACTATAGATAGTAGCCCCATGTAACTCATCAAACAAATCCTTTATGATAGGAATAGGGAATCGATCCTTGATGGTGAGTTTGTTCAATTCCTTATAGTCAACACACATCCTCCAAGAACTGTCTTTCTTTTTTACTAGAACAACAGGAGATGCAAAGGGGCTATGGCTTGGTCTTATAACCCTACTCAAGAGCATCTCACGTACCATCTCCTCTAAAACAGATTTTTGAAAGGAGGAATGTCTATAGGGTCTGAGATTGATAGGGATAGCGCGTTCCATCAATGGAATTCGATGGTCAAAAGGCCTAGTTGGAGGTAAGGCCTTTGGTTCCTCGAACACATCATAGTATTCTTCCAATAGATCTAACAATAGTGGGTGTATCTGGTCCTCTTTCACAGTCTTTGAATTTAACTCCTTGCCCTGCACTATCCAGCATTGCACCAATGTATTATTGTTAGGAACTTCTAGTAAGTGTGCCAACCCTTCTCCATAAATGATATTAAGCCTTGTTGTTTCACTTCTAAGCAACCCAGGTATCCTCTGCCATTGAAACTCCATGACTAAGGTGCCAAAATCCCAACTCACCTTACCTAGTGTCTTCAACCAAGGAACACCCAAAATGAGGTCACTAGTAAATAAGGTCAGTATGTAGAAGGTAGCCTATGTGATGCCTTGCATATCCCAATTGAAGTTATCCACCTTGAAGCGGCTTAGTAACTGAGTTCCATCCACCAATAACACTCTTATATGTGGTATATTAGTTAGTTCACACTTGAGTCCTAGTGCTAGCCTCTCATCTATGAAGTTTGTAGTGCTGGTAGTGTCAATTAAAATACTCTCTTCTTATGATAGACTGTTAGCTGCATACTACTCCCATGGTTGTCGGCCTTACTCATGGTACATAGTGTGAGTTTGGCCATATCCTCCTCCAACTCATGAACTTCTACATTTTCTAATCCTTCACACACTTCCTTCTCCCTACCTTCCACCACCAGCATGTTAAGTTTCTTACTCTTGCATCTATGCCCTCGTCCAAACAATTCATTACACCTAAAACATTGCTTTTTCCTTTTTTTTCTTCTAGATCTTTAGGAGTTAGTCTCTTGGTGTTTCTGGGAAAGGCAGTAGTAAATGGTTTAGGGTTGGTTGGTGCTATTTGGTTATTAAGTTGGGTTTTATTTTGGTTCCATATTGGGTTTTGGAAGGGGTGTATGTGTTTCAGCTAGGTTTATGAAATTTTTTGGGACTAATGGTGGGGACTATGTTTTGGTGTCTAGTTGATTTTAAGGTATTGCTAAAGGAAAAATTGGTGGCTTCTTCTAATTTGGCTAAGGTGTAGGCATCGTTAAGTGTGTCGAGTTGACACATTCTTATAGGGAACTAGATTTCTGGCTTGAGTCCATTTAGGAAACGTCCGACTAAGTGGGTCTCTGGTAGTTAGACTAAGGTGGCCAAATGCATGAACTCATCTAGGTATTTCCTACAAGATATCAGTATGTTGCAACTCCTTGAGCTTGGCCATAGGGTCCTCAAAAACACTCTCATTGAATCGTGCTAGTAATGCCTTAGTTAGCTCCTCTCAGGTCATAGGTGAAACATCAACTCTAGACTTATAGTAAGCAACGTACCATTCATAAGGTTTATCCTCTAAATACATGATAGCAAGACTAACCTTTAGTTACTCAGGAGTTCCATCAAGAGAGAAAAATTGCTCAGCCCTCACAATCCAATCTTTTATGTTTTCTCCATTAAAGATAGGAATTCGACCTTGGTGTTCCTGGTAGGAAGTTGATACTCCATAACAGCCCTAGCGTTCTCCTCTGGATCATTTCCCACAACAGCATTTGCTAGTGACCTCCCTTAGTAAGCAACGCTGGACGATGAACCCATCATTGTATTGTTTGTTTAAATCTACTGTTTTATTTCATCCATTGCCTGACTTTGTTTATCTAATGCAGCCTGTTGGTTTTTTAGAGTCTCAGCAAACATCTTGACCAGGCATCATTTTTTTCCAACTGTTCTTTCAACATCTGAACCAAATCTTCAAATTTCCTTGCTTCTCTTGCCATCACCAACGTCTGGTTCTAATACCAATCAATGCAAGGTCAAGCTTAAAGAATTAAATGAAGAAACAATTGCTCGAATTCGAGCTGACTCGAATGCAAGTCTAAATTTAGATTAGAATAATTTTTTTAATTTTCATGTATATGTCCTCCTGTATTACATTGTCCTGTATATAACAAAAAGTAAGATAATGATTGCTCCTAGGATTCCACAAGTAATGGCATGTACTAGTACCAAGTGTTGACATCTGATAAACCCATGTCATCAATTAGTTACAGAATTTTCTAAAATTGTATTTGAATATTATATACTAACTTGATTACTAATATCTAACCTATTACAGAACTTTTGACTAGAAAGGTCTGGCCTTACAATAGGCCTAATTCTTAATTATGCATAGTTGGGCTTAGGCTTACTGTAATCCCATTGACTTCCCAAAGGCCCCTGCTCTTCAGTAAAGTCCACACCCCTATTCTTCATAATGAAATGCCCGACGCTTTGGGATGACATAACTCAACTTCCCTTCAGTTCCTTTTGTAACTTTCCTAAAGTCTCTGCTTTTATCTCAATTTTAGCTTCATCTTCTGACATTAACCCTAGACATCATCACAGGTCGGTTTCGAATCGGGAACCAACCTGACCTATCACCGGCGGTTCCTGAACCGGGAACCGGTCCGGGAATGGCGGGTCTGAACCGGTAAAGGACCCGTTGGTTCTAACGGATCCTTACGGTTCCATTCCTAAAAACCGCATAACTTGGCTGTTTTGGAACCGCCAATTCAAGAACCGGTGGTTTACACCATAAAAATTATAAAAATTATAATTATAAAATAAATATTTAAAACTATTTTCGCATAAATAATAAAAAATTATTTCCTATTCACAATATTTAATGTATTATTATTAACAACATAAGTAATAAATACATTTGAAATCATATATTGTTAAATTTATGTAGACTTCTGATCAAAGTAGACTTTCTTTCTTAACAATGTGTGATTCGTTTTTTGTTATTGAGAATTATTTATATCTTGAATATTTTATAGTGTCACATTGCTAATATAACAACTAAAAAAGTACAAGTGATTGTATATAAATAAATACATAATTATAGAATTTTTTTTAACTAATGTTATGAACAATTATTGTTAAACTCAATGTTATTTGAAGTTAAAAATTTATTTTGCATTTTTTCTTAGTTAAATTAGTAAATTATTTAATTTTTTTTATTTTTTTTCATGGTTTCTGGTTCTTATAGAACCGGAACCAAACCATGGGAATCGGCGGTTCCTAAGAACCGGAGCTAGTCTGGCTCCCACGGGTACGGTTCCGGTTCCACCACTTTTGGAATCGGAAACTGCTGGTTCGGGTCCGATTCCAGACCCGAACCGAACCGAACCATGACGACATCTAATTAACCCAAGTTCATCACGGCTTGTTCTTTCCACGTTTTTACCCGTGGATCAATATCCGCTCCTCCGCCAGCCTGAGGTCTACTCCATATTGAGTGTATTAAATTTTTGAAGTGTGAAAAGATGATTTCTCCAAGAATTGAAGTGGATAATCTTGTGGAAACCGTTCTTAATCAAGAAAAAATAATAAAAGGTTCTTGGTTTACGGTCTTTAATTCTTGATATTTATGTTGAGTTTCTTGGCATTCTTTCTATTGTTTAATTTAATTTTTGTAATTAATTTTTCTGCAATCCCATATTGCATTATTTTCATTAATTATTTTGCTTCCGCGTATTACGTGATTAAGAAACATTGGAGATTGCCTCCATTTCAAGTTCAGATTTAAGGAAAAGAGCAAATTTATATTCTAATGATGAAACTGTCACTTTGGTTTAACATAGGGATTTTTCTAATACTCTTAGTTTAAACCTCACTTTCTATAGACAACTTAACATTCTTCTCATTTCCTTTAATTTCCAATAATCCAAATACTTATATCATGTTTAGTTTGTAGGATGAACCCGGAATAGAATCACAATTCCGAGTTATATTCCCATTTTTATGTCTGGATATATTTTTAAAAGCTAGACTCATGATTCTCAACGGTTCCAGCTTTGAGAGCAAAATTTAATTTCGTCCTTGAGAATCGCAATTCTATTTTTTCCTCACAAATGATTATTATCATAATTATTCTTTTATCCTTTTATGCATCTATTATTCACATTAATTATTGAAATATTTTTGACAAATATCGTAACAATTCTATCCATTTCATTATATATCCAAATAAAAACATAAATTTATTATTCCACTTTCCAATCCATTCCATTTAATTCTATTTTTTTTCATTACAATTCATTCTATTCCAAATAATTCCCGTGTACTAAACATGACATATAGCAATTTAACATTCTCTTTTCTATGTCAACAATTTAAGATTTGCTTTTCATTCAAACAACAAAATGCAACATATTATCAAAACGGGAGCTTAACTATCACTTAGAGTAATCGTGTAACTAGAGATGTTTTCTCGCAAGCAGCAACTGGAAGCAAAAGCAGGAAAATACATGACCACCTCAATGAGCACAGACATAGTGATAAAGGTGGTTGGTGATAACGGGGGAAGACAATTATTAATCTCCACTAGTCCAGCAAATACAAAGAGAGGAACAGAAATCTCAGTCATTCCGAGAGAAAATCCTGTAGCTTAACAATTTAAAAAATTGAATCTTTGCTTAGTCGAATCTCCTTGATAAATTTCACATAAAAAATAGTCAACATTTTTCAAATATTTGGATCAAATATGGATGATATTCCATATCGGAAGTAGCCTAGATGAGAATAACAAGGTGCTTCTAGAAAGACAGGCAAAATAAAATCTTTTAATTTTTCTATGTTAAACTGATATTAGAAGGTAAATTTGTTCTTAAAATGACTAACCCAGTCTCATTAAGATATTGTTTGGAGCCACAATTCACTGAAGCTGATCTTATATTTATTAGTCTCAAGAGCAAATAAGCTGGCATAATTTTTAACAGAGGACAAAAAAAAAAAAAAAAAATCACCAAAACATAAAAAACGAACAAATCAAATTTTTTGACTTTTTTTTTTCAAAAGGAAAAATCTCTTAGACCCTAAAAATGTTTTTCTTGGGCTTTTATAATTTTTGGTTCCAATCATTGTTTCCTTTTCTTTTTTTTTTTCCTTTTCCACTTCTAGTTTTGCAATTTTTTTTTAATCATCTTTTTGTCTTTTTAAAAATTTCATGATCAAAATATCATGCTAAAAAAAAAAAAAACTATGTGGCAAAAATAAGGTCTTTATAGACATTGATACACCTTAAATAAAACCAGCACATCTTTTGGTCATTATACTAAAAATAAAACGTGTGACAAAATAAAATGTTTCCAAATGTTTATATACCTGAACTGCCTATTATAAGTTTTAACTATTACTTTAAAAAATTAAATGTAAAGTTTCACGTTGCATTTGGAAACTTCTTGTAGAAGTAAAATTGATGGAAATAAGCGGAAAGAAAAGAAATATATAATTTAAAATGGAAATAATTGTATTTCCACTTTGCATTTGGAGATTTATGAATGAAAATAAAAGAAATGGAGAGAAAATTCGCCTACCTTATCTGGTTGGTTGTCTTACTGAAGAAAATGAGAAGAATAATAAATGAAGAGAAATGAAATTATTATTTGATAAAATTTCCCTATTTTATTTTAATGGACATTGCTTTTTGGGATAATATTGTAATATATATCATTTTCAACAATTTTTGTTATTCTTTTTTTTTTCAAAAGTATGAATTTAAAATATTTTTGTTGCATTAACAACTCATGTTTATGCTTTACTTAATATTTCATTATATTTTTAACAAATTTCTTTTTATCTTCACCATTTAACAAGCAAATGGTGCATTTGCTGCATGGGTGCTGAAAAATATGTAGAATTAGATTAAAATAGAAAAAAAAAAAAAACCTGATTTAACTGGTTAATAAGAGGGAAAAAAAAAAGGATCATACTAACATGAATGTTGATGACATTTATATAACTAGAATACCTACAATAGAAAGAGATATAACTAGTAGAAGTTTGTGTAAAAATTGAATAGTATGCAGAGGAAAAAGATAATGAACAGAGTATGGAAAATGAGATAAAAAAATATTTTAATTGAAAGCTTGGAGTCCAAATTTGAAAAAAGTTTGCGCTTTATAATTGAAGATTGACAAATTATATGGTTTTGTCACCGTCTAATGGTTGATATCATACTCAATCGTAATTAAATCATTAAAATAGTTGATATTCTAATTATTATATTTATTTTAATAATTAGATGATTAATTGGGTGGTCCGTCAGAACCTCTTTGAACATAATAGGAATGAATCTTTCTATATACAATTTTTTCTTTTTAATTTACATTTTTTTAATATTGCCACATCATATATAATTAGATTTAAAATTAAAAAGAAGAATTTGATATTATAATGCTATTGCAGGTATTTCAAAATTTTAAATAATTATAATTTTAAATTTTGAAATTAAAAAATAGGAGAAAATAATTGATAAATTTAGCAATCGTTTTTTTTTTCCCCAAGTAAATTTAGCAATCGTTCAATAAATATTTAAGCACCATGACACGTAGGACGGCCCAAAATAGGTGGCCCAACTCCTAATCGAAGAAAAGCAAAAATACCTTCCTTGTGAAACACTGCGTGGATGAAGATGAGGTGGAAAGTAGTGACAAGACAAAACTTTGGTTATAATTTTTTACCATGACAATTCAAATGCCATCGCCCAGATGGATGGCGGTTTCATCGGAGAAGAAGAAGAAGAAGGAAGAGGATTCCAAGAGAAGGAGCTACGGTTACCATTACAGTGGGATAACTATCCTCTTCTTCCTAGTATTGCTATTCAGCATCTTCTTATTCCATAATTACAAAAGCTCTCTGGAACCATCTTTCATTTCTCTCTACAACACCATTACTCGCTCCGGCAGCGGCACCGGCACCTACACCGCTACCACCTACAATCTGTTGCAATTTAACACATCATCATCACCTTCCCCTTCTGTTACAACGAAACCTCCACCACCACCGCTGCTAACCCAGGATGGTGGCAATGCTGATAGTATTAGTATTGCACGCCCACAAGCGGTACCCTTACCTTCTCTCACTTCGAACACTTCTCTGACAATTGAAAAACCGGATCCACCACCACTACCACCACTGAACGATGATAACAACAACAACGTGAGTGGGGAGATCGAAAGGGAGCTTAGAGAATGTAATTTGTACATGGGAACATGGGTGCGAGATGAGTCGTACCCTGTTTATGAACCCGGATCTTGTCCTTATGTAGACGAAGCTTTTGACTGCCAACCCAATGGACGCCCAGATTCCCTCTATCTCAATTGGCGTTGGAAACCCGATGCTTGCAATCTTCCCAGGTACCCGCTTTTTCCCAAATTCACTTCCTATATAGCAATAACACTGGTTATACTGCCAAGAGAGGATTTTGTAGGTTCACTAAGATGTGTTCATTAATTAAAAAAAAAAAAAAGCTCATTGTTAATGGAGTTGTCCTGAGTAGGACATCCTAGCGACTTCAAAATCGTCGAATTTTATGTCATCTCAGTAATTTCAAGTGGAGGTGGTTGCCATGTCTTTTAATAGGAGGGAGTGATGAGAGTTAGTGGTGACAGCCAAAAGTGACATTAGCCCTAAACCATATTGGACAATTTAGATTGTTAACTACTGAAACTGAAAAAATTGGAGCAGTACAGTCAGCATTAATGCATTTCCTATTTATATAATATTTTCTCAGCTTTTTTGAACATTTCCCATAATTAAAGCACTTATT
This sequence comes from Combretum micranthum, assembly GCA_024138025.1. NCBI lineage: Eukaryota > Viridiplantae > Streptophyta > Magnoliopsida > Myrtales > Combretaceae > Combretum > Combretum micranthum. Next base: position 386,001 of record JAMXBD010000421.1, read on the forward strand.
TGATTCACCAAACTTAATGTATGTCAAATATTGGTTTGGTAATTTTAAGAGGAGATGGTGACTTGTGTCTTTTAGTGACAGTTAAAAAGGGGAAGGTAAAGTGACAGCCAAAAGTTGGTTTCTACTATTGCGCTCTTTAGAATACTAAGGTAATATCTGAGAATCGAGTTTTGAATAAGATACGTGAAAATAAGTTTGAAAAACCCTTCCTGTGAAAATAGCAGTCTATAAGCTGGCCCTATGATTCCATTTTATTTCGTACTAATTTTAATACCATAGTCAAATTATTTGCCTGTTATTTTCTATTGATTATAACTTTATCCTCAGCGAAAACCAATCACATTCATTCATAGGTTTAATGCAACAGACTTTTTGGTGAGGCTCGGAGGTAAACGGCTGATGCTTGTAGGTGACTCCATGAACCGCAACCAGTTTGAATCATTCCTATGCCTTCTTCGTCAAACCCTCCCTGATAAGTCTCGGATGTTTGAAGTCCATGGCTACAAGATAACCAAAGGAAGAGGATATTTCGTCTTCAAGTTCCTCGATTACAATTGCACTATTGAGTTCGTGAGGTCCCATTTTCTTGTCAGGGAAGGAATTCGTGTTAATGCTCGTGGAAACTCTAATCCCACTTTATCCATTGATCGGATCGACAAGTCTGCTCCTAAGTGGAAGAAGGCTGACATCCTTGTATTTAACACAGGCCACTGGTGGACTCATGGGAAGACTGCTAGAGGGTAAGTGTGTACTTATTTAAACATTCACTGCCATGTATTTATGTTTTAGGAAAATTCTAAGGTAGTGGTTGGACTGTTCAGTTACCTACTGGCAATTCATAGGATGTTAATTAAATCTGTGCTAGTGTTTGTCTGCAGTCCAGATTTAATGAGCATATTTGATAGCCAAATGAGCAATGGATGGTCCAGACCATTAAATAATAGAAGCTCCTTTATGTCTTATTAAGCTCATCCATGTGCCAAACTGGTAGTTATTTGTCATTTTGTTGACATTGAGCTGGCAGATATGTATATTATTTGATCATTTACCAAGTTCCTATCCCCAGGTTGTTTGTGATTTTGCTGAAAGATGACTCTAAGTGCATGATAAATTGGACAGGAAAAACTACTACAAGGAAGGGGACTATATATATCCGACCTTTGATGCAGTTGAAGCTTACAGAAGGGCCGTCAAAACATGGGGCAACTGGATAGACAAGAACATAAATCCAGCTAAGCAGTTGGTTTTCTATCGAGGATACTCATCTGCCCATTTCAGGTTAGCGTGTTATCACATTATTTGCCCAATGCGGAACGGCTATGCAATGGTACATTCTGTTACTTTAGTTATGCGGATGAATTTGGATCATGTCATGTTGTGAGCATAATCTAATCACTTGGTGCATGGAAAACTCAAAAGGGCAGGATTGTCTTTTCTATAAAGAGAGGATATTCTCAATCTTAGGATGGCTGAAAATTGGAGGGTGATATAGGTGTAGGGCAAAAGTGACTGAAAGGACCAGTAGATTGAATGTAAAATTTGAGCAAGTTGGAATACATAAAATGCTTTGAGCTTGCTAAAATTCACTACTTAGCAGTGAAATCCTTTCTCCAGATTGATAAACTGGGTTTTTGTGGAATTTTAGGTAATGTAGTACGGCTAGTCACGTACAAATACATTTTGATGGACCAGTTTCAGGTAAAGGGAGGCAGACTTTAGGGAAGTCAAGCCAAGTAAAGGCAAAGAATCTAGAAAACAGCAAAGAAATTTATTCAATATATGTCTGGTGGTTTTTTGCTACAGATAAAAATTTATCATATATGTGAATAGGCATTTTTTATATTATTGAGGCAAGTTCTTCATGGTATAGATGAAGAACAGCATTTTTGAGACCTTGACCATGTCTGCTATCAATAAGCCTAAAAATCAATCATTTATGGCATAAATAGAGGAGGGAAAGGGGATCATAAATTTCCCTTGACTCTAAGCTTCAGTTCATCGGGTCTAGTTATTTGCTTATTTTGTTATCCAATTTCCGGTTACCTGTGTCTTTCAGTTAAGTAATTGCCATTAAGAAACTTCCTTGACTGTCTATAGCCTATAGATAAGTACAGTCATCAAAACCAAAATTTTAGCAGAAAGGACCAGGTAATTAATAGAGGCACTTCAACTCTCAAGAACATCTCTTTACAGCCCAAGACTGTTGCACTGATCCATTGGTCACCAACATGATTAAAGATGTTCAAATTTCTGCGTACACAGCATCTTCTGATTCTAATAGCCAAGTGACAGTTGAGTAATCTGTGGTAATACAAAGCAAGTTTATGAATAAAGACCATGCACAATCAGGAAAGCAGAAAGAACCAATACCTACTTGTGCAAAGTCATGACTACATGCCTTTCCAGTAGTTATGTTAATTATGCTATAGTTAGACTTTGAAGGGTGAGTCCATCCAGGCGCAACTTATCTGCTATTTCATTAGCCTGCTCAAGAAAAACTCTGTTGAGAGATCATAAGCACTTAGGAATCCACCAACGATTCTGTAAAGACACTAAAAACGTGTTGCAAATGAAATATTGTAGTACTTTAACCTGCAGATTCTAGACAGGACAAATCCAGCAGAATGTAATGCAAATGGAGGAACCCAGTGATCTCAAAAAGTGGTTAATTTGGGGAAAATCCGGACCATCCTTCCTTCATCTCATTATGGGCATACATAGATGAAATGGTACATGACTGTTACATAACTGAACTTCCCCATGAGCCACTACCACACACATACACACCAACTCAATAAACCCACTATCCCACGACTGCACATTATGTACAGGTCATGCCTAACTACATCACATTAACAAGCACAGATAACTTGAATCCATAAAACAACACACACTAATGCAACTAAAAGAAACAACAAAATACAATCTTTAATACATCTTCCTATTCTTTCAGCTATAAAGAAACTTGAAAGGGCTTGTGCCACTTGCGTATGGTTCACTTTTGATTGGTGTGTGACATTATACTGTGTGTTGCAGTAGATTGATTACTTCAGGATAAGAGAGATAAACGCTGATATGAAACTTGGGTTCTAAAAACAAAGAAACAGCTTATTTTATTGACTTAGAATGAAAACAAGTTTACAACTTCCTGCCATTGAAGGTCACAAGAGCATCATTTGCTCTCCAGGGGCATTACAATTTACAGAGATATTTTCTGGCTAAAGAACTAAGACTAGTATCTTACTACCATTTATCCAACTACTAGTAGTAACGAACTTGTTTAAATTCTTAGTTCTAGAGAGTTCTACAAAGTTCTAGAACTTCATTAAATGCAGAAAATGAAAGTACAGTAAAATAAAAGCATAGCTAATACAATATACTAACAGCTAGAAACTACTAATGTCTCTGCCTATAGACATGTAGAACAGGAGGTGGGGCCTGACTCAAGTCATATCAAACACAATTATGATTAAACTAACCTGGCTCATTGAAACTAAATGGAGACAACAGTATGTATGAACTGATTAGCTAATAAACCTTGTATATAGGAACCCCTTTGAAGAGGAAAAATAAATGCAAGTTTAGCTGATGGAAATAGTAATATATCAGCCTTAGACAAGAGAGATTATTATATTTAGCGTTATTATATTTGGTTATATTAACTCTGTCTAGTATACAAACTTATGGCTGTTAGATCTAATACAATAATGATACGAATTTTTCAAGGAAAAAGGTTTCAGACATAAATTGCAGTAATCTATTGAAGTAATATGGATAGATAAGCAAACAGGCACATTTTTGGTTCTTCAGTATCTATGCGCATGCACTGGTTAGATTTTTAGACTAGTAATTGCACTAAGGAGTAGATTTTTTTCTAAGCTTTCTAATCCTTGAAAGAAATGTATAAGCTCAATTCTTGTGGTGGTTTGGGTTTCCAGCTTTCATATTTTATATGATGCTACTTGACAAATTTTTGGAAAAATTTTAGCAATCCTGCCTCTTTTATCATATAATAATAGCTATGTAATGTCTTATTTCTATCAAACAATGAATCAATGGCAATAAGATAATTTTCTAGAGACGTTTAGAAAAGGCCAAATTAGATTAATTGCCTATGGTTCATTAGCTTGCTCCTGTGGGTATTAAACGATAAATTAGTTGCCTATTGTATTTACTTTCTAGAGACTAATTGCATGTATTAAGACTTGCTGCCAATTCAACAGTGTGTTAGATAGCCTCTTTTGTGTATTAAATGTTTGAATCATGAAAATGATCTAATTTGAAGACAATTTAGTGTGAGTGGTTTGTTTAAATGCTGTTGGATTAGCAAAACTAGATCTGTTAATAATGAAGTGCAGTTAGGATAAACATGGGCTACTCAGAAGGCACTCATTTATGAACTTTAAAATACTAGAGGAAAATCAAAGAGAAGGCTGTCAATTGATTGTTTGATCTATAATATAGTATATGCACCAGTATGCACTTGTGTGTATGCTTAAAGTGAAGGAGTGATTAGAAAATTTTTTATTTTTTCTTCAGATTTTAAAGTTGTTATCACACTGCTTTGGATAACTGGGGTGAAAACAGTTAAGAGAAGTCATGGATGGTATAGTTAATTCTTATGTGTATGGTGAACAGAGGTGGCGATTGGGACTCAGGTGGGACATGTAAAGGAGAAAAAGACCCCGCTTTCAGTGGGGCAATCATCAACGATTATCCCTTGAAAATGAAGATAGTGGAAGAGGTCATCAGGGAAATGCAGGTTCCTGTTATCCTTCTCAATGTAACAAGGTTGACCAACTTCCGAAAAGATGGCCACCCATCAGTTTATGGTAAAAACACAACTAATAGAAGAAGAACCCGTCAAGATTGCAGCCATTGGTGTCTTCCAGGTGTGCCTGACGCTTGGAATGAGCTCATTTATGTACATCTCCTACGTCAAAAATAATTTATAGATATGCATAGATGCTGATGTATCTTGTATTTTATCAACTGAGGACCAAATTCTAAGTTTGAATATCCCTGTGCTCCGCAAGCATGGTTGACAATCATGTTCTTTTTACACTACGCTAGACATGGTGCGGGTGCTGGTGCTGATAACGCTGCCCCTGTAGGAGTTAGGAGGGAATTTACCATAAAAAGTCTCATGACTGATTAGGGTTTGGCTATTGCTGGTCCAGTCCGGTCCATCTTGAACGCTTAATATTTGTTTAATCTTTTTTATTTGTCCTTATAGCTCCTTTAAGTCATAAGATATAGTATTGGTCGAGTTCACACTATTGTCTTTTCATTATTAATTTTGGTCAATATAAGATCTAAACATGTCTTACTCTTTAAAGAAAACGGGCTATATTTTTTGACAAGTACCGAACGGTGTATTTATGCTTTGATCAGTTCGGAAGGCCAACCTCTACCGCTGGGACCAAATTCTCCACTATAGGTATAAATTAGACAGGTGCTACCAACACCTTGGCTTGTAGCCTAAACATAGCCCCTCTTAACTGCTTCTCATCATAGCTTGTAATGATTTTGCAACTAAAATAGCAATTCAGTTTTATTAACTTGGCTTCTAAAAAATGTTAGGTGATATTAAGGTAGAAATAAGGAAAATCTATATCTGTTTTTAATTGGTATCTATTTTTAACAAATAACTTGTTTGAAAATGATAAAAAAAAAAATGAAGCTAAAATGGCAAAAAAATGACAAAACAAACATATTCTAATCAAAATAACCATAATAGTACATGTACTATGTATTAGTTTGGGGGGCACTATTAAAAATTTGGAGGTTTTATTATGTTTTTCATCAAAATTTTAGTAGCCTAGTAATGTTATTTGCCTTTTTGATGTGCAATATAACTACTTTGTTCAGTACATCGTCTAGGGATTTCAATAAATTGTATATATTTATATGTTATTATTAATGTTATATAGAAATGTCTATTTAATGTGCTTGTGTGTTTTATAAATAATTTCCCCATAAACTTTCTCAATGGGGATACTAATCTTTCATCTTTTCTCTACCAGCATGCTTAAAGTCTTACATGATGGATAGGTTGAAAAAGCAGGCGTAAATTATTGGTGTGATTTCATGCATATGTCTATTTATTATTTATAATTTACTTATATGGTAACTGCATACGATGTGTAAATATTGTAATATCATCTCACTTATCATCATATAAGTTAGCTTGGTTAATTACATTAAATAGATTCGGAAAAATGTGAATTTTTATTGTTAGAATGCTTAATAACGGCATATGATAGAATGAGAAAATTAGTAAATAGCTTCCACTCGGGTCTACCTGTTAGAATGTTCACGCAATAGGAAGAACGGACCGAGAGGACAAAAAATTCTATGCATAATACGACCGAACCGATACGTTTTAAATAAGCGGAGAAAACGGTGTAAACTTTCTAAAATTATTAATATAAAGAAATTTCCAAAATTATTTCTCTCTCTCTCTTTTTCCTCTTTAGGTCAACAAACTTGAATTATTTCCGTGATGATGTTCATTTATATTACCTTTAGGTTCTTTTTCTTTTCTTCCTATAATGTACGGACTGATAAGCAAGTCAAATCATAGTTACATACTCACCATCCTCCACTATTTGTATATTATCATTAAATATTTTAAGTAACTATATACCCTCACCAACTATTTGTTAAAAAATATTACTACTTATTTACCATTAATTCAAATACATAGGAAATACATAGTATGTTAATACTAATAGGGAGCTTCTACGGTCTTTTGATCGTCTAGTCAACCATCTAACTATTAAAATAAATATAGTAATTAGAATATTACTATTTTAATAGTTTGAGCATGATTGGATATGATATGAGCCGTCGAATAATGATGAGATCGATTTTGTCAAAATTAACAATCTGATCATGAAATTTCCCTAATACTTAATAGTGTTTAATAAATAGTTTTGCAATTTGAATTTTAATTAGTTTTGTTTCAATTAAAGATGCTCCATGAAACATTTCCAAAGGCTTCCTCTTGATGTTATAATTTAAAACAAAAGAGACCATTTGGTTATAAACTCATACGTTATACATTCCATTGGTTTACGGCGAAATTGACTTCTAAATTTGATGCGATAAGTCTTTCACCATCTTCAAAACATGACGTACATAAAATCTAAAAGTTGAATAACCACTCATATGCCATTGAAATGTGAAGGAATAAAAAGTGTACATAATATATATATATATATATATATTAAAATATAAAAGCACATAAAATATTTTGCCATGGAAAAGTATATGCTTGTTTAAATGACAAATATGCCCTTTACGCTAAAAATTGAAAGATGTTGTTGGCTCTTCTTAACTTGATGGAGGCATCGTAGTAATTTTATGTATATTTCTCACACAGTGTGTGTAAACTGGAGACGTGAGTCACAAGCTGAAATACCCCTAAAAATCCGTCTTTTCCGACCGTATTGTTTTTCCAACAAGGACCCTTTGTTTTTTACTATACAATTCCCTTCCAAACGTAGTATAAGTGGACGTGGACCATAAGATGGGAAAGCATCGTCAACCACGGATACAAAAAGTATAAGAGAGAAATGTCAGGTCAAAGGCATTGATATATTCAAATTATAATTGAAATTTGAAGGCAATCATTCTCGAATATGGAAAAACTAGTTTTCCATGTCATTGGCGTTTTCTTATTTCTCCTTTTTAATTATAGTGGATGACTTCCACAACATCCCAAAATTCAATGCTTTTAGCTCTATATACGTGGTAACTATTACTTATTGAATATTAAGGGAGATGCTTTCATGCTTACAACTATATATTAGCTAAATAACCTATTAATTTTTTATTTTTTTGGTCAATTACTATGGAGGAGGTGGAGAACCTGGATCTTTTTAAATAAGAGAAGATATGACACTAGGCTATGAGACCATTGATAATAGTATGTGTGTGTGTGTGTTTTTTTTTTTTTTCCCTTATAACGGAAAAGGAGGATTCGAACCTGAGATCTTTCACTTAAAATTCAAGAAAGATGTTACTAAGTTACAATTTTTTTTTCTTTATAAGGAAAAAGGAGGATTCGAACTTGAGATCTCTCACTTGAGAGTTTAGAAGAGATGTCACTTGGTTATAATGCTATTGACAATAATAATATGTTTTAAATAAAAGATTTTCAAATTGCATTTGGTATTAAATGGAAAAAACTAATGAGGGAATAAAAAAAAAAAAAAAAGAACTATCGACCAAATTTGTAACATGCTTTCTATATGTAAGCATTAAAAGAAGCCATATGTGATAAAGATATATAATGTGATGTTGGTAAGCAATGATCTCTTTTTCTCCATTCATTCGCTAGAGTTTGGCAATTACCTGCCTCCAACGATTCATATCTTATAATTATTACATCTTCAATGATAAATTTTCCCTTATTATTTTTTTTTTGGAGGGGGGTGGGGTGGTGGGGGATGTACATCATCAAAGCTAAGCCGCCCAGAAATTTATTAATTTGTCTAATTTTCCTCAAATTGTGGTCCAAACCTAGATAACCCACCTCATCCTAAGTCGAAAAATTAACAATAGCTAGCTACATAATGTCATGTTGCACTTTTTTCAGCCGTAATAATTTTTCTCACAAGATGGACATAGTGAAACCTCAGTGGTTGTCTTCTGACCCATTGTCCTTAGTTCTTGTATCTCTTTCTTCAATCTCCGATTCTCGTGGCTTAAACTTTCACAACATTTCTTCAAGTATTCACAATCTAGTTCTGTCTGCTTCAATTTGCTCCTGCATGTACATAGCGTCTGATTAGTATAATCCGTGGTTTCTAAACATTATTGCCAGTGGCAAATGATTGATAATACCTTTCATAATCATTTATTTGTACTAGACAGTATTTGATAATTATAATAATATTTAATATAATAATTATAAAAAAAAAGTGTGGATAACGTTTTTGATGTAACCAATATTGTTGAATCCGGTTCAGGGATTTAATCCGGTCATACTAGAGGATCAAAGATTAATTAATAAAATTAGGTTGAATGGGAGTTAGATCACGGATGAACCGATCATTTCCGAGATCAAATTCAACCAAAATTAAACTAGGAGGGTCAATATAAATCTGACAACACTGGACATAACAACTGCATTCTTATAAAATTTTTATCATATGTTATATGTCAGAACTAGATTAAATCTTGAATTTACCTTGCTCTTCTGTTTTGAAACCAAACTTCCACTTGACGGGGCTTCAACTTCAGTTGCTCGGCCAGTGATTGTTTCTGGGCCTATCGATTGAAATTAAATAACGTATACATACATGAGAGATCAAGGAAGTCAAACATTCATCACTAATATAATAACAAATGGCATAAAACGTAAGAAACGTATGTAGTAGTCCGTTAACAATTCATAGATGTCTTCAACATTGAAAAAAAAAAATTGCCATAAATGGTATGCCAACGTGAGACTAAGAAATAAATATAATTTGACTAACAATAAAATTAGTAAAAGCGATGATGCTTACCTTCTCATAATGCATGAGAGTGAAGTATGGGATTATTACTAGAGGGAAGGTTTGAAAATAAGTATTTTTATGTGTTGTCCTTTTGCAGTTTGCTTTACATTTAAGAGGAGAATTCATCTTGGTCAAAATAATCCTTCTCTCCCTTTTTTTTTTTCAATTTATTTATTTTTTCTCTTTTCAGTGGTTACAATAATAAGACGGCTACTAAAAACCAGTACAACTTGAAAATTCAATTTGGTAGGATCAAGATTAAATACCATTACTGCTAGACAACATGCCTATTCGCTTCCAATTTATACTTTTATTTTCAAGAAATCTGCTCTAAAAAGATTATAATATAACGGTGATGCAAATTTCAATCTTTTTCATTTGAATAAAACTGATCTAATTAAAAGCATGTACATGCATACAAATATGTGTAACATATATACATGTGTGTGTAAATATATAATATAAGATAATTGCCTATAAGCTTTTTGACACGTTTAAAGTAAATTCAACTAATCTAAATTATAGGACGAAATTAAATACATATAGTTTTTTTTTTCCTCTAAATCAATAATTGTATGGAAGACATCATATATTGAATTATTTTATACTCCTTTTATTTCTGGATCTCTTTGATGTATAATAAATAATTAGGTGATATTGAAATTTGTGAAAGAAGAGGTAAAAAAAGAAAAAGAAAAAAGAACAAAGTTGCTCATAAATTTTGTAGAAGAAATTAAACATATAGGTACCGGAGTGAGAGTAGGATGAAGTTTGAAGGTTTCCTCAAGCAAGGAGGATTGGTCTTTTGTCAATCTAAGTTTCTTCTTCCCGTTTTTGACACCATTACTGTTATTCTCCTCGTCTTCATTGGAGCCATCGGATCTATGATGCTGCTGATCAAAACCGTTCATCTGCATGTCTTCATCGTTTGGAGGAGGAGGAGTAAAAGAGAGACCAAGACTTACCAAAGACGTGGAAGAAGAACACGTTTTCTTACGTCTGTTCTGTTCTTGGCCATGATCACCCCATAACCCAATCCCCAAACCCAGATGGAGTCCAGTATGGGCGTTGCATGAAGATGCTTCTTCGTCGGCCATTATAGAATTATAACAACAACAACAACAACAACAATAAAAAAACTTTGTACTTTTTGGGTACGGGTGTTGTCTTTTAATTTTGCACCTTTTTGGTGGCACAAAGAGAAGAGACAGGTGTGTGTGAGAGAGTTTTTAAATATGATGAAGAGGGTATAAGAGAAGGGTGTGTTTTTTATTATATAAGGAAGTAATATAATTTAGTTACCAAAAGAAAAGAGAAGGAAAGAGCGTATGTGTGGATTCCAATATAAAAATAAATATAGTGATAATGGTTGGATGGGTAATATAATAACCGATGAATAATAATAATAATAACAATAATAAGAAGACAGAGTTGAGAAGACGTGCGTTTTGGAAAAATATTGGCTTGCCTTTGACTGACTCATTGACCAGACTCCCTTGCGGAAACCAAAACCCTAATATTATATTATTAATTTAATATAATATATGCATCCAATTCCACTTTCTTGACGAGATATTCTTAAAAACTTTCTTATTTCTATTAAGCTTTTTTTGTTATTGCTTTCCTTGTCTTTTTTTTCTTTCTTTGTCCCGATTGTTTTCCTTTTTGTTTTTTAGTATTTCGTCACATATCTAATCAAATACTATACCTTACCTTTTATATAATTAGGGTTGCTAATTTAGTTGTCGGTTTGTTAATTCGACTTCAACAACATGACTATCAACGAATTTGTATTGGTTTTGTTTATAAAACACGTCTGAATTTGAGTTAATAATATCTAAAAGCAACTGTACACTTGCCCTCGCATTTGGTATTGGAGTTTGTTTCGATATTTTTCCTATGTCGGAACCTAAGCTTGAATTTGACTCTAATAGAGATCTTATGGTATCAATGATTGCACATCTTGTTTCATCTCTTTTTAACTTTTAGTAATCTAAGAGTTTTTTTTTTTTTTTTTTTCAAAGTGGAAAATTAATGACATCTATTATGCTAGGAGTTTTTCACCTAGTCCCCTCCTTCATATAATATACCAATTCTATTTTTGTAATATTTTGTGTCTATAATATGCATAATATAAGGTCATTTATCTTCTCATAACATAATCTATATTTATAAAATTACTTAAATGTTCCCTAAAGTTCATATTTAAATTTATTAGAACTAACCATTAAGGAATTTATTGAAAGATCTTATTAGGGATCTTATTAAAGAATTTTATTATAATTTATCCGAAAGAATAAAGATGTAATTCTCTCATATAACATTCATTCTTTTCCTATAAATGGCAATAAAGGATTATGAGTGACTGTAATTGATAGGAGTTAAGATTGTCTTGATGTATAATTCGTTATCCCACACCATTAGCAACAATTTTCTTTTTCTTTTTTCTTTCTTTCGAAGTTCTCATATAATATTATGGTGTCGTAATGCATGTGCTTGACCACTAGACAATATCTAGTTATATATATGTGTATATATATATATATATCTAATAATCAAATTTTATTCGTTATTTTGGTATGCATATGGTAACTTCTTTGGTGAAATACACATATGTTCAACTTTTTTTTCTTGAGTTATATACATTTTAATAATTAAATCTTAACCTGCATGACACTTAGCTCCTCTACTTTTGGTTATTAAATTGTGTTGTATAACTATAACAATTCAACATTCATTTCCCTAAGCTGTTGTTCGCTTTGGCGCATGGTTTTATCCTTAGTGCAGCCATTTTAAAAGAAGTCATGGATCTTGGAAGTGCTCCCTCATGGACATAAGTAATTTTGAAGTTCTAATGAGATATAAGTCAATATAACAAAAAGTGTCTCAATAATTAGAGTCTTGTCTCAATTATTAAAGTCTCTTCTTACTCTATCTAGGAGATCACTATTTTCCCCACTTAGAAAACTAATGTTCTTATTTGTTTCCTTACATTTGATTGTGACCACACCAAGTAGAAAGGATTTTAGAAGTGTTCCTTTATAGGCACAACTAGCATTCCCTTTGTTGCAACACTTTACCTTTTGTACACTAAGCTACCTTACTGTTGGTTGGTGTATTATATTGATACCACCTATAACATCATGAAACTCTATGCACTAAGGTATTTTTCATTTTGGTGAGCACAATAAAGTTTTATCCTTGGTAGTTACTTCTGATGAGGTCACTTAGCTTCGATTGTTCCCTAGTAAGAATGCTCAACTTTGGAGTTAATTATACTGAAATGTATCTTGCTAGAGTTCCATCACTTTCTATTTAAAGGGGATCATAATCTCCACAACTTGCAAAATTGAGTTTCACTACAAAATGTTTAAGACTATATTAGCCAAGAAGGGCTCTAAAGATACTTCCATACAATGCATATAGTGCTTAACCATTCAAGTATCTTGCTATAGTTCCATCACATTCTATTTAAGAGGAATCATAATCTCCACAACATACAAAATTGAGTTTCACTACATATGTCTAAGACTACACTGTCTAAGAACTCTAGAGATACTTCCATATAAGGCATATAGTGCTCAACCATTCATCAAATTTGTAATTTACTTGTATTTTAGATGAGGAGCTAACCTTCTCTTTCCTGTCTTACTAGGTTTACTCTAAGACAATCATTCCCACAATAGGTTTTGCTATAGTCCCCTATACTTTTGGGAAGTCTAACTGATTTGATTGGTTTCCACCAACCATCTCCTCCTTAAGAAAGCAATATCAACCTTAGACTAGTTTGTTCACAAGAGACAAAACTTGCTTTAAGAGTATACACACTCTCACAACAAATTACCTTTTTTTATCTCACTTACTACACTACAAGCACAATTTGCAAACTCCTACTTAGCTTTAAGTACTTAAAAAAAACTTTCTACTCCACCCAAATTCATGATGCCTTAATTATAATTCAAATCTATTGCTACTAATTACAACTAAAGATCACCATGTTATTCCGCCTATTATCAACTCCATTCAAAATCGTCTTCATTGAGAATTCAAGCTTCCATAGGCTCCCTTTGCCCCACCTACTCCTCTAATTTTTTAGATCGCTTCTTAATGAGTTGCTTAATGGTAAGGTTTGCCCACAAAACTACTTTTGCAAAAGTTTGGACAAATTCTTATTACAGTTCAACTTATGACTTAACTACCCTTCTAGTAATGGTGTCCTCCCTCTAGTGGTTACCCCTCTTTTATGCTTAACTCATAGGAGCCCAATTGTTAACAAGAACTATTCATAATCAATTACACAATAAGTAATATTTAAGCTAATCAACAGAGATGGAATTTTGACTTTAATGTCATTTGTCTTGGGTAAGAGGTTCTCCCCTTTTAAAGTGCTTTTGTGGCACTTGATCATCCTTTGAACTCCCATTTTACTCATACTTTGGATGACGAGCTAGCCTTTCTTTTCTTATCTTCCTAAGCTTGTTCTCAAACTGACATTTCTATTAGGAGTGCTCTCTTGATTTCACCATGATTCCCCATGTTTTTGGCTGGTCAACTAATCTAATTGGTTTCAGCAATGCCATGGCCTTATCAAGAGAGTGGTATTAACATTAAATTACAAGTAGCTAAACTCGTCTTATGTGTAAACCAACTAGAAAAAAAAAAAAACTAACGATTGATGTACCTCATCACTTCGTTACAAACTCAAGTTAGATAATCTCACCTAACTTTGAACATTTGGATCATGACATATCTCTCCACCTAAAATCATGATACTCTCATCATAAGCAAATTTCTACTATAATGATTCATAATCAAAGATCACGAACCTTATTCTACCCATCATCGACTTTATCCAAGATTGTCTTTGCTAAGATGTCAAGCTTGGATAGGCTCTTCTCGCTTTCTTCCATTTATCTATCCTCTAATATTGTCTCTTATTGAGTTCCCAATAACAATAGTTTTAAATTGTTGTTAATGATCTAAGAGAAAAAATTATATCAAAATGTTATCACAATTTCATATTTGTTATAATCCTTTATAATTTTTTATTGTCATTTATATAGAGGAATCAGTTTGATATGTAGAAGCAACATCTTTTGGTTAGATTCAAATAAAATTTTCAATAAAATCCTTATTGGTTTGTTGTAATAAATTTTAATATAGTATTAGAGGAAATTTGAGTAATTTTACAGGAAGAGGAGATGTATGGTCGTCCAAAACACCTAATATTCATTTAATAATAATATAAATAACATAATAGTTGTACACATAGGTTATTTTATTAAAATTTAAAAAAAATCATCTTTTCTATATATTATCGCAATCATGGTGAAAAGCTGGTCTGGAGTAAACCTTGAGGCCGAAAGTTCACATACTTATTTTATTTACGGAAAAAAAAAAAGAAAATTTCTCTTTATTTTTTAACTAATAACTAAAACTAAAATAAAAGGTATATAAGTCTAATTTTATATGTTAGTATTATGTGTTTAGTCTTATAAGAGTAGCATATTTACTTAGACTTTATATTGTTTTGACAAACATATTGCAGAAGTACGGTTCTACATCTACATAGATGAGAAAAGGCTAAAATGACTCCCGCCAACGTAATTTACAAGATTCTGCCATCGATCGAAATTTAGGGTTAATGAAAAATTCGGTACCTCAACTTTCGCAAAAAATTCAGATAGTTAAAATTTGATTTTGAATGATTTAGTATCTAAAATAAGTTTTCATGTACATTTTTCATATTTAATTGAACTTGATTCAAATAGAATACACACAAAAACTTATATCACATACCGAATTGTTCAAAACCAAACTTTAGATATCTGATTAAATATTTTGTGAAAATTTTGGATATCATTTTTAGCATTATCAATTAAATTTATTGCGAAAAAGACTTTTGCAGATTATTAAAATTTAATTCTCTGCAGATGGTGGTTATAACCGGCTAACTTTGCCTTAGGATTTGACTAAATGTTGGAAAATTCTATTAAAGAATAACCGAAGTGGAGAAGAATCTTAAACGGAGCAAAATTTTCTTAAGTCCTTATGTGAAGTCCTTTTTAGCATCTTGTCATATTAATTACGTGCTATTTTATATCTAGAATCTTTGTTTGACCACTATCTTATATATAGAAAATACGGATTCATGGAGATATGAATAAATATAACATTTGAAGGTGCTGGCCAAATATATATAATTTGAAGGTAAAAAGAAGGAAACCCATATATGGGAAGTATAATATAAGTTATTAACAATGATTTTTTTGGCCAAAAATAAAATAACAAAGATTCCCCATCTATAATTTGTATTCTCTATTCGCACTCTCTCCAATCGCAGGACATCATGTACAAATAATAATAATAATAATAATAATAATAATAATAAATTTAAGTCATGTTAAGGAATTTTTATCCAAAATTCTTGTGATTGGAAATAAATATAGATGAATATATTATTACCATTAATAACGATGTTATACCGGCCAATAATTATCATCACAATATTATTTAACACTTCAATGAGGAAATACTAAGAAAATTTTGACTGACATGTATAACATCCAAATCATGAATTTATTGTTTTAAAAACTATCATTTACTTTATCATATGTGTCCAAATTTATTGGCGTTGACTATAAATTACTAAATTTTCATTGAGGATTCCCCCTTTCCCTCCACCCAATACATAAGAGACGGCTGTTAGCAAATACTGCACCCCATTACTGTGATATCCCAATTTTTGTAAAATACAAGAATTAAACCTAAAATAATATAAGAATGTTTATATGAACTAAGTAAGATAATAGTTAGAATTGAATAAATAAGCGGAAGAGAAAAAAAAACGATATTAAGAATATGATTCTTCTAAAAAAAATCAAAAGAAATTATCAAAAAATTAGAAAAGTAATATAAGAAATTTAAAAATCCAAATAAAATTAAATGAACAACATTCATTGACTATATAAATAATAACAAAGGTAAACAGTAAATAATCAAGGTTAATAGTAAATAGTAAAATAAATAGTAAATAGTAAATTATGAAATAGTAAATTATAATTAAGTAATAGTAAGAATGAAAAGTAAATTAGGTAAATTAGATATAGTCAAATCAATGAATAGCGCAAAATTTGGCTGAATTTATCAAATAAAGCCAAAATTAAGGTAGTAAAAAGACTAAAATGCCCTTAAATTAACCTAAATATCTCTAAATTCCCCCATAAAACACCAAAAATGAGAGACAAGGATTATCAAGCTCCTAAGAATGTCATAATCATTTTGAAAGCATAAGAACTCTAAATTTTTGAAAAATTGAAGGAAAATTCCCAAAAAAACAACAATTTACTAAAAAAGTAGCAAATTAACCAAACAATTACCAAATGGAGACATAAACATCAATCAAAACTCTGCAAAAATCAGGAAAAATTAGGAAACTTCATGAAAACAGATGGCAAATTATTTTTTACATTAAAACAAAATTAGAAAAATTATGCATGCATGCAAATTAGGTGTCTAAATTTAGAAAAATTATCAAACATTTGTCAAAAATCACTGTAGATACCAGAATGGACGTGTAAAATGTAAGGATTATGTGGTAATTTATGCATGAAAAAAATTTGACACCTGGTAATTTTTATCGAATTTACAAACTCCGGAAATTCGCTATAAATACCGCCCAGAACTTGTAAAATTCACCAAACCTACATCCGAAATCAGAAAATCACTAAACTTGATAGTTAGGAGTCTAAAATTACCAGAAGGCCGTCTGACAACCTTAGAAGGGGCAACTCTGCCGTCTGGAAGTGGCACCGGTGAATCCTAGCCAATCTCCGACGAGAAATATTTGCAACATCAAAACTTGTTCGTTCGGCTCCAAAATTTTACAGTAAGTACAATATAATATTAGTTACAACATATAAAATTTTCAAAATTTTTATGAAATTTTTTATTTTTAAAAATTACATGATTATCACTGCGAATATACTAGGAATAGTGAAATTCGAACTTCTAATATAAAATGCCGAAACGATTCCTAAAAATAAAAAAATATTATATTATTACTCCAAGATATTCATACTGACATTATTGACACTTACAATTTTTTTCACATTTATTTGAATATATACACTAATTTATCAATTATAACTAGTAAATATCAATTATAGCTAGTGAATAAAGAAATTATGAAAATTCTATTAATTGTTCATAACCACCTTAACACTTTACTTAACTAAATATATTAGTCCCAATAACGACATGCATACCCCAATAAAAGGATTACCAAATATTAATGTAATAATTAATTATAAATTTTAAAGCTTAACAACTCTTAGAAACAATAACCTTGAAATTATAAACTATAATCATAAACCATATAAATTAGAATAACTTTTCTAAGCAATTCAAGCTATACCCACTTATCGAACTATTTAGAATTCTTTTAAATTATAACTTTTCAAAAATTAATTAAGTACCTAAAGTGCTTAATTTCACAATACCTTTTAATAAAAGCAAAATAAGCTCATTGATTTCTTATATATATACTAACTTATAATCTTTTAATAAAGTGATTTTATTCCTTAAATAAACCTTATAATCATACTACAACTAAAACAAGATTTTGCATCATAATACTAATTCATCTTATCAAAATCATTCTTTTAGGTAAAACTCTACAGCAATCTATTCCACCCACGAAACCTATTTTGGTAAGTGGTTCATTTATATGATAATTGTAAAAAGGGATATTATTTACATTATAATTGTTTGTGCTTGTAAGATAGCTATAAAAATGTCTTTGGTTAATAACTTGGTTTGATATTGGATGTTTACTTATCTTATTATAGTGGTGTGAGATATCTATTTGATCGCCTAAGTAAAAATGTATTGTTTAGAATATAATGAAACTAATAACCCATCATGCATACCATATCGCATATTGCATCCTTGCATCCACAAAATCGATCGTTCAAGTAGGAATGGATTTCTTCTTCTAACCTTTATTGAACTAAGTGACAAGAGAGGGGTCGCAATAAAGGTTACAAGCTATATGAGGAATAGTCATAAACGATTTTTGGAGAACAGTGGTCCATTGCACATTCCCGGTTTTATGGAAAATGAATCGGTGTTAAACTCCTCGAAACCCATATTAGAGTGGAGTTAATTTCTCTAATCTCATGATGAACCGGTTAACATCACGCGGATGGCATCCCGATTGACTGCACAATTCACTTTAATATTAACAAATGATTGTGATTTGTCCTATAATGTTTATAATTATCCTTTTTATATCCACTTACTGAGCACGTGGGATTATGCTCACCACTCTACAGCTTCTTTTGCAAGAAATCCATAAGAAATAATAGAAAATGCCTGGAATAATACCCATAAGTACCAAAAACTTAATCCTAGTCTCCATTTCTGTAAATATCTTTTAAGTGCGGCATTATTTAGTGAGCATAGTAATTATCAGATGTTTATGGACCATGAGTTGATCGAACTCCATAAACCTTTGATAATTACGGCGGACTGTACGAATTAATTTTCCGGGATGTGACAATTACCATGCGTAAAAAAATGGTAAATAATTAAGTAAATAAATAACTTTTTTTTGGCCATAAAGTAAATAAATAAATGTACTAAATAACTTCTCCAAATAATATGTTAATTATAGTTTTCATATCTTTTATTTGTATATTAGCTTATTATATTATTATGGTATTTTATTAATAATATTAAGGTGTACTAGTGTAAATACTGTCACTGTGCCACACCTCTCAAAAATAAATTTTTACCAATACGATGCTTCTATTGGCTTTCAAATTTAAAAGCACATTTCTTATCTAATAAACCATTTAAGTTCAACTTTAAGAAAATTTTATTGTCCGTGCCTCTCTTTTTCATTTATTTATTCTTTTTTTTAGGACTCATTCCTTTTTTTCTTTTCTTTTTTTTCCAGATTATGAACTCGATTCTTTTATATATAGCTATGATCAAATCATTAAAATATATTTTATATTAACATCTATAATCAGTTTAATGGTCAGATGATGAACTAAATAGTCCCCTGAAAATGATTATGAAAGTTCTTTAAGTTTAATTCTAATAAACCATTCTTATTTTGGCCAAAAAAAAACCCTTTTTTTTTTTACTTTACCAATTTTTACTTTTCTATATAGCTAGGCAAGCAAGCTGAATTCTAGCAAATTAGGATATGGAAATTGAATGTTTTCTTATGATAATTTCTATTTTTAACATTTTATGTTTGATCTCGTTTATTTTATCTATATGCATTGCAAACGCATTTTCTTCTAGTTATATGTAACATGCCAAATGACTCATGCACTTTAATAATATATACCAAATTTTAGTTGTATTTATTTGATTTTGGATACCACTATAGCTTATAGGTTTAGGAATGACAAAGAAACGAGAGTAATGGCTGCAAGAAGATATTAGTCTCGAGTGGATGAATATTTGTTGTTTGAGCATAATGTTTATCTTAGTAAATAAATACTTGTTACTTATTAAATAAATTTAAAAAAAATCCTTAAAATAAAGTATATGATCATTATCACTTTATATAAACACATGACAAATATTTATACGTTGGGAGAAGATCGAGACAATATTTGTAGGACAACGAATTTCTATCACTCTCGAGTAGAGAAACAAAGGCAATACTCGAGCTATAAGAATCAGGGCATGAAGCTAAACAACAGGCATAGGCAAAATTGTTACCGTCAAGCCTGGGTCTTATACCGTATCTTCGGGTGAGGGGAACTTGTCTTGATAAGAAGGGGAACAAGGACTCCTTTGAGAGAGGGAAAAGCAAGATCATTATGGGTTAGGAAAAACTCCTACCGAAGAGAAAATAAGACGAAAGAATTAGGGTTAACAAATAACAACGAAAAAGGTCACCTTTCTACTGTCAATATATTTATTCATATATATTAGAATTTAGTTATCATTATTTCTTTTTTGATACCGCTAATCTTAATGAATATATATATATATATATAGTTACAATTATTTGGTTTTTATTATCGTTTATAAAATCATTGATAACAGGAAAATGAAATGATTGAAATAGGATTCTAGCTTCAATATATACATATATATACATATACATATATATTTAGTTTTATTATATGATTTTAATTACCATTTAGGATTTTAGTCTCAATATATAGCCATGTAGTACAAGCAAATATTATAATCAGAAAATTTTCCGGCATAGATACTTAAGAAAATTAAAATGATTGCGATATAAAAACAACTCTAGTTATTAATGATTATTTTATTTGCCTTCTAATTTTCATTCTATTGTTCTATTGTTTAGTGGCCATCCTGAAATTGGGAATACGTAGTTACTTTTTTGCCAGTGGAACAAGACATTTCTCAAGTATTTGCTTTTCATTTCTTTTTGTTATTTGATAAATTATTTTTAAGTACGAAAAGATCAAAAGAAAAAAAAATTAATGATATTAAACGTATAAAATTGCATTCAACTAGTTATTAAATAATTGTACGTAATAAATCCACCTTATCAATTATCTCCACGTTGTCACTGCTATTTGGTGTTGGAGGTTACTGCCCACCCCTTATGCTTATTTAGTAGTTAGCATAGCAGTTTTTTAGGAGACAAAGTTAATTAATAGTTTGGTGATTAAGATTCCTAATTTTGGTCAAAATAATTATAATAATTCAAGAGCTCTAGTTCCCTACAATTTCCTCATATGGTTTTAAAAAATGTAACTTGAAGCCATTATTATACATAACTACATGTTATTCTAACTTTTTTGTCCTAAAGGAAGGAAAAAAGAGGGGGGAAAATTACTACATAGTTGATGTACAATTGAAATAAATTACATTTAATTATCTAATTATGATATTAATAAACACGTCGCTATTTAATTAGTTTCGTGTGTCCACAATCATCTCTTTTAGGTTATGGACCAATCAATAACTTCTTTTGTACTTTTGCGCTTGCAGTTGGTGCGACACCATAGTTTTGTTTTCTTTGTAATCCAGATTAGATTCGCAGTTGCGCATTCAATCCAGAAGATCAATTTTTCCCCCCCGGAGAAAACGTACTGTTGTAGATGTATTTTCTAAATTTTTTAATATTGTAAATATATTTTTAATTTTTATAAAATAACTCGCAAATTTTTTTGTAAATGACCCCTACTTTGATATTGATGCGAAAATGCCCCCTTCAAACTTATCAAAATATAGTAACCATCTTTAAGATTTAAAATTTTAAGGTAAGTTTGAAGAATTATTTGCAATTTTCTTTCGTCTCTGCCAGTACCCACTATATAGTTAGACACGAGTCCAGCCCAGCTTAAACTTGAGGTTGATAGCCCAAAACTATTAGGCTAGAACCAGACCCACTGGTTCACTAGCCCATGTCGGGTCTTAGACCTAGTACTCCATAGGCTTATCCAATTTCTTTTATCAAGATTGTAGATGTAATCGGATTCGATCAGGGTAGTCACGTGCATGCTACATATTGCTGAACATGGCCTATGAAGAGTGATACACGATGGCATGTCAATGATGATCAAGGAGAGATGGAATAGGGAGGAGAAGTAGGCAATCCCAATCGTCTGAAATACACTTGTTATAGGCGGAAGAGCTGTCAAGCATCAAACCCCACAAGTAATGACAAGCAAGCGTTTTGATTTCTTGAGACGGAAATTCAACAGCAACTTGGTGTTTCTATCCAATTTCTTCTTTCTTGATTAAGAGGGACTTGAGGTATTTATCGAGTTTCACCATCAACGTCGTCCGTTGGATCATATTAACAGTCGATGATTTAGATGAGTCCCTTATAGTGCATGAACCATAATGAAAAAGGCTGAATGATGAATAAGTCGCTCCAACAGGCTCTACTATAAGCCCATCATGCCAAAATTCCCTTAATCATCCCAATAAAGAAACTGGACTGGCTAGAACTTGTCACCCAAGCCACGAGTCAAGCTTAAATAATTAAATAATAATATACTTAATTTTGAGCCCATTTACAAAGATAAAACTAAAAAAATAAATTAATTTTAAATAAGATAATTTTAAAGTTAAAATAGAAAAGCCTATTTTTAAAATATTTATTTAGGATGTACACTTAATTATATATAAACACATTCATGTTTAATTATAGTATTAAAATTATTGAGCTACAAAATACTTTCAATACAAAAACAAGTCATGCACTCACGCATTGTTAAGGAAAAAGTTTCTACTATTGGTAGAAATATATATAAATCCAACTAGCTGGATATGTTTTAGGTGTATTTGTTTCTTATGTTATGGACATCATGTGAAATTCTAAAAATTGATAAGAAACTTAAACTATTCACACAAAAATGATTCAAACACTCATTGTTATTTACTTAGATTTATTTATTTTTTCTTTCCATTTCTTTTCCTTTTCTTTTTTTTTTTTAACCTAATATGCCATGGACTTGGCCTAGACTTAGGAACTCATTGGGTCTTTAAATGGATCGAAAGCCGAGACCACGACCACCAACCAAGCTGGTTCATCGGTCCAACCCGAATTGTGATCACGCCTAACCTGATACATCATGCTGTAAATCTAAACAAAACTTTTTTGAAAAATAGACATAAGTTTATGAAGTTGGAATACATTTTACAAGGATTCGTTGTTAGTAATGAATCCATGTATCATGTGCACCATGGAATGGAACCTCAAATATCGATATTTTTAATGGTATTCAACCAGTACTAACCTCAATTCTTTTGAACAAAACCTCTGCCAATTACAAAATATTATATTTCCTTCAACATGTCAAGCAGTGTATTAGAGTCCACGCTTAATTCACATCGTTTCGATTGGTAAATTTCATTTCGATTAACATGATATATATTTGTTACGGCCAACCTGTATTGTGTTTATTTAGGAAATTTGAGCTAGAGTGAATGCAGTAACTGACGATGTTAGGAGTCTGTACTAGGTAATGGGTGAAGAACCTCGGTGAATGTCCCGGGTTCATTTTTATACATTAGTGTATAAGAATCCGACCGGGTGTTCAACTCCGTATGAGTGTTTGATTGATTACTCGCTCTCGTAGCCGATTTGGTATGTATAATATGTACCATAGTCCCTAAATGTTCTGTATTACGGATAATAAAGATGAATATCTCTGGTTATGGAGCAACCAAGGCCTGTTAAGGGTATGTTTTGCCCGAATTGAGACGGGAACATATCCTGAGCAGATTTTGAATAAGGACACAACCAGATCACGTTTTGTAACAGGAGGAGGACAAAACATGGTGTAATAATTCAATCGCGAGCGGTTCTGTTTGGCATGGAAGACATAAGTGACGTGAACCCGTATTCATATGCTTAGTTTGACCACCCTTAACAAAAATCAAGAGTTCCATCAGCGCTTGATGCCCCTTTGTCTATATGTTCTGTTTTTAAGACAATAGCAACAGGATCATTCGGATGGGCTCGTTCCATGTTTTTTCACCCCCTCTTCAATAATTGTAATCTCGTATGCTCTCTTTCACGCTCTGTCCTCCTATCATATCCTCAGCAGGAGCTGTGATTGCTCTCCCCTTCATCTCATAGATATAAAAGCAACACCAAAAACTCAGATTCATCAAAAGGGTTCCCCCCACACCCCAAAGAAAGTGATCTCGCTCGGCCTTGGCAACATAAATTGGTACACGATGAGAGCCTCACTTCTCATACTCACGATCACTATCATCTTATGCATCCCCACTGCTGCTGAACCCAACTTTTCTCAACTTGGGAACAAGAGGCACCAGTATCATTCCCATTCATATGCAGGAAGACAACAACCCATGAAAGAGCCGACAAAAAAAGCTGCATCAACATCCTTTCCCCTGGCCAACACTAGAAAGATGGTTAGATCCTCCAAACTCAAGTCTGGTTTCTTCCTTAAATGATTTCTGATATACTTTATCGTGCTTAAAAATTGCAGGTGATTGGTAAAGAGACCAAAGACAAATTCCAAATTCCCAGCAGACAGCACCTGGAGGACCTAGTGTATCAGATTGATTACCATGGAGTTACCACTCATCCTACGCCTACTCCAAAACATCCTAAACCATAAACCTATAGATATATATATATATATATCGCTAGAAAAATACCTTTCGTTATATGAATGCTTATGTATCTCGACTCTTTAGCAAATGAGTTATGTACATGATACCTTGAAATTTTTTTTTTCTTTATTTCGATTATCTGCATGAAACTCTAGTCGTCCTCATAATCCCTACATAATCCCTTATATAAAATAAATGTGATTGTATAAAACATTCGATCACTACAGAGAAGTTTGATGTACTAGTAAAGATGGAAAAACAAATCAACTCTCCTTTATCCTGTGGTTGGTGAAAATGAGAATGAGAGGGAAAAAGAATATTGCTGAGATATTTAATTATTGCTGCTCCGATCTTATGAACCATGAAAACTATATCATGAGACACTGCTTTTTTCATTTATCAAACAACCTTTTATAAAAGATACTGATAAGATTCCAAAAAAATGAATATATTAACAATATAAGTACAAATGAAAATAAATGAGACATCATTAAAGGGACCCTATCATTTCCTATCAACTAGAAGAACCTCTGTTACCTATTGTCCTTTTCTGGGGAAAAATGAACAATTACTGCATTTTGACGTATCTTTCAGTCGCAAATACATATGTGACAATCATGGGTCCCCTAGTTGGCAATTCAAAATCTATATGGCAGACATTGTGAGATCTAGATCCAGAAAAACATATATGACAGGAGACCAATTCATATATACATAATGATAATTGTATGCTTCCATAAGCACTATGGTCATAAGACCAGTCAAAGGTTTTGTTTGCGATCAAGCTGTCAGATTCAGTCAGCAAAGTGGACCTCTACGCATGTGACTCGATCCCAATGGATTTATCACAGAGCATAGAGAGAAGCTTATACCAATTCAATGTAGAAGCTAGTTTCTCTCTCCCTCTCTTCAAAAATAAACATTGCAGAACAAACCTTTTCTTCCATCGAACTGATAATCTCGTTTTAAGTCTTTTAAAATCAAATCGATACTTATCTCCTGCATATCCTACCAAGCTGCAGAGGGAGAACGGCCACTCTTGAATTTCTCCTAACCCCACCCTTTAGAGACTGACTTAATGAACTGTCACACAACCTTGTTCAGTAATTTATGGGATTAACTCTTATCTGCAGTCCTCACTAAAAATTTCAACTAAAATGGGCAGAGTTCTGAGTACATAGCCTTGGCTGTGGTGTCTTTCTAAATATTCACTAAAGCGTTTAGCTTCTGAGGTCTGTGGGAATGTAACTCAGAGATTAATGTGATGTAACCTAAGCTATAAAACATCAGTGAAGACAGAAGATTATGTTCCACTAACCGACTTCCGCAGCTAACTACGAAACTTAGGTGTTGATGGTTTAGCCCACTTCTAAAAAGGCCAGTCCTCATTCTATTTCCCCTACGTAAGCATATTACCTAGTGTATGGACTCAGGCAAAAAAAGAACGATCAAAAGGAACTATTTTCTATCATGTCACATTTGTTTCAAAAAACGAAGAAGATGCTAATCACATGTATACTTCCCCTTTTCTTTTTCTTTCTTTATTTTTTTTTAAAATACCCAGAAATGAAAAAGAAAAATCCAAATGCCAATTAGGGATGGAATTATTTCTTGTCAGTTCAAAGGAAACAAAGAATATATATAAAATCGAGAGAGAGAGATAGAGAGCAAAGGGTAGAGGGAATCAGGGAAAGAGAGTTGTTTGTTAGCTATCATGTCATTGCCGTCACCTGCAAGCTAGACATACAAATCTATTACACAAACCCCGGCCTGAAATGCTTACATACAGTACATCCATCCCTCTAAACCGCAATACAAATTGGAAATATTCAATTGGTTAAAATCACCTCCCTTGAATAAACTCCATCTTTCAAACTCTGGAACAGTTACTAAATCAACGGAACAAATCTCACAGCAAAAACACTTCACCCTTCTTAGCTGTTAGCTTACAGAAGTGGGTAGGATCTAGACATCATCATGGGCCGCTTCGGAACAGAAAACCGACCCCACCCATCATCAACTATTCCTAAACCAGAAACCAGCCCGAAGATGCCGAGTCCAAACCGGCAAAGTACCAACCAGTTCTAGAGGGTCCTTAAGTTCCACCCAAAACCGCTTGATCCAATGGTTTTAGAACTGCTAGTTCAAGAACCAGCTAGAGAACCGACAGTTTCCGTAGTTGTATGTTACAAAAATTAAAAAAGAGGGAAAAAACAACGAAAGAAAAATATTAAAAAAAAAATTATAATTAAAAACAAATATTTAAAACTATTTTCACATTAATAGTAAAAAATTTATTTTCTATTCATGGTATTTAATGTGTTGTTATTACCACATAAGTAATAAATATATTTGAAATGAAGTGTTGTTAAGTTTATGTAAACTTGTAATTCTTAACAAAGTAAGACTTGTTTTTGTATTGTAGAGACTTATTTGTATCTTAATATTTTTACAGTGACATCTTACTAGCATGACAACTAAAAAAGTGCAAGTGAAAAAAATACAAGTGATTATATATAAATAAATACATAAATATAGAATTTCTTTTAATAGGCCCAATATTATTTCAAGTTAAAAATTTATTTTATAATTATTTTTTTACTTAAATTAAATAAATTACTTAATTGATTTTTTTTATTTCTCGGCTCCTGGTTCCTCTAGACTAGAATGGAACCGTGGAAACCGGACGGCTCCTATGGGTCTAGTTCTAGTTCCACCATTTTGGAACTGGAAACCGACGGTTCAAGTCAAGTTCTGGACCCGAAACGACCCATGACGACCTCCAGGAGATCCTCCTTATCTGGGGCCATGGTTCAATGCAGTAAATAAATGAGGTAATGAGATCATCTCCAAAAGACATGCCTTGATCTATAGTAGATCAACTGGTAAATGCATTGAAGCTTACCACACCTCTTCTAATATGGCCAAACGAACAGACATCTTCCACGGGGCCTAATCACCTAATACAGCAAGGGTCACAAGGGTGACTATCCTGGGTATCACCTTTCAATCGTGCAATGGATTCGTTGGAAGATCATACATCGTATGACCACACGTTATATCATTTGGTCTCTCCCTGCTAAACTGGCAAGTCCATATGCAGCCTCTTGTTATACTCTCTCTTGTTTTTGCTAAAGTGACAATTTAAAGCAAACATAAAACCTCAAGTGTTCGTTGCGAAAGTCTCATTTCATTTGTCACCCATACTAACACTGCAGGTGACATGCCTCCAATGTGGGTGCTTAAAAGGTATAGAATCATACAAAGAAGGTTATATCTTTAATTTCTCAATATCTAGAATTAACAAAGTTCTCTTTTTTAAACCTCAAATTATAAAGTTAAGTAAAACCTCCAAAATTTTGAAAATATAATTTATTTGTAACTAGAACTGCCCCATCATTAATTTTCTTTGAGAGGGAAAGATGTTATTTTAGTAACCTACGTGTATATCATCACACACGTGTAAAGCATTAGAAGTTTCTTGGCGCAAGGTTGTTTGTGGAACGATGCTTTTGTATAATGGCTTGCTTAGCAGAGAAGCTACAGACCTTTAACAGACTAATCCTCTGGGATGTCACCAATTATACTAACTGCTTCCTTTGATTGCATGGAGTAGAAGCCACCTGGTTTTTTAGCGTCCCTTCTCTTTGCAAGTTTTCTATCAATGAAAAACAAAAGCTGGGTTGTCCAACATCCTACTTCTTATGGTTAGGAGCAAATTCAGGCCTTATTTTAACAGCATTGACCTCAAAATTGAAAATCTTTGTTTGCAGAGCAGCTCTAGCAGCAGTGCTGTATTGTTTTTTAAAGGATCCATAGTGCAGCTCATCTAGGGAAACCCACTGTTCAACCTAAGTTTTTGGCACCCCAGTCAAGTCCTTGCTTGTGCTAAACTATATTGGTCGACTAAACATTAGATTACACTAGTTTCCAGCCATGATTTTGCTTGCTCTTGTAATGGAATAAAGTAGCTCTTTCGTTAAACAGCTGTACATTTCTTCCTTGATTATTGAATGGATATCCATATATCCAAACAAAAATATAAGCATTCAAAGTGCTATACCACTATTAGAAAATTTACCCACTAAACATATGTGTTGCATAAGGCTTCTGGAGGAGTTCCCTGTGCCCTTTATTCTGCAAAATCATGT
This sequence comes from Combretum micranthum, assembly GCA_024138025.1. Classification (NCBI taxonomy): domain Eukaryota; kingdom Viridiplantae; phylum Streptophyta; class Magnoliopsida; order Myrtales; family Combretaceae; genus Combretum; species Combretum micranthum. The sequence goes on from JAMXBD010000421.1 coordinate 414,763, forward strand.
CATGCAGCAATCATTTAAACCAATCTGCAGGAATTAGGCTGGATGAAAATTGCCCTGGTTTCAATATTCATAATCTATCCCAATTTTGCCCACCATTTGTTCATTCAGCTCCTCTTCACACATCTAAAGTAACGCTTTTTGAGACATTGAAAGTGAGTACATTCATGAACCCTACAAACTAATCCTCCCCAACTTCAAATCATATGTACTTTATACACAAAGCAACAAGAACAGAAGTTTATTTTTCCAGATCCAACAGCAGAACTCTCACCCCGAAATCCATCAATATTATGTGATTCCCCGATTCCGACCATTGATCTATTCGAAAGTCGAAGACACTAGCAACATTAGACCGATTCCAACAAAAAAAGCATGAATCTGGGTTTTAGCTCAGCTAGCAAAATGGAAAAAGATATCCAAACACTTTAGACGGTGGATAATATAAAACACAGGATCTGTCAAGTGATACTTACAAGAGCAGCAGCAAAATCAGTAGACAAAGTGCGGAAACAGTAAAGTAGTGAAGCTAAAAACAGATACAAGGAAACTTAAAAATATAATACAATAGAAAAAAAAAAAAAAAAAAAAAGCAAAACAACTGTACGTTCGGGGAGTGTACTTGCTAAGACTAGACGGGTGGGATGTTGGAAAAGGAGAAACCTTTGTAACCCTTATAAGCATAGTACGCGATTCGAGTGTAATAGAAGCCCGGTATGAACAAGATTGCCCCTAATATCACAAAGAATACACCTGCAGCAGTACCAATCAACAGTCAAGATTGGATTTTCATTCATTAACCTTTTAACTTTAATTTCATGAATATGTAAAAATATGATAATGAAGTGGCTATACCGTGGGTTCGATCTCCGCCGATTCGGTAGGAGGCCATCATGAAGCCGATGACGATACCTAGGGTTCCGACGACTAGAAGCGAGACGGCGAGAGCGATTTCTTTGATCGGAGGCTTGTTGTTGACGGCATAGGAAGTACCGATCATTATGTCCTCATCTGAGATTGAGAAGGCGTGATCTACGTACGCCATTGGATTCTGGTTTTAGTTCAAAAACCCTAATTTATGTTTGACTGAGGGGTTAGAGGAAGAGAAAAAAAGACAAGCCAAGGGCTTTTGAGGAATCTGAATGAGTAGAAATCTAAAAATTTTTCAAAAAGGATTTAAGGTAAGCCAAGAAAACTTAAGATTGCTTCTTCGTACTGTTTTGTAGGATGATTTTATGATGGCGGCTGGGAAACTAAAATCTAAATCTACCAGCGACTTTGAGTAATCAACACAGTTCTGTTCTACACCTTCTAGAAGATAAGAATCCTAAACGCGCATACGGGTCTCACTTTTAACGGATTTGGGTCCATTCCCCTTTCCGAAACAAATACAAAACATACCAAAGCATAGAAAACTCGTTGATGTACAAGGTTGACTTTATCTTTTATTAAATTTTTGCTAATTATTGTTCATTTGGAAGGCCCGGTTGCTCTTATCTTTTCTTTTCCTTTGCGCTTCAAGCGTCTAATTGGATACTGCTCCTACTTCACAGTAATGCTAAAATAATTGGTGAAAAAATAAAATATTTATTAAATAATGAAATTTCATATTGGATTGATTAACAAGATACTGATTTTCATTTTTAGTAAGTTACCCAAAATACTTTTTTATCTGCTACTATTTTCTTATTATAATTAAGAGTACAAATGAACCTAATCATATATAAATTATTCAAGCTCAGCTTAATATTTCCTTGAATTCAGTTCGATGATAATCAAAGTTAATGTCAAGCTCAACTCAATAAACTATTAGGATATCTTATTATAGCGAGCTCAAATTTCATATTTTTAATTTGATTAGTTTACGAATTTAAATTGAGTTTGAGTAATATTATTTGAATTTGAATTTAAAATATTTTTTAATAAATCAAGTCTAAATGAGTTTAACTAAGTCAAGTTTAAACTATGAAATGTTACTTCAATCAAGGTCAAGCTTAAAATCTCAAACCCGAGTAAGTTCAAACTTTGAAATTTTAAGCTTAAGCTCAAGTTTAATAGACTATAATCAATCGAAATAATTATTATTATTTTCCAATCATATATATGCAATTCGAGTTAAGATGATTTTAATTCATTGAAGTCACGTGACTAGCTTCAAGCAAGGTTTGGATTTCGACGAAAGTTGAATAAGCCTGTCTGGTCCATTTTTCACTACGTGTCAGACTTTGACAACCCTTTCAGCCCATTAAGGGTGGGTAGAGGAAACCCATTAAGGTTTCGCCCACGGAGAGTTTTATTGTTTTTTATTTTATTTTTATCCACAGTCTTTTTTTTTTTTTCGTTTGAACGGATGAAAATAGACGCTACTCTTGTGATGGCATCTCTGCACGTTCGGCTCTGTTTGTAAAGACGGCTTGTTTTATAAATTGTTCTTTTATTTATTTTATTTTATTATTTTTTCCCGTCTTCCGCCAGTTTCGAAATCTGTTCTCATCTCAGTAAATCACCATCATTTTGGCAAACTAAAAAGCGGATTCGCTCATAACTTCATCATTAAATATTGTTATATGTGACAAAAAAACCTTAATGAATGAGCAAAAAGACTTTTTTTTTTAGTAAAAACAAGATTTCATTACATGATATTGGTCAGAGACCAACAAACTGGCCAAGGTTCCAACATATTACAAACCAACAGTAGAGAAGGATTATTCTTTTCATCCTAGAAACAATCCCAATCATGAGCGAAACAATGGAGTTCTTTCGTGGAGTTCTCCGAAAGACAAAATACATATAGAGATATTGTCAAAACAAAACTTGAGACTCCTTTCCAACCTCCAACAAGAGGTCATGGCTAGACCATTGGCATCTTTACTCATCCAGAAAGCATCCAAGTTGGGATCGTTCTGATAAAGACCTGCAGAGAATAAGATCAACAGGGATAAACTCACAATCAATATTCTTAGCTACACATCATCTCATAGCTAAGGGTGAGTTAGTTTCAATAACAAGATGAGAGATATAAAGATCTACAGCTAAACGCATTTCCGCAAATAGCTTTCAATTTCTACATCAAGAGGAGAGGTAGATGAGATAGTATTAGGCATCCTTTTAAGATTTTTCCTTGAGTCTCTAATGATACCCCATAGGCCAGCCTTTTTTTTGCATTCAAATGGAAAGATGCATCAGTGTTGAGCTTAAAGAGTCCTTAGCTGGAGGTTGCCAACAACAGGATCCTCTATTAAGGGTTGGAATGCCTTTTGAAAGTTTTTGGGTTGCCTATATTTCCCTAACTTGGCAATTGATGATTTAGTGAAGAGTCTCATTCTTGACATTGCTGAAAATCCTTTTGTTCCTCTCTAACCAGACATTCCAAAGGAAGGTACTCAACCATACCTTTTGGGGAATAGCTATGCCCTCCCAACTTATATTTCCAACGGGTAAGAAGTTATATTGAAACCAGCTCACAAAATCGGAGTTAGAATTATATACGTTTAGGTTCCCTCCCAGTTGATGCCATAGAGCTTTGATCCAAGGGCAGGGTATGAACAGATGTTGATCAGATTCCTGATGAGCATTACAAAAGATGCATGCATCCGATGCCACTAACATACCTCTACATAGGAGGTTTTCCTTAGTCGGGAGTCCTCTATCTGTGCATCTCCAAAGGAAGAATTGTATTTTTAGGTAAATTGGGATTTGCCAAATCCAATTGTTTCGGTTGTGGTGGAAACATTGTGGTCTTAACAGCATTTCTTATATGCCTCTTTGATGGTAAGATGGCCATTAATGTTATCACTAAAGCACTAGACATCCTCATAGTCCCCATCTTGGTCAATAGTACAAAAGCCCAAGCAGAATTCAATTTGTGCATCAAGAGGATACCGAATCTTATCTTCATCCCATGATCCAAAATCCGACCATGCTTCAGCGGCTTTCAACTATTCCATGTCCTTAGACAGGGGACCTTCAACAAGCTTCCTAAAGGATCCCTCCTCCTTCCGGGTATCAAGCCAGAAGGAGGTAAACATGCCATTTCTAATTCTGTAATACCCTAAGAGAAGACCTTCTTCTAAACAATTAATGATTTCCTTCGTAGTTTTACAGCTTCCTCCGGTTCCTTGTTTCCCTTGAGCTTTCCTTCTATGTAATTTTTTCCTTAGAAGATTAGCCCAAGAGACTTTTGTAGTAAGGCCTTTCCATGTTAATCGCATGGCGCATGCTTTCCCTCTTTTCCTAAGAACCCAAATACCCGTTCCACCACTTTCTTTAGGGAGCGAAACTTTCCTCCTTTCTATGTCATGCCATTTTTTAACTTCATTTTGACTATTGTAGTCCCAGAAGAAGTCCAGAATAATGTGTTCCATTTTGATCATGAAGGACACAGGAAGTTTGTAGATTGTAAGCTGTAGCCTAAAATTCCTTCGAGTACTGATTTGATAAGGACCTATCTTCCCACCATAGATAGACGATTGGTTTTCCATCCAGCAAGTTTCCTCTTGATTTTCCAAGTGTCTCCTCTAGATGTTCCTTTTTGACATCACCTTTTTTGTCAAAGGAGATTCCTAGATATTTACCTATATCTTCTCTTTCCCTTAAAGTTTGCTTTCAAACAAATTTTCTCTCTAAGGTTGATGGGAGTGTTTGGAGAGAAGATAACCAAAGATTTATTGAAATTTGTTTTCAAGCCTGCAGTGGCTTCTAGATTTGAAAGGACTTGCTGCATACACACTGCAATTTTAAGGGAGGCTTCTCCAAAAAATAGGAGTTCATCAGCAAAGAAAAGGTGAGAGATCTTAAAGCCCAAGCCTTTAAACTTATCTGGTTTCCACCAATTATTCTCCACACATGAATTAATCCACTGACTCATAATTTCCAAGGCTAGAATAAAAAGGTAAGGGGAGAGCGAATCTCCTTGTCTTAATCCCCTTGAGGCTTCAAAAGGTCTGGACATACCTCCATTTATGATACAAGAGAAAGAGGCAGAGGAGAAATAGGAGGCAGTAAGGTTATGCCATGAACTAGGAAAAATTTAAGTAGATAAGAGTATTAAGGGTGAAATCCCATTCAAGAGAGTCAAAAGCTTTCGTAAGATCCACTTTGCAAACCATCCATCCCCTTTTTCCTCTCTTTTTGTTAAAGGAGCTCATAATTTCTTGAAGAAGAATGATGTTGTCTTGGGTAGATCTTCCTCAGACGAAACTAGCTTGCAAAGGACAAATGAGTTGGCCCAGAAATGGCCTAATTTTTTGGACAATCAGCTTCGAAATGATTTTGTAGATTATCTTGCACAAACTAATAGGTTTGAAGTCATTCATTGCTTTTGCACCCTCTTTCTTAGGAATACGGGCAATAAGGGTTTTATTGAGGTGCGTTGGAACTTGACTTCTGTTAAACACCTCCAAGACAGCTTGAGTGAAGTCATCTCCTACAATGTTCCAGCATTTCTGATAGAAACCAGCATTGTACCCATCAAGACCAGGACTGTTGTTAGCACCAATGCTAAACAGAGCATCTTCGATTTCTGGTTTGGTGGAACGAGAGATAAGGCTTTCTTTTTCTTCCTCATTTAGAACTTTACCCTGCAGGATAGAAAGGTTTGGATTCCAGGAGGATGTAAGCTTAGTAGTTCTAAAAAAGGTTACAGAAGAAATCCACAATTCTCAATTAGATCTTGTTTTACAATCCATCGACCTTAGGAGTCTTCTAGTCCCAGGATTCTAGCCTTGTTCCTTCTCAGAATAGCACTCTAATGGAAGAACTTAGTGTTCCTTTCTCCCTCAACAATCTAGTTTATTCTTGCCTTATGTTTCCATGAGGATTCCTCGTGTGTTAGGAGAGTAGACCATTCCTCCCTAACAAAGTTTAGCTCATTGAGGATAATCTAAGAAGGGCATGATTTCCTGCAGTCTTCAAGGTCTTGGATTATGTTTTATAGCATCTTTTTCTTGAGGTGAATTAAACCAAATTTCTCTTTATTCCAATTCTTCAACTCAATGGTAAAGCGATCTAAAGAGGATTGACTACATAGGTTGAAAGATTTTCAATGATCCTGGAAAAAAAAACATGAAAAGGGGGTGTTCAATCCACATAGGTTGACACCTAAAAGGCCTCCTTCTCCTATGAGGGCAAATCAGAGGGTTTATATCCAACAAAATAGGTCTATGATCATATTGTGGGTAGGATAGATGAAAGCCTTTAGATTTCGGGAACACATCTAGCCATTTCTGGTTTACCTAAGCTCTATTAAGCCGGGTTTTGATGAGGCTCGAAAGGTTTTTGCTCATATTACTCCAAGTGAAGGGTGACCCAACAAAACCAATATCTATCATACCACAATGATTTGTATAGTTTTGGTAAGGTTTGCTCTGTATCGGTTTATCCTTCTACCTCCCCATTTTTTCAAATTATTAAGAACCCCATTAAAATCTCCAATCATCATCTAGGGTTCAGAGATGTGTTCAGCCAACAAATTTAGGTTCTCCCACAGATTAATTCTCTCAACTAGTAAAGTACTTGCATAAATAGCAGAGATCATGAGTTTAAGAGGGGATCCACTAACCTGAATAGAGAGATGGAGTTCCTGTCTGGTAGTGAAAAGTGGGATTACCACGGCTTCATGGGCATGCCCCATGGCAATAATGCCGCCGCTCATGTTGAGCGCTTCCACAGTATGAGCTGTCATAGCCCAAATCACCCTGCAATCTTTTTGCTTGTATCCTATCGATTCTAGTTTCCACCATAATTAGCACATTGGGAAGATAAGCCCTCATAATCTCTTCTAAGGCTACCTTCCTTCTCCTAGCATTAGCACCTCTAACATTCCACGCATACACCCTAAAAGGAGTATTTTCAAAATTTGGCAGATCTTGATCCATAAGTTTGGGTTGTCCATAGAAAGAACGAAACGAATCTATGACTCAATCTATAGGAAGGGGTCCCTCATTCTCACCACATCTAATCTATATGAGCAAGGTCTTCGCTCCATGATGAACATTATAGGGGTCTTCTCCTTTAGGCTCATGGTCTATGGAAGAATAGATTCCTTGTTTATGACCACCACCATCGAAAAAACTAGGAGGTCCATGATAGCCTCCTTTCGCATCATCATCCCGAATACAATTTTTTTTATCGTCTCTTCCCACTCCCTTAGATAGTAGCACGGATTCAATCGTTCTTGGGCTGGCTGAAGAACCAGGCATATCTCCCCTTCCCTCATAGTGTGCCGGATCATTTGCTAGTTGTCCGCAATGATCCTTCCGTTCGGGACCAGATCTGTGTAGGAGAGTTGAGGAATTTACAATTATGTGTGGTCCTCTATCTCTTCCAAGTCTATGAAGATGATTTCTACCAAGGTCTTCGTCCTTCCTTTAGTTGTTTCCATGATCCACAAAGCTGACTCTGGCGATATCGGGGGGTCTGATGAGTCCTAGTGGAGAAGGCAGACTGCTATTCTGATGCTTTGCGCTACCATCATCCTTCTGTGCAAGAATTTTCACGAGGGTAAGCGTTTTCCTCGACTTCTTAGAGGGGAGAGAAGGAGAAACTATTACCGGGTCAACAATAGTGGCTTTGTTGGATAGGGCATGGGAAATGAAATCTGATAGCAGGGGGTTAGATGGTTTGTGAGACATCAAATCACCGTCCTTACTCTCCATTTGTCGAGAGATTTCAGAAGACACTACAAAAGCATTAAGAGATTTAATTCTAAGGGTGGCGCATGGGATACGAGGTCATGGACGCAAAGGGCTTAGACAAAGAAGAGACATTGAAAGCAGAGGAGTCTGAGAGGTTAAGCGAAACGTGGTTAGCTAAACTAAGGAGGTTTGCTAAAGGAATTCAAGATGAAAAAGATTTTTTTAGTGTTTTGGATTTCCTAGATCGGACAAAGGTCCTTTCTTGCTTAGCATTTCTCCTGGGGAGATTAGAACATCTATTAACCAGTGGATCAAAGGAAGGCCAAGGAGGGCATGGAGCATGGGTTGTGACTTTAGGCCCATCATGAGAAGGGCCTTTGGGTCCAGGCCCACGTAAAGAAGAACCGCTTCTGTCATGATCAGAAAACCCAGGAACCCCTCTCTTAGCAGGGACAAAGGGAGGTTCTAGCAAAGCTGAGGGAGAACGTGGCTTGGTACAATTCTGCTCGACATGATCACAGTATCCACAAAGTTTATAGAAGAGGGAGAGTCCTTCATATTGAACCTAATAGATGTCTTATTTAATTATAAGGGACTGAATAAGGAGTTTCAAAGTATCAATTTGGACACACAATCAGGCGTATCGACCCCTTTCCATCTCCGCAATAAAAGAATCTACTTTAAGCATCGTACGAACCCCTTTGCCTACTTTTTTAATAAATTCGTTTCCATAAAACTTCAAAAGGAGCTTAGAAATTCTAATCCATACAATGATCTTATTAAACTCCGATTTAGATGGTCTGAAGTGTGGTTGCCAAAAATAAAAAAAATGGGCCTATTTGATGGTCTACTTTTCTACTTAAGATATATTGATATAGAAAAGAAAAAAATATTGCATCATAAAAAGGGGCAAATATTATATTTTTATTTTTATTTTATTCATTTTTACAATTAGTTATGATCTGTTTTAAAGCAGCAAAACCTCAAAATACTCTCTGTATCAAATTGTGAAAGATCTAGTTTCTTAAAACTCCAACCCAAGTACAGTAACATGAGAAGATGGGATAGAGGTTTCTTTAGCTTGATAATTGCAGGATATCCATAACCTTCTTGGATTGCGACCCAATCAGTACAACTATGCTTTGTAAGGATTATAGGAAAATGTACAACAATAAAAAACTCTCTCTAAACCTTTATCTCTTTCACTTGTGTCATTCCAAAAGACCAACCAAATTGAATCAAAATTGGTTTTTTTTTTTCCAAGACTGTTTGGTTAGATGAAGGGTATTCAATTTGCGGTGACGTTCGTAACCCCAAGCCAAACCATTTTACATATTATAGGTGTATAGGTTAGATCGCAACGGTCACATGCATGCTAGTAAGTACTGTACTACACATGACCTTAGAGAAGTGATATATAAAGGTATGATTAGAAGAGAAATGTATAAAGAATAGGAGTAGGCAACCTCAATAGGCTCGAATGCACGTGTGATAAGTGAGGGAGCCGTAAGTGTCAAACTTCACTAGAATTAACAAAGTAACATTGAGTTTACAATCCGGAATCTTGATACTATGTATCTTTAAAATTTTTGTCATTTAAAGAAATTGGGACTAGTGTAATTTATAGGGCTTGACCATCGATGTCGTCTATCAGATTACTTGATGCCCAAGATGGTTCATTTTCACAATGAATATTAAAGTGGGCTTCCTTATAAACTAAACACAATTAAAGGCTTTATTGTAGTGCATGAGTCTTGTTAAGAAAGTTGGAATTTGGCAGACCAATTCCAATGAACCCTATGCCATGCCTACTACATCAGTATCCCTTGATAATCTCAAATAATATAGGCTTGACTCTCTCAACTCTTTCACTCTAGCATAGAATGTTAAATCTAGATAATTACTAGACATAAAGCTTAAAATCATATTTATCCATCTACATTTTGTCCAAAGTCCTTCAAATTAGGTTAAAGGAGTTTTTCCATTGTATATGTTGTGTTGAATCAAATCAACACACAATTTTGATGAGACAAATATTATAAAGTTTAATATCTTGAAAATTTGACAAATCATTGAAATATACCAAGTAGATACTTTATCTTCACAATTGGGTAGATACTTGCATGACATTCCAACAAAGTTTATAGTAGATACTTATCGTCTAGACCTTAAGCCTGCAACGTCTGGACACCATTCAATTTAATTCTTGCCAAAAGCAAGGTTCTACATTTCTTATCACTACCGATCGAACGGTAATGCTTGGCATCCGACCAGTATATGTTTTTCTTGAAGGGTTTTGAGTATCATTTAAACGCCATGTGAAGACGCCACTTACCGTTCGGACGGTAAGCTCCAAAAAAATAGCCGTTGTAACATTAATTAGAGATGAAATTCATTAGTCCAAGGCATAAGGGGCAAATCAAATGAGAAGCGTATTTATACAAGTTTTTCTATGAGATGAAGACTAGTTGTTGAGCTTAGAAATTACTATCAAAGACTTATATTCTCTCAAATCATTGTTTTTGTCTTTAGTTCTTAAATTTGCTTTAAATTGAGAGTAACAAAAGTAAGTAATACTCTTGGGTGCTATTTACAATCTTGTAAAAGAGTATTACTCTAGTGAGTTCATCAAGTATTGTTGGCTAGGTTTAGCTCATTTGAGCATTGATTATTTTGTGATTAATAAAGAGTATGAAGACCTCTTTGGAGACATTGGTGTTATCATGGAGATTAAGAAGTGGTCGAACTCCATGCTAAAATCCCGGGCTTGTTTCTCTCAACCTTACTCTCTTTACTTATTGCATCATAAATTGTTAATTTGTTTGGTTGTGTATGTTAGGAGAGTTCCTAAGCCTTGTTTTTTAAAAGAATTGCATAAATGCTCAATTTACCCCCTTCTTGAGTATTTTACCTGATGTATTAGGAGTTTTTCATGTTATGCAAGTAGCTTAAGTGTAGCCCAACACGTATGTGCTTATAGAAAAATTGCATGACTGATAAGCACACTTTATGATTGAAAATTTCCTATGTTGCCAAGTCATGAAATAGTCTCAACTCTACCGCTGCAAAATACCTTAAGGTTCTCTAGCGCACAAATTTTGCAACATCACTTAATTGCACATGTGGCATTGAGCTACATCAAAATTGTATTGCCAAAAGAAAAATCATTGGATAAGTCTTCTTGAATAGACAACTCTTTTTATGGAAATTGACTTAGATTCTCTATTTAATCCATATGATCATTTGATTCAATTAAAATTCCTATCCTTAACACTATTCTATGATCAATTAGGCATGTATACTTATTAGTTTTATGGTATAGTAACATAGCGTAGGTATTGTTTCCACAAGGATCTTTCAAGTAGAAATCCAAATTAATCTAATCAATTAATTACGTAACTAGTAGTACTTACACATTACTAATTAATTACACTATCTATCATGTCTTGAGTGCATAGGATGTACAGGCTTCACCACGTATATCACCTCAAGTAATATATGTAAGATATTTGTTAGTTAAGAAGGTTTTTATTCAAATTTTAATTAAGAAATCGTTATTAGATTTTATAAAAGTTTTAACAATATCGTCTGTTTTTCAGTGATCCAAGTTATACCAAAGCCTACAAAAATCAACCCATTCAAGATATAAATTTCATAAAAATGCTCATTTATAAAACATGGCCTACTAGGGCCCATCACATGAGCACAACTCAACTAGAAAAGAACATTTCGGACCATCAAAATAAAATAGTTAGTAGTTGATTTGATACAATCATCCAATTATAAAAGTGAGGTTTCAACAAAATGCTTTCCAAAAAGACTCATAAAATCATATATATTGATATCTAATATGATCATCCTACATAGTACTCAAACCAAAATCCATAGTGTCATGATGCAAGTCTAAAGTACCAGTTATCAACAGAGCAATGAAGCCCAATACATAGTAAACAAACACATATATGCATATCACACGCATTAGGGGAATTGACAGACCTCTAAAACTTGTCTCGAGAGAAAAGAAAGAAGTCGTCTTGTTTGATTCATCCCAATAAAGCTTGATGTAACCGAACTAAATAATATTCTTCAAGCACTTATCAACAAGCATTTAATGGGTATACAGATATGGGCATATAACAACAAAACTAAATGAGAGTTACAATGTAGTGTTAAGGGATACAAGGTCATTACCCGTATTATCTCTAGTTTTGAAAATCTTTTACAATTGTCTTAGGTTTTTCGAGGATTACATGGTGAGGCTTGTAAAGGTCTATAAAACAATGTCAAGTGTACATTAAATGGGCTACTAAAAGAATAGAAAAATGGACATATACTACCACTCACCATAATGTTATAACCTTCAATAAAATGTTGAGGGTATTTGAGGTTATAACAAAAGTACATACAACAAGCTCTAGTGTTGAAAATGGAAACCACCACACTATTAATTAAAAAGAAAAGAAAAGATGAATGGAATGTATGCAATTGTAATAAATGGCAAACATGTAGAATCCATTAATCCTATTCCTTTGCAACCATGACACATATTAACATTGATGGCATGCAAAAGATTGCTAGATGGTATTATTGAGAAAACTAGCTTCATTAATATAAACTTCGCTTCCTTCCTATTGGTGACCAGAGCAAGTGGCTAGAACTACAAATCCCAACCAATTGTCTTGATTATCAAAGTGTCAAGAAGGTAAATAAGCCATAATCTTCAAGTTACTATGATGAGATGGATCTTCAAGAGAGACCTTAGATGAACAATTGTGGAAGTTACCCTGAACTTATGAAAACACAAGGTTTGCTTTTTGATTTATATGTTTGAATGTGATATATGATATTCATATAAAACACTATTTAAAATGTTTCATTGTTTATTTAATCTAAAATGTTAAATTCTTATTATGCAGATGGATTCGGTCCTAGCAAATAAATCACTTTTCATGTAGTAGGATAGTCATCACTTAGAGACTAAGTGGTAAAAACAAGTATATATAAGTACTTTTCACTTTTCTTGAATTTATTTTGCTCCTTAGCTGAATACTTTACTGTGGTTGCAAGATTTAGCAGCTTTAGTTTGTTGTTGATGGAAGGCTTTGTTGAAGAAGCTGTATGATATGTCGCACTAGGTTTAGCAATCACATCACTCAATTTTTAACACAAGCAGGCTTTCTAAGAGTTTCCATTCTACTCTTTATACAATTAGACTAGGTTGTAATTACATCCCTTATAAAGAGATGGAGACTAAAGATCCACATTTTCTACACACCTCATGGAGCAATCATCCTTACTTTAAAGCATTATTGTCACAACTGGATCAGGAGTTTGAACTGGACATGTTAGGGGGTCGGGTGTCGAAAGTTAAACTAGGTTTAATGAAAAGTAAAAATACAAGACACATTTTACTTATGAATGACAAATGTATATGGCATTAGTCAATTAAATTCATATTTGAATCAAATCCATTAATTAGATATTAAATCCATATGAGTCATATACCTTGAAAAAAGAAGAAAGTATAATATAATAATTATATTTTATACTTATAAATTTATAATATAGTATGAATATATATATTTAAATTCCAGTAAGTTTCTATTTTTTAGGGCTGTAGGTTGACCAGGTCACAATCCAACTGTAAACCCCAGTTTTCCTAATAACCAAGTAGACTTCAGAAACCAAAACCCTAAATCGGATGAGCTTAAGCTTGAGAGAGAACCTAAGAACCTTGGATCCGGCTTTCCTTCGAATTCAAACTAAAAGAACTTTTGTAAAATGATTTAATATCGAATATTATTCTAAAGTATATTTCAAACCATAAAAAGATCTTATTTCGAAAAATTTTCCATTTCGGGACTTCCCAAGATCTATTACGGAAAAGCGAGCCTCGAAACTCGAAATTTGAAAAATATTCTGGAATACTTTTTAGAGCCGAAATTTAATGAGAATTTCAAAAATATAATTTTTATGATTTTTCGATTTATGAAGAAATACAAATAGAGCCCTTTTTCTTGTATTTTCTTTACTATCGGTAAAGTAATTGTCTTGTTTACTAATCATTACTATTCACAAGTACAACCTACTATACTCATAAGCCACTCCGTACTCTTACATCCTTATAAACACTCTATTACATTTTCTTTTCCAAGTATAATTTGTCTCTTAAGAATTATTACATTTAAGACTTATTCTTCCATAAATTACAAAACAAAGCAAATTCAACTCTCTTCCTCTCCCTCCCATTCTCAAACCGGCGCAACCCCCCCCCCCCCCCCCCCCCCCTCCCCCCTTCCCCCCTTCTATGCCTACAATTGTTTTATTTTTCTTCCTTTTTATAATAGAAATAGACCCTAATTCAGCCTAATATATATACTCTTTTACATTTCTCTCTCTTTCATTCATTTTCACTTTTCAAAATTGTCACAAATCCTCTCTATTTTCCCTCTCTTTGCCGGAGCTTCCATAGCACACACACACACTCAACAAGTTCATTTTTTCTCCTTTATCTCCTCTTATTCCAAGCTTTAGGTGATGAATCTTAAACTTTTCTACATTAATCCTTGTAATGGCAAGACCATTCATGAGTGTTTTCATATTTAACCCCATGAGCACTTACTAGGGACAAGAAAATGCTACTATATGAATATCATGCCATCACAAGAGTAGATCTTGTGTTTAAATGTGTTTTTATCTAATGATCTTCATGCTCATGCATATAATAGTAGAGTAAAGTAAAGATCTTACATAAAAATCCATGTTTGTGTTTTCAAACTCCATTTCATGTATCATAAGTGTAGATCTAGCATTTAAATGCTCATGTTATTCTTGACATTCATGGTCTTGTGGATATTTTTTGTTTTAGTGCATTAATAAACCCTAAAGACTTTTGTCTTGTATATACGAATATTGTAGTTCATAGATCTTTAGGTAGATGAGACAAGAAACTCAAAAAGGAAAATTATTTGTTTGAAAAAGTCAAATGAAAATTCGGATGGCTTCAAGACCATGCATTAAAAACCCTTTTATCAACTCCAAAACTTGTGTTTTATATGAAAAATGAAGAGTATAGGTGATAGATATCATCAAGTGATGATTTTTATAAGTTGAAATGAGATTTGCTAAGAAAAATATGCAAAACAAAGAGTAGAAATAAGATAGGAAACTTTGAGTTGCTAGTCAAATTAAGAAATTCGTAATAAAGGAGTAATAGTATGAAAACACTTATTTTTTAAACTCAAAATAGAAGTTTTATTAATGAAATGAAGTCTTTAAGGGATAGGTATAATAGAGTTTAAAATTTTAAAGTATTAAACAAGTTTTTCTCAAAGAGATCACTCAAAAACTAATTTTTCAAAATTCGGATTTAGGAATAGACCCCACTTGAAAACATATTTACTAAGTATAAAATGGGGATTTTTATGAAGAAATGAAGACCTTAAGGAATAGATATAATTAAGACTCAATTTTAACAAGAATAATTAGATTTTCTTAAGAAATAATTCCAAAACAAAAGGAAATGATCAAAGTTAGGAAACTAGTTTTCTTAAAAGTAAGTATTCATGGAGTCTTACAAAATAAAGAGTTTCTAAAAGTTCTTTTTAGTAAATATTGTCAAGAGCATGCATACATAAAGCTCATAACATGCCATTCATGATAGGAAATCATCAATATTGCATATATAGTTGATCTATATTCTAGAAACATTATAAACATTCACAAAACTATTTTTCGAAATTGGAATTCACTACTGATCAAAACTTATCAGCATTTTTCGTGACCCAAACATTTTCAAAACTTGAAGATAATATTAGAAATAGATAGATCTTTCGAAGTAGATAGAAATCGATATATAATTTGGGAAATTCAGAGTTAAAATGACCAAGTTACGACCGTTTTAAGTCAAGACTTTCGTAAATGACGAGAATTACGAATTTACTAGTTTTGTTAAATAGTTTGGACTAGTTAAGTGATGAAATACTTATTAGGGTATTTATTCCTTTTTAGGTGACCCCGAGATTGACGATTCCCTATCACCGGATAACTATTACTAAAAGATTGGTGATCCAATCGTCGAGTGAGTATTATTTCTGATTCTATTTATTGTATGTGATTGTAATGATAGTTGCATTAGATTTTTGGCAAAGATAAAATGAATATGTATGGTGGGGATAAATGGGAATTTTGTATGCTTGCTGTTGATTGAAAAAAAAAAATTGAAAATAAGAATACCGAGGCCGGGAAATTAACTAATGCTTGTATAGTTGAATTAAGATTGATTGTCTGCAATTATTGATTGATTACCTAAGGAATTGATATAATTGACTATTCGGAATTGAAAATAAATATGGACTCATTCATATCATAAATGGGGATGGAGCATTAGCATTGGTTGGTTGCCCGTGATCTGAAACGGAGTAAAAGTTGGTTAATCGTGATCCATAAACGAAAACAATGAGTTGTTTAATCGTGATCCACAAACAAAATTATAAGTTGGTTGACCGTGATCCAAAACGACATATGTTAGTAGTACCACAATATTCGTTAATCTGATAACCCGAGATGGAGGGCGAAAGTCCATTCACATATGATTTCTGGCTAGTCATATGTTTGTTGATTCCATATGTTTGATACATATCACTTGTTTGATTAATCACTTGCTTGTATGATGTGTTATGAATGTGATCTTAGAAGTACTCACTCACTAAGCTAGTGTAGCTTACGTCCCTACAGTTTTTATTTGTTGCAGCGCTCTTTTGTCTAGCTTAGACAGAGGCACCTGACAGCTCAGGTACATGAGCTAGGCGTTTCCTTTAGAAGTTATACTCAATTTTGTCTAGACTTCCATAGGAAACCAAAAAACTTTGGATAACTGTAATAGACCTCTTAACAATATTATTTTGCGAGGGAATGCCCCTTAGACTTTGCAGCTATTTATATAAGTGTTTTGATTTATATTCTAATGCTATTGAATATCAATTTAAACTTTTTATCTCCATCAGTTCAAGTATTTTATTGTCGTAAAGGGACGCCTTACATCTATACAAGACTCCCAAAGGACTAAGGTAGTAATTCGTGAGTCTTATATGGCATGTGGCAGACTGTTATGTTTAGGGTATCCTATGGGGCATGACACCAACCACTTGGGTGAACTGAGTCAATCTAGATCGATGCCAATCCAAGTCAAATGCATAGATTAGCTTACTGTCATGCCCAGTTTGAATTGAATCGAGTTAAGCCAGTTGAGCTGGTCTAAGTCCAATAGCATTACTTTATAATATATAGCTATATAAATTAGTTGGTCGATGGAGATATAGTCATTAGTAAAACAAGTTTGAGATGGACTAACAAATTTAAGCATCTATCAAGTATTAGACCTGATGATTAGGACACAGGAGGTAGACAAATTAAGATAAATTAGTCGAAGCACTCTTTTAAGAGATTATTGGACAAGGTTGATAATCTATTTATCATTCGCCTTGCAGGAGCATATATATTATATGTGATAGATGGCATTTTCTTTGCAGATAAGTTATCCAACCTTGTACACTTGTCACTTGGTGTCCCTCCCTATTCTAGACAAGATAAAACAAGTATATAATGAGGGGTATACCTACCTAGCATGACTGTATAGATTTCGATGTTGAGCCACAGATATGTTGACATCAGACATGGGAAAAGCCATAATTCTATATACGATTTGGACTTGAGATAGAAATCTACATATTGTGCCACACAAGCGTAATCCCCAAACTGAGCATACTAGCCCATTGGCATATTGTTAGCATGATATTTTCAATGTCACATAGATTGTTATACATGTTGTTTCTCAATATCGAGAGGCCTTAGATCATCTGACTCCAGAGTAGTATAACACCTTCTATTGCTTGATTATATGGATACGCATATGTATTTGTTATAAATTAACATCGAGATATAATTTTCTGATTTTTTTGATGTCATATACTCCAAACATCTTAGAGTCACTAATTGCTATTTGCCAATAGGTAAAGATATTTTTCTCGCTTGCATTCTCTTTCTCTACTTTTATATAGCAGAGATGTACTTACACAATAGAGTTGTCTGCAAGTTTGGTAAAGTACAACATATCCTACAATGATGTGATACCCTTCTAATTAATTGATTGATTAATCAATAATACACTATTATTATTTTTCCCTTCAATCAATCTATAGGTAAGTATACCTATCATTCAAAGTATAGTTGATAAGAACAAGGTCATCCCACAAGGATAAAAATTTTATTAGCAATTACTTCTCCTTCTATTATCTATCCTAAAACATATTGAAAATTAACTATTATTACTATAACTATGATTCATCCTTATTTTTATGGTTTCAAGATAGATTAACAACAAGTAATGAGAATTCGGTATTGTTCAACCTATCTAAACAACAATTTCCCCACAAGAATACTACTATATTCAATTTCTAATGATAATTCTAATGATTGTTCATGTCTAATTAATTCGTAAGATTCCTAAAATAGATTAGTATCTTTTTCAAGACTACTAATCACTTCTATCTACCTATTAGAATGTCTTCTAATTAGTAACAATTTAAGGATTGCATTATTAATCAATGAATCTTTATAAAAATCAAATAAAATGGAAAACTCTTGTAATTCTATTTCTAGTAATCCAAACAAGCCTTTACAATTATGCAGATCTATTCAAATATGCAATTTCTCAATTAACATACATGAAATCAAACATAGAATCAATATTCCGGTCATATCAATCTATAAACAATATAAAATCATAATTAGACTTAAAAAGAACATGAACTTTTGTTATATTGTAGTTAAGTATACATCATAGAGTAATATCTTAGGTTCTTGTTGTTTAGATGATAGATTTCTACTCATCCATTACAAAACTATATAAAACACTAAACATCTATTATAAATCAGTACTATAAAGGAAGGAATATACCTTAGTAGAACAATCTTGAATGATCTTCTTGACTGTTTCTCTTCATTCTTGAAGACTCTAAAACTATGTTTCTAATGTAGGGAATTTAAGATCTAATGCATTGTGTTCTGTTTTTTACCCCTACTAACATATTTATACTTGTGAAATGTCTAATATATCCTTAAAATTCGGATAAACTTAAGTTGTTTATAAATTTTTAAATGTTTGATCGAGTCTTTATACAATTCACAGAATAAGCACGGTCATTCACATCCAATTGTGCACCTTTTTGGTTAGTTATAACTGTCAAACATATTTCAATCGAGAAAGAATACGACTCAAGCATGGTATAACATATCCGGTCGTGCTTCTCACTAGATCTTGTACATTATCTTTTCGCACAGCAGCACGGCTGAAGTATCGTAGATTCTAATGCATCGTGTATCTCTCTTATCTTGTAACACACATAAACCCAGAACTGCATGAGTAGGACACGGCTACTTCCATCATGTCGTGCTTCTTATTGTTCTTCGATCTTCATATGTTCATAAGAAACACGAGCTAAACACGAATTCGTTCTTTTGCTCATCAATCTTTGAAGAAACATGGTATAAACACGATTTGAAGCATTTGATCTTGTTTCTTACTAACTTATTTTTTTTTTTAAATTTCGCTAGAAATCGATGAGATCCTCGATAAAAGCTTTGACAAGGACACGATAAAAACACAATGAGAACATATTTAGTCATGTTTCTCACTGTCTTCAATTCTTCAATCACAACTCCACTTCTAATATAAACACGAAACAAACACGGTTTAATGTAATTAACCGTGCTTCTCTTTGTCTTCAAATTCTTTAAAAATAAATTAAACTCAACATGAGCACAGATGAAGCACGACAAACTGCATTTGATCGTGCTCTTCTTAACTCTTTGACTTTTAAACTAGAATTTTATTTAACTTGATGAACGTTTTTCTAAAGCTCTTTAATCATCATTTACCTTTCAAAAGTAGAAAATTAACCAAGTTAAGCATCAATTCTTATTAATAATTCATAAAAATATACAATATTTACCCTATTAATATACATACTAAAACACATGTATCTAATTCACCCACACATAAACAATTGCTTTTCCCCAAAGTAATTTATAAAACTTAAGAAATAGTAAAAGCTTTTATATCAATCAACTAATATCACTTAGGAAAACTAATTTCTAATCATATCACCAATTTTCTGTACACAACAAATTTACATATTAAATAATTTATATGTTTTATATTATTCAATAATTTATTCCACTTTAAAATAACTCATATAATTGAAATTTCTCAAATTTTCCTATTCAACCTTATTTGTCCATTGCCTTAAAGATACTAAAGTTTACAAATGAATCATAGTAAATCAAAATTAAGACATCATTTAAAACTAGAATCTAAGAGCAAAAATCAAATATTAGATACACTAAATAGAACAAGATTCAACTATATTGTATATCTACTGAAGTATATATATCTTTCTCATTAATTCTCAAGATAGCAAAATCAAAGCTGAAAGCATATCTCATCCATATATCACATGGATTTTCCTTTTCCTTTATTCTCAATCTCTCTTCTTTTTTTTTCCATTTAAGTATAATTGATAGAGGAGAACGATTCATTGCTTATTTGATAGACCAATGTCCTCTTCATATCATCTAACTTTTAATTTTGCTCAAATCATTTGGCAAATGAGTCGAACTCTCACTCTTCTTAAGGATTAAAGCTCGCTCATACCAATCAACCTTTACTTTTATTTTATTTTTATTTTTCCTTCAGAGGGATGGGTTTTTGCCTGCATCTTTTCTTTTTCTTCTAGATGGGTTTTTGCCTACATCTTTTTGGCATTTAGAGATTGATTTTAAGAAAAATCATGAAGGGGAAATTTCATTTGAACTATTAATCAAAATCACGAAACCTATAGAACTTCATAAGAGAAAATACTTACAAAAGAATAGATTTAAAAGCATGGTTGATTAACTTTCTAATTCGGTAATCATGATCTAATTCTGACCTTAAAATTAAAGTTCAAATAATGAAAAATTCTAGATTCACTTAGATTCTATAAGTTAACTCTAGCATGGTATAGTTAATACAAAAGATAGAGGAATAAAAATTTTCAAAGATTATCCAATTATAAAGGTTAAAATCCAGTTGACCAATTAATTAAAATAAATAACTATATTGGACAAAAAATTGATTTTAATTTATTTATAACTTATTTATTACTTTCCAAAGATAAAATTTTCAAAATTGTTCAAACTTTTTTTAATATATTAAAATGATATAACCAATTAGTTCCGTAGTGATATAGTCATTAATAGCTTTTACAAAATTTAGAAACTTAGGACATGCTAAAGCTTAAGTAATATGTAGAAATTTGAACTCTAATTTCACCTAACTTATATATCTTCCGCACACTTAATCAAGTCATTGTTCTCAATGTCTTAATCTAAGCATAAAAAAAAAAAAGAAAATAAACAAAAAATTGAAGAATTGAAAAAGGTAAGAACTTCCTTAACAAAACAGCTGAAATGGAAATGACAGAAAAAAGAGCCCTAGAGATATGATCGTTCTCAAGGTGTTGACTATCAGTTGAATTTAATTGACCCAAAAGAACAAAAAGTTGCAAACTATTAAAAAGAAAAGAAAGAAACAAAAGTTAGTCAAAAGTTAAAAACAAAGATAGTTAGCATAGCAATTAATTACATATATATGGAGTCTTAAATGTAAATAAGAATAGAAAATAAGAGTTCTAAGATGGAAAATAGAAATTATCTAATCATCACTATCAAACTCTTATAAATCTTTATCACCATTGTCCACCCCAGCTTCCTTATTCAAAATTTCTAAAACCCTATCAATTGCCTTGTAAAGTTCATCCTCATATTAACTACTTGGACCCGTAGCTTAGAGGATGGGTCAACCTAAGTAGGTGGAGCAGCTTGAGTAAGGGGATTAGCTTGATTAGCTATAGCACTTGGGATAGGCCGATAATCCACCACATTGGGATAAGATGGCATTTCAATATTATTATGCATTCACAAAGCATTAAAACAAGCTATATTATAATCCCAGAGCATTTGAAATTAATATACAAAGGTACTCGATAGAGTCATAATATACTCACTTTTCATTGATTAATATATGCTAAATCATTATAGATTTATAGAAATTGAATGGAAATAGTACTTAAGTGTGTTTAAATTGATATTTAAGGTTATTAAAGGATTTAACATATAAAAACAAGCAAATTAGAGGAGTTTTGCACACACTTGAAGAACAATTCAATCAACACCGGCTTTAACTTCATTAGCACCACTAACTTTCATGACAGCAACTTCATCATGCAATTTTTCAATTGTATACCGGCCTTCTGCTGATTTATGCCACCGGCATACAACCAGCCTATCATGTAAACATATTCAATATTTTTAAAGCCGGCACAAACACAGCCAGTGTACAACAAAATTCTGTCAGCTTTCATATTATTGCACATATACTGGCAAAATATGAATCTATGTGGCCAGTGTTGAGCCGGTGCTCATTGTCCACATATTGAAAAACTTAAACATCGCTTCAATAATGACAGCTTTTAGGTGGTGTAAAAAATTATGGGCATTTCTGATTTGAACGAACACTGGCCATTGGGGATCCTATGCCGCCGTCCTTGAGCCACCTTAAAGTTAAATAATGCTCTCAGAAGTTCAATTTTTCAAAGGATGCTGGTTGATTCAATTTCTACATCACCGATGTATAATGTATAATTGCCCGTGTATGTGTCTGTCTTTTGAAATTCCCATTTGTAATTCTATAAGAGTGTCGACTGATCTGAGATGATAGAAAAGAGAGATTTCTGAAACCTTAGGCAAGAGAGATCTATCAAAAAATGTGTGTGTGATTCAATCTTAAGGTACTAAAACCCTAATATTCTAGCAACATGTAGAGGCAATTTTAAGGTCTTGATACAATCAAGCAATGCCCAATTCATTAGGTTGATAGATTTGAAGACAAAATTTTGATAAATGAAATTCCTTTTGAGGTGTTTTCTATCCTTGTTCTTGTATGTTTATTGCTTGATTGTTTAT
Organism: Combretum micranthum; assembly: GCA_024138025.1. NCBI lineage: Eukaryota > Viridiplantae > Streptophyta > Magnoliopsida > Myrtales > Combretaceae > Combretum > Combretum micranthum. The sequence goes on from JAMXBD010000421.1 coordinate 437,457, forward strand.
GAGATGCCATGCTTAATTGATTTATGAATATGCATTGATGAATTGGATCAATTGACTTGTTTTGATATTGCTATTTGATTATTTGGGAATTTAATCATTGTTGTTCATGATCTGTTTGATTAGTTTTGGGCCCATATTGATTAGATAGATTAATATTAGAGATACTCGAGAGAGAATCGATAATCTATATGAACACAACTTGGATTTTTGAAAAAGATTTGTCATAGGAATATGAATGTTTTTCATGAAAATCATGAACTCATTTTCTTAATGTGGTTAAAATAATAAGTTTTTGTCACTTAACAGTGCTTGATTTGTAACTTGAACTAGATTAGTAATTTCGGTGTGAGCGGATTACTATTTACCTGATAATTATAGAGAAATTACCTTGGCAAGATGATTTATGCTGTAATTAGAATTTTGCTATTCCAGGAGGTGGGCGAGTTCTAGTGAGTTTGGTTAAATCCCAAGTAATTAGTTTCAATATCAACTTGAGGCATTGATCCAATTCGAATGAAAATATACGTGCATTGTTCTTGATTGTTTTTACATCTCCTAAACCTGGATCCCTCATTTGTGGTGCTAGAGCATACGGTTTGAAGTGTTCATATTTGATCATTAGTTTGTTCTTAGTTAAATTATAATCTGATAGGTTAGTCTGAAATCTGATTTATGATAGCTTAGCTTAGGGAAGCATTCAAATACTAGTACTTAGCCATTTGCTCCATGTGGTTTGACTTGATCTCACCAGTATTTTTTGCATACGCACCTGGTTTCTACTGGCCAGTAATTTTGTGCATGTAAATAGAATTTTAATTTAAAAAGCATAGTAGCACAAAACATCAGTTTCAATTTGATACCATTGTCGAGGAGCTTCGGTTGCTAATTTAGGTTAGTAATTAATCCTTGAGACTAAGTAAAAAAAATTGAAAAGTACATAAAAATTTGAAAAATTCTAAAAATTCCAAAAAGTAGTTTACCTTGATCTGTTTATTCTTGTATGTCAGGTGAAGAAGTCCTAGATTGGATATTGCCTTTTGATTCAGAGATTGATAGGACATTTCATCGGCAATTGAGAGAAAGAAGATCTAATCTTGAGAATACAGGAACAATGGAGAGAAATGGGAACAAGAATCCTCCAAACCAAGATAAGGGATGTAATGGAAATCAAGGACACAACGGAAATGGAAATGGACATAATTCAAATCAAGTAAATAGGCATAGAAATCTTCAAATTCCAGTTGTGGCAAATGAAATTCCTCCTTATCAGGCTATAGGAAATGGAATTCATAAACCAATATGAGAGTATTTTATGCCCACAATTGATGGAGTTGCACCATCCATAGCATGTCCAGTAATACAAGTGAACAATTTCGAGTTGAAGCCTACTTTGATTCAAATGGTGCACGTAAATTAGTTTAGTGGAGGAAGTTTTGAAGACCTACATGATCGCTTAATGAATTTCCTATAGGTTTGTGCTATAATCAAGGTTAATGGAGTATCGGATGATGTAATATGCCTTCAGTTATTCCCTTTTTCACTTAAGGATAAGGTAAGGAGCTGGTTAAGTTCTTTACCCCCACACTCACTGACAAGTTAAGATCAAGTAGCACTTAAAGTTTTAGAGGAGTTATTTCCTCCCAACAAAACCATCCAGCTAAGGAATGAGATTTTCCTTTCGACAGTATGAGGGTAAAGCACTGTATGAAGTTTGGGAAATATTTAATGAACTCCTCAGGCGTTGCCCTTACCATGGAATCTCTTTGCATGATCTAGTAAAGACTTTCTATACTTCTCTTCGTGCCCAACTGAAAAATATGATTGATGTTGCTACAGGTGGAATTGTGATGAACAAAAGTGCTCCAAAGGCTTATGAACTTATTGAAGGAATGGCAAGAAACACATTCAATTGGCATGCTGAGAGGAATGGACCAAGATTAGTAGCTGCCATGTATGAATCCGATACGATTTCAAAACTTCAAGCACAAGTGGCATCAGTTACTAAACAAATGAGTAGGATGCAACTTATGTCAAGTGCAGGATCTAGTCATGTGCTAAGCAGAATGATATGCCTCATGATGGTCCTCCTATGGGTTATTCATATTATTCAATGGGGAATTCATATGCTCCTAGTCTGGTGTAGTACACAAACAAATAAACTTTGTGAACGGGTATGATAGAGGATTTGGGAATTACAATCTCTATTTGAATACATAAAATTTAGGTTGAAAGGATCATCTAAACATGAGATGGAGAGATGCAAAAGCTCCTAGAGCACCACCACCACCACCACCCATGGTTAAACATTAGTCATTTCCACAAAGAGAGAAGGATAAGAATGATACCACCATTGAGCTGTTGCAAAAGTTGTTGGCCAGGTCAAATAATCAAGAAGCAATCATTCAGAACTTGTAACATCAGCTAGCTCAATTGTCAGAAGCATCAAAGAACCTTCTTCAAGGTACTCTTCTAAGCAACACTGAAAAGAACCCTAAAGAGGATGTGAAAGCAATTACTCTCAGAAGTGGAAAAGAAGTGAAAAAGAGTGAAGATAAGATTAGTGAAGAAATGGGAGAAAGAGAGGTGATGAAGAAAAACAAATCAGGTGACGAGAAAAAGATTGAAAGGAATGAGGATAGAGCTGAAATTTCAAAGGAAAGCAAGGTGGATGTGCTATCATCAAGCCAAGATAAGAGGAAAAGAGAGGTGGAAGAAGTAGAGAAAAAGAAGTCTGAAGTGAAGCCATACGTTCCACCTATTCCATTTCCTGGGAGGTTGAAGCAACAACAATTGGATCATCAATTTGCTAAGTTTTTGGAAAATTTCAAGAAGTTGCATATCAATATCCCATTCATGGATGTGCTTGAGCAAATGCCATCCTATGCAAGGTTCATGAAAGAAATCTTCACAAAGAAAAGGAGACTAGCTAAGCACGAGATGATTATGTTAACCCATGAGTGTACAATTATCCTTTAAAACAAGTTGCCATAAAAATTGAAAGACCCAGGCAGCTTTACTATCCCTTGCATTATTGGTGAATCACATTTTGATAAGGCTTTGTGTGATCTTGGAGCAAGCATTAACCTTATGCCTTTATTAATTTTCAGGAAGTTGGGGCTAGGAGAGTGTAAACCGACCACGGTATCTTTGCAGCTAGCCGATACAAGCATTAAACATCCAAGAGGGATAGTGGAAGATGTGTTGGTTAAAGTGGATACATTCATTTTTTCCAACTAGCTTTATTGTTCTTGATATGGAAGAAGGTTGGAAGATACCCTTGATTTTGGGGAGACCATTCTTGGCTACGGGGCAAGCCTTGATAGATGTGGCACAAGAAAAATCGATACTGAAGGTCATGGATGAGCAAGTCACTTTTGATGTTTTCAGAGCTTTTAGGTACCCAATTGGTAGTGACGCTTCCATTTGGATGTAGTTGATCAGCTAGTTAAAGAGTTCAAGAATGATGCATTTGAGATGAGTGGATATGCCAAGCATGTGCTATCACAAGATTGGAGTGATGATGAGGATGAGCTTAATATCTCTCATGACACAGCTAAAGATGAGACTTTGGAAGAGGATAGATTGTTAGCGATGCCTGACTTGATTGATGATGATGAGACCAATGAAGAAGATGTGATTGAGAGTTTACTGATGGATAGAGCTACAAGAGCTTGGTTGAGACCACCTATGTTTGAGGAGTTAGAAGCTAGCACTAAGACACTGATTCCATCTATAAAAGAGCCCCCTACACTTGAGTTGAAATAGCTTCTTAATCACCTCAAGTATGCATTTTAAGGTGAAAATGAGACACTCCTAGTCATTATTTCAATGGAGTTATCATCTAAGCAAGAAAGCAGGTTGATTGAGGTGCTTAGAAGGCATAGGGAGGCTATTAGGTGGACAATTGCAGACATTCAAGGGGTCCATCCATCAATATGCACTCATAGAATTCTTTTGGAAGCTGAATGCAAGCCTACAGTCTAACCACAGAGAAGACTCAATGTCACGCCCCATAGGGTACCCTAAACGTAACAGTCCGCCACATACCATATAAGATTCCCGAATTACTGCCTTAGTCTTTCGAGAGCCTCATATAGATGTAAGGCGTACCTTTACAACAATAGAGTACAAGTCCAAATGGAGATAAAAGCTTAATTTGGCATGCATTAGCAATAGGATATAATTCATGAAACATGAATAAATATTACAATTTCTAAGGGGCATTCCCCCGCAAAAGAATAATTAACGGTCTTATACAGTCATCCAAGTCTTAGAAGTTTCCTATGGAAGTCTAAAACATAAATTCCAACTTCTAGGGGAAACTCCTAGCTTCTGTACCTGTTCAGCCGGGTCACGTCGCCTAAGCCACAAATGGGAAAGCTGCAAAAGGAATGGACTGTAGGGACGTAAGCTAACTAGCTTAGTGAGTGTAATCTCCCACAAAAAACATTTATGTCACAACAATTCAATCAAGTTATTAATCAAGCAAGTGTATGCATCAAACACGTGAGTTCAACATACATATGACCAACCGGAAATCATATGTGGATGGAATTGCGCCCTCCATCGGGTTAGCAGATTAACGACTACTGCGGTACTAACAATATGCCGTTTATGGTTCACGGTTAACCTACGATTATTCGATGTCGTTTATGGTTCACGACTAACCTACGATTATTCGATGTCGTTTATGGTTCACGACTAACCTACGATTATTCGATGTCGTTTATGGTTCACGACTAACCTACAATTATTCGATATCGTTTATGGTTCACAATTAACCTACAAATGCTAATGCTCCTTCCCCTTGTGATATGCACATGTCAATTTAGCGTTAGTCCAAGTAGTTGATTAAGCCATTTTACTTAGGCGATCAAACAATTTTTCAGACAATCCATCATAGCTAACTACACAACCAAAGATTATCACCCGGTTTCGATATTCTTAATTTGAGTTCTCACATCATCATCAATCATATAATTTCCCATTAATCCCCATCATTCATATTCCATTCATTTGACCTACATTCTAGTGCACTACTTTACAAGCACATATAATAAATGAATCGGGAAGAAAAACTCACTCCGCCATTGGTTCGCCTTTCTTCTAGTAATAGTAATCCGGAGGCAAAGATTCAACGTCCTCGGGTTCTCCTATTCACATAAGAAATACCCTAATAAGTATTCTACCATCTTAGGATTCTAAAACTCTAAGAAAACTTAGTGAAATCGAAATTCGCGTCATTTTCGAAGTTCCGTTTTAAAATGGCCATAACTTGGTCGTTTTAAGTCGGAATTTTGCAAATTTTATATCGATTTCTATCTACTTCGGAAGAGCTTTCTAAATATGAAGTTTAAATCAAGTTTTGAAAATATCTAAGCCTCGAAATTGAGGGATCAGATCTGTACAGCGGGTATATCGATTCCAAAAATGTGATTTTCATGAATGCACTTGAGATTCCTAAGTACAAAATGAAACTAAATGCAATGGTAATGATTTTCCCTATCATGAATGTCATGATATGAATTCTAATAAGCCTAAGTCCTTATAGCCTTTTAGATTTAAAGAACTTTAAATAAACTTTTCTTAGAAAACCACTTCATGCTATTGTTTAACAAGTGAGTTTTCTACACTTGGTCACACCTACATATTACAAGGATTTTCTTTAGGAAAACTCTACTTTATTTAAAGAAATCTTGAGCCTTATATTAGTTATATCCTAAGGCCTTTATTTCTTTAATAAAATCCTCATTTATAAACTTTTAAGTGGGTCTTCTACTAGGGGGTTTCCAAAAATCCGAATTTAGAAAATTCCATTTTCAAGTTGATTCCTTTGAGAAAAATATATTTTATACTCAAAACTTTAAGTATTTATTATACCTATACCCTAAGGACTTCATTTATTTAAGAAAATACCATTTTTGAAGTTGGAAAAATAGTGTTTTCTAACCATACATCCATTATTACGAATTTTGTCTACATGACTTTTAGCTCAAAACTTCTATTAGACTTCATTTCTTGTTTCCAACATTTTCTTTAGTAAAATCTCATTTAGACTCATGAAATATATCACCAAACATTATCTATTACCTATAGGCTTCATTTTTCTTGAAAAAGATATGTTTAGAAGTTGATAAAAGTATTTTTAACTTAGGTTCCCAAAGTCATCCGAATTTACACAAGTTCATTTCTTGAAAAGTGTTTTCCTTTTTGACTTTATTAACTTATCTAACCATAGATCTATATACTAAGAAGGTTATTTACTAAAGACAAAAGCATTAAAGACTATTAATGCACATAAACACAAAATAATAATGAAACCTTAAATGCCTACATGATTATGAGTAGTAAAATGATAGATCTATTATTTCATATACTTAAATGAGTTTTGAAAACATAAACACTATATTTTTATAAAAGATCTTTTGTTTTAAATACTTTTTTATGGATAAACATAAAGCTTTTGGTATGAAAGCTCCTTTAAATGCTAGATCTACTTTGTAATGGTTCGATATTCTTGTTTTGACATTTCCTTGTCCCTAGCAAAAGCTCATGCTGTCCTTTGGTTGGAAATATCCAAGAATCACTTAGCCATAACAAAGATCTATGAGTGGAAAGGGGTAAAAGTTTACTTACTTGAAGTAATTTAAGAGATGAAAAGAGGAAATGGAAAGTTGTGTGGGTGTGTGGGAGCTTGGAAACTTTCAGCCAAAGAGGGGAAAAGGAGAGGTTTTGAGAGCTTTTTCACTTTGTGAAGTTTGTAAAATGAGTGAATGAAGGAAGAGAGAGAAAACATAGCTTATATATAAAGTGGAATTAGGTTAAAAGAAGTAAAAAAAATTTGCAAATGGAGCATGGAGGGGGGACCATTTCACGCCGGTTTTGGAGCTTGAAGGGGAAGGGAAAAGTTTGAATTTTTTGCTTTATTTGATTGATTTAACTTGATGTGTAATTGTCATAACTTGTAATGAAGTTTAAGGGACAAAAAGCATGGAGAAAAGGGATTGATTTAAGTGATGGTAAGAGTTGAATTTGTAGAGTGTGCTAATAGGTAGAATAGGTGTACTTGTGAATAGTGAGGAATAGTAGACAAGACAATTTGATTTTCCGGTAGTAAGGAAATACGAATAAAAAGGCTATAACTGTATTTTTCATAAGCCGGAAAATTATGAAAAATATATTTTTGAAATCCTTATTTTATTTCGGTTCAAATGAGTACTCATAAGTAAATTTTTGAAATTCTAGTTCCGCGGCACGTTTTTCTATAATGGGTCTCGGGATGACCCGGAATTGAAATTTTCTTAAATTCTGATATTTTCTTGGTTTGAAATAGAATCAAGAACTATATTCAAAATTAAATTTTCTTAGAAAAATTTCTTAATTGGAAACCGAGGAAAAGCCGGAATTAGGGTTCCTAGTTCTCATTCTAGACTTGAGCTATTCCGGTTTAGGGTTTTGGTTTCCGGTTCTAGGGTTATCTTGGCTACTTGAAAAACCAGGGTTTACACTCAATCTACTTTGAAAGAAGTTGTGAAAAAAGAGATATTGAAGCTTTGGATGTTGGGATCATTTATCCTATCTCTAATAGCAAGTGGGTAAGTCCTATTCAAGTGGCACCTAACAAGGGGGCTATGACAGTTGTGCAAAATGAAAAGAATGAATTGATTCCTACCCGGACTATGATTGGATGGAGGGTGTACATTGATTATCGCAAATTAAATGACGCTACCTGAAACATTTTCCTTTACCCTTCATTGACCAAATGCTTGAGAGGCTAGCTGGGCATGAGTACTATTGTTACTTAGATGGGTACTCGGGTTATAATCAGATACCCATTGTTCCAGAGGATCAAGAGAAGACTACATTCACTTGTCCATATGGCACTTTCACATTTAGGCATATGCCTTTTGGTCATTGCAATGCACCAGTGACATTCCAAAGATGCATGATGGCATTATTCTATAATATGATTGAGAAATTCATTGAAGTCTTCATGGATGACTTTTTCGTGTGTGGATCTTCATTTAATAAATGTTTGGAGAACTCGTCTTATGTGCTTAAGGGATGTAAGGACACTCATCTACTTTTGAACTGGGAGAAGTGTCACTTCATGGTACGAGAGGGTATTGTGCTTGGCCATAAGATTTAAAGTAAGGGGATAGAGGTGGATAAAGCCAAAGTTGAAGTTATTTCACAGCTGCCACCACTGGTGAATGTGAAGGGAATTCAAAGTTTTCTTGGACATGCTGGATCTTATAGGAGATTTATCAAAGATTTTTCCAAGATAGCAAGACTTCTTTACACTTTGTTAGAGAAGGATGCTCCGTTTTCATTTGATGAATCATGTCTTCAAGGATTTGAGGATTTGAGCTTTTGAAAGAAAAATTGATCGCTACACCTGTAATTGTGGCACCAGATTGGGAGTTGCCATTTGAACTTATGTGTGATGATAGTGGCATGGAAGTTAGTGCAGCGATTGGTCAATAAAGGAACCGAGTTTTCCAAGTAATATACTATGCTAGCAAGATGATGAATGATGCACAATGCAATTATGCTACCATAGAGAAGGAATTGCTAGCTGTGATGTTTGCTTGTGATAAATTTAGATCATATCTCATAGGTTTCAAAGTTATAGTATACACTGACCATTCAACACTTAAGTATTTGTTGGCTAAATCAGATACTAAGCTTAGGCTTATTAGGTGGATCTTGTTACTATAGGAGTTTGATATTGAGATTAGAGATAAGTAAAGGGTTGAAAATGTTTTGGCTGGCCATCTTTCAAGGATTGTATATGAGAAAGATGAGCTACCCATCAATGACACCTTTCCTGATGAGTACCCATACGTAGTTTCACTTAAAGATCTACCCTGGTATGCAGATATTGTGAATTACTTGGTTGCTGGAGTTTTACCATATAAGATTTCTCATCACTAGAAAAAAAAAATTTGTCTGAAGTTAAGTAGTATTTTTGGGATGAACCATGCCTTTTTAAAAGTTATGCAGACCAGGTGATTAGGCGATGTGTACGTGCATCTAAGATCGCTGACATACTTCATCATTGCCATAGTCGAGAAGTTGATGGTCATTTTGGTGCTAAACAGACCATAGCCAAGTACTTCAATGTAGATTTTATTTGGCCCATTCTGTTCAAGGATTGTAGAGATTTTGTGCAAAATTGTGATAAATCCAACATACAAGGAACATCTCAAAGAGGCATGAGATGCCATAGCATGGTATCCTAGTGATTAAGATCTTTGATGTTTAAGGGATTGATTTCATCGGACCATTCCCATCATCATTTAGTAACAAGTACATCCTTATTGCTGTTGACTATGTTTCTAAGTGGGTAGAAGTTGTTGCTCTTCCAACCAATGATGCATGAAATCTTTTTTCAAAAAATTTGCATGAAATCTTGAGATTATACATAAAATGTTGATAACATATGTGTAAAATGTAAATTGACTTGCTAGGTGCCTTACTCACCTACCGTTGTAATTAGAATACTTGGTTAAAATTAAGTAGTGGAATCTTTAAGGAACAAACTTACCTGGTATTTGGCTTTGGAATTTGAAATTTGAGAGAAGGTCGAGTCCTTCTGCGAAAAATAAATAGGTCTACTTCTAGGAAGAAAGTTAGCTTGCATATAATCCTTTATGTTCTTTGAGAACTTTTTAACACTTAGTGAAAGAGGTAAAGGAAACACTTAACTTAGTGATCATTTATAAAAAAAAAAGTCTTGAATTTGTGTAGCATTCAAAAGAAAAGAAGGAAACAAGCACAGCCTCTACTCCAATGACTCAAATAATTGAGTTATGAGTATCTGGACTTGAATGTTAAAGCGAAGAAAATTCCTTAGGGGTCTCTTTTAAACCTGGTCACTTAGGTGATGAGCCCATGATGTGTCAACTCAATGAACCCACTATAACGAGATGGGAGGAAAGGCACAATTTCAATTCTTGAACTTAGAGAAAAAAAAAAAGACAAAGAATGCATGCTTATATGAAACAAAAAGAAAAAAAGAAAAAAAGAAGAATGCTGAAGTACCAAATGCAAGAGACTTATAATAAAAAGGGAGAAATTCTAGGAAAAGAGTAGATACCTCATGCTTTCAATCTGTGTTGCTAGAATTATATGCCTGCTAATGTCCATTAAAGTTTAAATGGTTATTTTTCCTTATTGGACTTTGTGTTTACTTTTGGATAAAAGGTTCTTTTGCTAAACACTAGGATTAAAGTTTGTTTTGTCTTGAGTAGCTGCTAAAACTTAACTATAGTAATCTAATTACATGAACCCAAATTGGTTAGAGCATTAGGCACCAAAATTGCAAGTCATGATCTATGAAAGATGCTTGAAATTGAAAAAACTAAAGTTTTGTACTTTCTATGATAGATTTCAAACTTTAATCTTAGTTGTTTTGCTTGAGAATAAGCAAAAGTTCAAATATAGGGGAGTTGACAAAGTCATAATATACTTACTTTTCATTGATTAATTTATGCTAAATCATTATAGATTTTATAGAAATCGATTGGAAATGGTACTTAAGTGTGTTTAAATTGATATTTCAAGTTATTAAAGGATTTACCATATAAAAACAAGCAAATTAGAGGAGTTTTGCACAAACTTGAAGAACAATTCAATCAATACCAGCTTCAACTTCATTAGCACAACAGGCTTTCATGACAGCAACTTTATCCTGTAATTTTTCAATTGTATGCCGGCCTTTTGTAGATCTACGTCGCCGGCATACAGTCGACTTAGCATGTAAACAGATTCACTATTTTTAAAGCTAGCACAAACACAGCCAGTGTACAACAAAATTCTGTCAGCCTTCACATTGTTGCACATGCACTAGCAAAATATAATTATATGTCGCCGACGTTGAGCCGGTACTCGTTGTCTACAAATTGCAAAACTTGAACATCGCTTCAACATTTTCAACGGTGTAAAACGTTCTAGGCATTTCTGATTTGAACGAACGCTGGCTTAAGGATCCTATGCCTTGGCCTTGAGCCGGTGTAAAGTTAAATAATGCTCTTGGAAGTTCAATTTTTCAAGGAACGCCGAATGATTCAATTTCTACATTATCGGTATATAATGTGCAACCGCTAGTGTATGTGTCTATCTTTTGAAATTCCCATTTGTAATTCCATAAGAGTGTTGACTGATTTGAGATGATAGGAAAGAGAGATTTCTGAAACTATAGGCAAGAGAAATCTATCAAAATATGTATGTGTGTGATTCAATCTTAGGATAATAAAACCCTAATGTTCTTGTGACATGTAGAGGTGATTTTAAGGTTTTGATACAATCAAGCAATGCCCAATTCATTAGGTTGATGGATTTAAAGACAAGATTTTGATAAATGAAATTCCTTTTGAGGTGTTTTCTATCCTCATTCTTGTATGTTTATTGCTTGATTGTTTGTCAGATGCCATGCTTAATTGATTTATGAATATGCATTGATGAATTGGATCAATTGACTTGTTTTCATATTACTATTTGATTATTTAGGAATTTAATCATGTTGTTCATGATCTATTTAATTAGTTTTGGGCCTATATTGATTGGATAGATTAATATTAGAGATACTCGAAAGAGAATCAATAATCTGTATGAGCATAACTTGGATTTTTGAAAAAGATTTGTCATAGGAATATGCATGTTTTTCATGAAAATCATGAACTCATTTTCTTAATGCGGTTAAAATTATAAGTTTGGGTCACTTGGTGGTGCTTGATTTGTAATTTGAACTAGATTAGTAATTTTGGTGTGAGTGGATTACTATTTACCTAATAATTATAGATAAATTACCTTAGCAGGATGATTTATCCTGTAATTAGAATTTTGCTACTCCGGGAGGTAGTCGAGATCTAGTGAGTTTGATTAAATCATAAGTAACCAATTTCAATATTAACTTGAAGCATCGATCCAATTCAAATGAAAATATATGTGTATTGTTCTTAATTGTTTTCACATCTCCTAAACCCGAATCCCTCATTTGTGTTGCAAGAGCATACGATTTGAAGTGTTCATATTTGATCATTAGTTAATTCTTAGTTAAATTATAATATGATAGCTTAGTCTAAAATATAATTTATGATAGCTTAGCTTAGTGAAGCATTCAAGTATGTAGTACTTAGCCATTTGCTCATTGTGGTTAGACCTGGTCTCACTAGTATTTGCTGCACACGCATCAGATTTCTATTGGCCGGTTATTTTGTGCATGTAAATAGAATTTTAATTTAAAAAGCATAGGAGCACAAAAAATCAGTTTCAATTTTAAGGTAGTCCACTAGGATCTGAAGAATGTGATGGATTAGCTGTAGGTTGATTCACATAGGGTATATGCTTTGTATTTCAATAAATTGTTCCTTGGTCCTCAGCAATCAATTTCCAATCAGTAAAAGCATTGGCAGGGATAGGAATAGAGGCTACTACTACATCACCTAGTGGTAGATCAAGAAATAAATACAAATTCTTAATCAAACGCTTTATAAAAGCTCCATATGAAATTGTTCCATATCTTCTATCTTTAACCTAGTGTCTGATATAGAAAGCCAATTGCACTCCTATATTCATTGGATGCTTCCTAATCATGTTGTACAAATAAATCATATCTTGAGCATTCACCACTCCAGCACTCTATGCCTTTCCTATTAGAGAATGGGATAAAACCCAATGAATTGTTCTCCATTTAGATTCGTTAAGAGTATAGCCCTTTGACATCGAAGCACAGTAAGGTTTTAGATCAGTTGACCACTCTCTCCATAACACTACATTCTCAACTCCATGAAGCAAATAATGATGTAATTGTATGAATTCATCTATGTCTACTTCTTCATCATACAGTCCACAAGCGACATAAAAAGTAGCCATTGGAATTTTATGAAACTACCCAAAAACAATGAATTCTGAATGATTATTCAATCATGGATATCACATGGCTGGTCTAATTTCAAAGTTGACATGAACTCCAAAGTAAGCATCCTATTTACAGGCTCTTGGATAGCAAACAACCTTTCCCAAGGTCCAAAAGATAAGAGATTCTTAACTTTTTAAAGTTAATCCATACTTCTTAATTAGAACCCAATCAATATATATGTTTGGAAGTACAAGTTTCTTGGCTGATTCAGTGAATTTTTTTTTTTTTTTTATGTTCATTTAGATGGGCTAGTGGTTGTAATACCCTTGAAGTAGAAGAACCATCAAATCTTGGCCTCTTTGCCTTCTTTTGAGATATTGTTTTCACTCTATCCATCTAAAAAAAAAAAATCAGCAATACCCACATAAGACAATGCAGAATTCTTAACAATAGTATACTAAACTCATATATATGTTAAACATATATATGGATTTCAAAGTTTAAGCACTAAAACAGCTCAACATTAACAAACATATATTATAAATCCTAAAATAGAGAAGAATACGATGGAATATAATATACTATGTATTCCTTGGTAAATTCAGCACTAAAGGGACGATGCTCTTATTTCAAACTTTACAAATAAAGCACAATGGGTATAAAAGCTATTTCAATTAAGGAATTAGGAATTTCACTTCACATATAACATCTCTTTGGTTTAAAAATAAATCAAGATAACAACTTTAATCAATTTTCGAAACCCTGAACATTCAATTAGGGCAAATCATGCAAAATCATACATTGCTTCAACTATCATCTTTCAAACTTCATGTACATACTATTTCGAACTCAACTAAGCAATGTATAACATAAAAATCAGAAAACCCCAATTTTTTTTCGAAACCCTAAATCAGAAACATGCATAAACAACAACCAATAAGAATAACCCATAAAGAATATGTTAATGGAAAGAGATGGTAAATATCAGACCTTGATTTCGTAGTACTAGTGATGATTTCATGATTGATTTCAGCAATATGAGTGAAAGAAAGTGTTTTTGTTTGAGAGTGTTTTCTAAAATGAAGAGGAAAAGAAGAAAGCGAAAAAATATATGAGTCGTTTTTCTTGGAACAAGCATTTATATTACTAGAAACACGGGATGTACACAACAATTTATGTCGCATCATGCTTTAATTTGTCTAAAATTACCAAAAACGCTCCTAAATGAACGACTAAAGCACATGTTTTTCTATTCCACCGTGTTTTATTTTGTTAATAATATGCAAAATATTCTTTTAAAAATACAACATGTACACTAGGTATTATATCAAACTGTGCTTCTCTCAAATCTAACTACTCTATTAACATAAGTATTGCATGACTAAAGCACAACATCATTTATTCTATCGTGTTTCTAGCTAATCATTTTGCAAAATACTCATCCAGATAAACACAACACAAGCACGAGCGGATATATTCCATCGTGTTTCTTATTATCTTAAATAGATGAAATTCCTTTTCGAAACACGACAAGTGTATGAGTAGATTCATTCCATAGTGTTTTTCTCTATTTTAACATGAAAATGAAATCTAGAAAAACACAACATAAACTACCATGTCTATTACATCGTGCTTCTTCTTGATCTCTAAAAAAGCACTAACATCTGGAAACACAATTGAAACATGACAACATGTATTTCCTTGTGCTTCTTTTAGTAAGATATTGGTTACGAAACTTTAGAGTAGCACGGGGATTACATGACAAAATCTATCTAGTCATGTTTCTTTCTATAATTCATATTCAAAAAGTTTCCTCTCTATCAGTGATAATTTTCTATAAAATGTATTAAGACTCCACATATATTTATGCAATTAGATACCAAAGAAATCAAACACAATGATTTAACAAGTTAGACATAGCTTACCTTTCAAGAAGCGCTCTTCTAACATCATTAGTTGGACATAAAAGTAAATATTTTTAATTAGAGAGGAACTGAAGTTGAAACTCCTCTCTTTGATAGAGTTCCCTTTCATCTCCTAAATAATTTTAACAACTAACCATTTACTTTAAATCTTCCTAAAGTTGGGTACTCTACTTCCATAGTTCCATAAGGAAAAATCCTAGTCATTATAAAAGGTGCAGACCACCTTGATTTAAGTTTTTGAGAAATAATCTAAGTCTAGAATTATATAAAAAAACTTTATCACCTTCCTTGAATTCCTTGAATTACTTTATCCTACTATCATGGTATCCTTTTGTTCTTTCTTCATAGAGCCTTGAACTTTCATATGCTAATTGTCTTATCTCATCAAGTTCATTTAATTGGTGCAATCTTTTCTTCTTAGCTCCATCTAGGTCAAAATTCAGTTGTTTAATTGCCCAATAAGCTTTATGTTCTAACTCAATCGGAAAATAACATGACTTCCCATAGAGTAACCTATAGGATATTGTTCCTAATAGAGTCTTAAAGCCTGTTCCATAGGCCCATAAAGCATCTTCTAACTTATCCAACCAATCCCTTCTATAAAGTGCAACTGATTTTTTCCAGGATCCTCTTCAATTCTCTATTTGATAACTCCACTTGACCAGTGGTTTGGGGATGATATGGAGTAGCTAGTCTATGAATCACTCCATGTCTTCTCAAAACTTTTTCCATTTGAGAATTACATAAATGAGTTCCTTTGTCACTTATAATTGTTGTGGGTGTCCTAAGCCTTGGAAGAATTCTTTTTAGGAACTTTGTGACTACCCTAGAATCATTTGTAGATAGGGACTCAGCTTCTACCTATTTGGAAACATAGTTTACAATCACCAGAATGTATTGCTTCCCATCAAATTTAGGAAAGGGTCCCATAAAATCAATTCCCCATACATCAAATACTTCACATTCTAAGATAAAGTTCTAGGGAATCTCATACTTTCTAGATATGTTTCCTATTCTTTTGCATCGGTCACATTTAACACTAAAGGCTTGTGCATCCTTAAACAAAGTTTCTAGTAAAAACCACATTGAAGAACTTTTTGTGCAGTTCTATTAGCACCATTATCACCCTTAATCAAACTAGAATGACAATGCTCTAAAATTGAAATAGCCATGAATTCCTTAAATTATATATTAATGTGTTATTGAAATGAAAAATATATATATATATATATGTGTGTGTGTGTGTGTGTGTGTGTGTGTGTTTGGTTAATATAGTTAGTGAATGTGTTAGACATGTGTTATTTTGTATGTGTATAGTATTATGGAATTAATATTATTGTTTGATATGTATAAATGTGTGTATAGTATAATGAATAAATGTGTCTTTTGTAAATTATTATGCATGTGTTATGTTTAGAATTTAGTAAATTTACTTTTGAATTGTTTAGATTTATGACAGAAATTTTGGTAAACTTTAAGTCCACTTTTTAAGCCTAAATACAACTCAAATGCATTTGAAATTTACCCAAATTACTCCTAGGACAAATATACCCCTAATGGCAAATTTTAGATGAGTATTGACTTTGTTTAGACATGTTTTGGACTCTTTTTGGGCAGCCCTCCCTTTCATCCGAATTTTTCTTTTTCTTTCTTTCTTTTCTCTACTTCCTTTATTCCAAATTCCAAGTCCAAATCAAGAACAATATCAAGCTTTGAAAATCAAAGTTCTCACTAAGACAAGGCATATACATGTGAGTTAAATGCAAGCGTTATCTTTTATTTAATGTTCTATATTGTGTTTGTTTGTAAAGGTTAGATATAAATGAATTTTATGTCCTAATTGATGTGGGATTAATTTGGTGCTATGATGGTGGTTTAAACAAGATTATGTGGCTAATGGAGTGGTAGTTTATATCTTATATGAGTGTTGATATGTGAGAATGAATGTTGTGGAAGTGATATGAACAACTGAGAAGTTGAGGAGTAGATTGAAGTGTGATTAGTGTTTTGATGATTAGAAGTAGAATTTATGTTGTTAGGATAGTGTTTGAATCATATAACAAGCTTTGGAAAGTTTGGATTAAGTTTGGGGAATTTTTGAAAGTGAACAAAGTTGTAATAAAACAGGGGAAATCAAAAACATTTTCGTATAGGCTAAATTTTGGTCGTACGCCGGCATCTAGGGCTTTTAAGCCGCCGGCTTACAGGCGATGTTGGAAGCGAACAGAATCAAATTTCTTAAAGCCGTTCGAACGCCGCCGGCTTTCACTGGAAAAGTCAGCCAGGGTTCATTTTTTTTCACATTGTACGCCGGTTACTAGGATTCCAAAGCCACCGGCGTAGAGTGAAAAGCTGCCAGCGTACATGGATAAGCTGCAGGCGTGTACCTCTCGGTACATTTTGGAAATTTGAATTTGCATTCTACACCCGCGCAAAGCCGCCGGCGTAGAATGAGGCAGCCGGCGTACCCTTGAATGCTGCCAGTATTGGCAGTGTTGATTTTCAGAGTGTTGAACACCGGTTTAAAGCCGCCGGCTTTGAGTGCTGGCGTATCCCCTGTGATCTTGAATTTTAAAAACTTTCTTTAAAATTTTTCGAAGTTTGATATATGATCAATTAAGTATTTGTTAAGCGATCTAGGATATAATAGGATGTTTAAATGCTTTATTTATGACTTTGTATTAATTTATTTGGATTTCTTTGATTTATTGTATTTTCAACAAGTTAATTAGTGCTTAAGCTAAATGTGAAATTTAATATTGTTTTAAACAGTGATAGATTCTCGCCTAGCTAACCCTATTAATTCCCGAGCTATATCAGGTACGTGGTAACTTGCTTGTCTCTTTGCTAGGATAAGCATCAAAATCAAACTACCTTAAATTAAGAAAATCCTATTGATATATGAGTGTTGATTGTCTTTGTTTGCTGTTGAATCTGGTTCGGAGAGCGGCACCCTGCTCAGATTGGGGGCAGGGTACTTTCTCATTATTGGATAGAATTGTTTAGGAGATATGAGTATCCGAGCTACTCATATCAACCCCCTGAGCGTCGTGATACGTTACTCAGGATCTCCTAGTATTACGGGCTACGTCGGAAGGTGGGGCTGCCTAGTCTGTATGAACAGTAAGGACCACTCAGGGAGGCGGACGTAATACTAGATCCTTGTTGTCCGGAGTTTGAATACTCCCGTGTTGTTTTACTAACTAAAGACTTAACAATAAACCATTGATTGTTGCATAATGCATTAGTCTAAGAATGTGTGATCTACTTCGCATTTTGTATTCGTTACTTGTGTACTGGGCCTTTGGCTCATAATTTATCCATTTCAGGTGATGACTCCGATGAGTTCTATACGAGTATGGGGTACGAAATCGACTTTGAAGATTTTCTTGATGGGTTGGAGGATTAGAGATAACCATGGACTCAATGGAACCCTATGAATGTAATAGATTAGATGTGATTCCTTTTGATTGATAATGTAATTATAGTGTTAGTTGAGTTATGTTTTGAAGATTTTGTTAAGGCTTGTAAGAAGCCTTTGGATGTAATATGTATATATATATGTACTTAGCTATTTAGAAGTTAAGTTGTACTCCTTTATAAAATGTGTTGATAGTGTAGTAGTATAGCTTCACTTAGGGTTTTAAAAAAATATATATACGTATGTATTATGAATTCTATTATATTGTCTATATGGAATTAGATAAACAATTACTCAAACAATTCTTTCAGACAACCTTACATATAATCTTATAGGTTATATGTGGTTGGTGAACTGTTATTGTCTATTTCAAATATAGGGGTGATAGCGGGTCCTTATAGTTGGTATCAGAGCGGAGTTTGATTAATTGTTTATTTAATTGTAATAATTATTTAAGACTTGACCTAGACACAATTAAGTAGTATAGAAAAGAGTTAAGTTATCCAAATAGTTGTGTATAATTTCCTTCTTGCTTGTTTTATATACTTGTTATTTGTTTTCTTGTTTACTAATTGCTTATTGTTTGTTGATGACTTGTTGAATTGTTTGTTCATTTATATATGAATGTAAATGTTAACTTGATAAGTTTTGCTGATGTAGGATTGATATACATGTGTGAATGTGTGTTGAATATATGTATACAATTGTAAAGATGGACAGGTTGAGGAGGTCTACAAGGCAACATTCTGATAGAGAAAGTATGCCACCACCACGGTCATTGTCTACATTTGCTCCTACTTCATCTTCTACACCGAGTAGTGAGACTACTCCATCGCCTGCATCGGCTTCAGCTTCACAAGTTCCTCCACCGACTCAGATTCCTCCACCTCCACCTATGCCACCCATTCCTCCTATGTCACAAATACCCACTGGTGATCCAAATTCGATGTATAGTATGATGAGGGACATGATGGCAATGATGCAGCAGTATCAGATGATGATGTATCAACAAACTCAGCATCTCATGCAGCAAGGTAACCAGCAGGGAATGAGACCAAATGAGGTTGCTTCTGTAAATGATCAATCCAACCAAATCAAGTTACATGATTTTAGCAAGATGGTTCCAGAATTTGATGGCACTAGTACTGATCCTACAGTAGCTGAAGGTTGGATAGAGGAACTTGAGAAAACATTTGCAGCTAGTAGAACACCGGAAGATAATAAAGTGGATTTAGCGGTTTACATGATGAAGAAAGAGGCTTACAATTGGTGGAGATTAACTAGTGGAAATCTACAACAACCCATATCATGGAATGCATTCAAGGATATATTTTTCACCAAGTATTTTCCAAATTCAGTAAGGGAAAGGATGATAGCTGATTGGCTGAACTTGAGACAAGGGAGCAAGACTATAGATGAATACTATGGTGAATTTTGTAGACTGTTGCGCTTTGCTGGAGGTGATTACCGGGATGAGAATGAAAGTTCAGAAATTTCAGAATGGACTGAATGAAGAAATCCAAAGTGAAGTGAAGAAATTTGAGTTGCATACCCTATCAGATACTGTGGCCAAAGCTTTGCTAATGGAGCAAATTCAGAATGATAGTAGAATTAGAAGAGCAAAGAGAGCTGCATTTCTGGGAAAGAGACCGCTTCCACTTCATCCTATGATAATTATCGGGTGTTGGTAAAGGAAAGAAGCCATTTATGGGACGACAAGGAAATCAAAAGCCGACATATAAAGCTCCTACACTTGCATTTGAAAAGAAATGTTTTAGGTGTTATGGTCCTCATGAGTTGTCCGATTGTAAGTGGACTCCCAATGCATGTTTTTCATGTGGTCAAGTTGGGCATAAGTCTAAAGAGTGCAAGAATCCGAAACTACCACCGGTCTTCTGTGCATATTGCAAGCAGAGAGGTCATCATATTGCTAATTGCAAGGATCGACCTAATGTTAAGAGTGGAGTTGATATAGAGAAGGGAAAGACAAATGCAAGGGTTTTGCTTACAGCAATTGAGGATACTCCTCAGTAGACACTTTGGCAGGTATACTGAGTGTTGCTAATAGGGATGCATATGTGCTGATTGATACTGGAGCAACTCATGCTTGTATTTCTGAAAATTTTATGAATGATTGTGAGCTTGTCTCTGAAATGTTGATTGATCGTATGTGTGTGACTACTCCGTTGGTGATTGAAAATAGCATCCTTGTGTGTGTAAAAATATAAGTGTTGTGATTTCAAATGTGAACATGCCTATTGATATGATAGTATTGCCTTTATCTGATTTTGATGTGATTTTGGGAATGAATTGGCTAAATCATTAAGGTTACGATTGATTGTAGTAAGGCGGAGTTAAGTTTTGGCTTGATTGAAGGGAGTTTCACATATAAATTGGAGAGGCTAAGACCTGGAGTATGAAGTTTATGGAGCTATGGGAAAAACCAGTTGTGGCAGCTATAAATATTGAAGAAGTGGATATCAAAATGACGCCAATTGTGAATGAGTTTGTGGATGTATTTCCCGAGAAGTTACCTGGATTACCACCGGATCGGGAGATAGAGTTTGGAATTGAAGTATTGCCTGGAACAGTACCTATCTCTAAAGCTCCATATAGAATGGCTCCAGCTGAATTGAAAGAGTTGAAGTTACAATTGCAAGAGTTACAAGATTTGGGCTTTATCAGACCGAGTATATCGCCCTGGGGTGCTCCTGTGCTGTTTGTCAAGAAGAAAGATGAAAGTTTACGCATGTGTATTGATTACAGGGAATTGAACCGAGTTACTATTAAGAACAAATACCCTTTACCTAGGATCGATGATTTGTTCGATCAGTTAAAGGGAGCCACAGTGTTTTCTAAGATCGACTTGAGATCAGGATATTATCAACTCAAGATCAAATCGCAAGATATTCAGAAGACAGCTTTCGAACTCGGTATGGACACTTCGAGTTTTTGGTGATGCCTTTTGGGTTAACCAATGCTCCAGCCGCATTCATGGATTTGATGAATAGAGTCTTCAAGGATTATCTGGATTCATTTGTCATAGTATTCATTGATGATATTCTGATATATTCTCGGAACAAGGAAGAGCATCGAGAACATTTAAGACTTGTATTACAAAAACTCGAGGGAAGAAACTTTATGCGAAATTTAACAAGTGTCAGTTTTGGTTGGAAGAAATATCCTTTCTTGGACATATTATTTCAAAGGAAGGTATTTCAGTTGATCCAATGAAGATTGAAGCCATTTTGAAATGGGCAAGACCTACTAATGTGAGTGAGATTAGAAGTTTCCTTGGATTAGCTGGATACTACCGAAGGTTTGTTGAAGGATTTTCGAAACTTGCATCCCCATTAACAAAGTTGACACGGAAGAATACTAAGTATGTGTGGGATGACAAGTGTGAGAGGAGTTTTGAAGAGTTGAAAGAAAGATTGATATCAGCTCCTATTTTGGCACTGCCTGTTAGTGGAAAGGAATTTGAGGTTTTTAGTGATGCGTCTATCCAAGGACTCGGTTGTGTTCTCATGCAAGATGGAAAAGTTATAGCTTATGCATCAAGGCAACTAAAACCCCATGAGAAGAATTATCCGGTGCATGATCTTGAGTTGGCAGCAGTGATTCTCGCATTAAAACTTTGGAGACATTATTTGTTTGGAGAGAAATGCAAGATCTACACGGATCACAAAAGTTTGAAATACATATTCACACAGAAGGAGCTTAATATGAGGCAAAGAAGATGGCTTGAGTTGATTAAAGATTATGATGTGGAAATACTTTATCATCCTGGAAAAGCTAATGTAGTAGCAGATGCACTCAGTAGGAAGAAGCAAATGAATGATGTGACTTTGATTTCTAGTCAAAGAGAGATTCAGATGGATTTCATGAAGTTAGAACTTGAAGTTACATTAGAGCAAGTTGATGTGATATTGGCTCAATTATCCTTGCAACCGACAATTTTGGAAAGGATTAAACAAGTTCAAAAGGAAGATGATGAAGCTAAAAGAATAAAGATAGCCATTGGTGAAGGGAAGAGAAAAGAGTTGAGGATTGATGAGGATGAAGTTATTAGATATGGGAATCGACTTTTTGTGCCATATGAGTTGAGAGAAGAAATCCTGAAGGAAGCTCATTCATCTTCATATTCGATCCACCTGGGAACCACCAAAATGTATAGAGATTTGAAGAAAAATTTATGGTGGGAAGGTTTGAAGAGAGATATTGCTCAATATGTTTCCAAGTGTTTGACTTGTCAACAAATAAAAATCGAGCATCAACGACCCGGAGGAGAACTTCAACCTTTATCCATACCTGAATGGAAATGGGATGATATCACTATGGATTTCATATCGGCTTTACCCAAGACTATCGCTAAATATGAAGTTATTTGGGTAATCATGGATGGATTAACGAAATCGGCTCATTTCATACCTTTGAGGGTTGGAGATTCCTTAGAAAGAATGGCACATATCTATATCAAAGAAATAGTGAGACTACATGGAATTCCGAAGACAATTACTTATGATCAAGATTATCGCTTTGTCAGCCGGTTTTGGAAAAGTCTACATGCCTCTTTAGGTACTCAACTTCAATTTAGTACTGCATTTCATCCACAGACAGACGGGCAATCGGAAAGAATGATTCAAATCTTGGAAGATATGCTTAGAGCATGTGCTCTAGATTTTGGCAATAAGTGGGATACATATTTGCCACTTGTTGAATTTGCCTACAACAATAGTTTCCAAGTAACAATTCAGATGGCACCCTATGAAGCACTTTATGGTAGGAAATGCAGATCTCCAATACACTGGGATGAAGTCGGGGAAAGAGTTATTTTGGGTCCAGAATTGGTACAACAAGCAGTGGATAAAATCCAAGTAGTTAAGCAAAGGATGAAAACGGCTCAAGATCGGTATAAAAGCTATGCTGACATGAGGAGAAGACCATTGGAGTTTGAAGTTGGCGACCATGTGTTTCTTAAAATTTCTCCAACAAAAGGGATTATTAGATTTGGAGCTAGAGGCAAATTGAATCCAAGGTACATTGGTCCGTATGAGATTCTAGAAAGAATTGGACCATTAGCTTATCGATTGGCTCTACCACCAAATTTGTCGGAAGTGCATGATGTATTCCATGTGTCACAACTTCGAAAATGTATATCAGATCCCGAAGCTATCATTTACACATCAAGAGGTTCAACCGAATTTGAGCACAGTTGAGAAGCCGATCAAAGTCTTGGATAGAATTGACAAAGTGTTGAGGAGAAAAATAATCCCTTATGTGAAGGTCTTGTGGACTGGACAAACCGAGAGAGAAGCAACGTGGGAGCCCGAGGATGAAATGAAGCAAAAGTACCCCGAGTTATTTGAATAGTGTTTAAGGTAAGCTAAGTTTCGAGGACGAAACTTTTTGAAGGAGGAGAGAATGAAATAGCCATGAATTCCTTAAATTATATATTAATGTGTTATTGAAATGAAATATATATATATATATATATATGTGTGTGTGTGTTTAGTTAATATAGTTAGTGAATGTGTTAGACATGTGTTATTTTGTATGTGTATAGTATTATGGAATTAATATTATTGTTTGATATGTATAAATGTGTGTATAGTATAATGAATAAATGTGTCTTTTGTAAATTATTATGCATGTGTTATGTTTAGAATTTAGTAAATTTACTTTTGAATTGTTTAGATTTATGACAGAAATTTTGGTAAACTTTAAGTCCACTTTTTAAGCCTAAATACAACTCAAATGCATTTGAAATTTACCCAAATTACTCCTAGGACAAATATACCCCTAATGGCAAATTTTAGATGAGTATTGACTTTGTTTAGACATGTTTTGGACTCTTTTTGGGCAGCCCTCCCTTTCATCCGAATTTTTCTTTTTCTTTCTTTCTTTTCTCTACTTCCTTCATTCCAAATTCCAAGTCCAAATCAAGAACAATATCAAGTTTTGAAAATCAAAGTTCTCACTAAGACAAGGCATATACATGTGAGTTAAATGCAAGCTTTATCTTTTATTTCATATTCTATATTGTGTTTGTTTGTAAAGGTTAGATAGAAATGAATTTTATGTCCTAATTGATGTGGGATTGATTTGGTGCTATGATGGTGGTTTAAACAAGATTATGTGGCTAATGGAGTGGTAGTTTATATGGAATTAGATATACAATTACTCAAACAATTCTTTCAGACAACCTTACATATAATCTTATAGGTTATATATGGTTGGGGAACTGTTATCGCCTATTTCAAATATAGGGATGATAGCGGGTCCTTACAATAATCCTCCATCCTTTGAACCTAGCACACATCTCCTCATAAATTGATCAGCACAAGTCCGAAACAGGTATGGATCATCCTAGATATAATATTTCCAATAAGAGAAAGACTTTCTCTTTTGATGTGTATTGAATTCTTGATGGATTATTCAAGAAACTAAGTAGTTCACTATATCTACAAACCATGGAATATCATCATTATCAAGTTGCTCATTTATTCTCAAAATAGTATGAAGTTTCTCCTTATGAAAGTGATCATCTATTTCAGCTTCATCCAAGTGATCTAAATGAGGATTTTCCAACCTAGAAAAGTGATCAACAACAAGATTGTCCACTCCCATCTTATCTCTTATCTCTATATCAAATTCTTGTAATAAAAGAATCCACCTACTTAGTCTAGGTATAGCATCTAATTTATTAAGTAAATATTTTAGAGCTGAATAGTCAGTGTATACTATTGTTTTATATAAGATTAAATATGATATAAACTTATCAAAAGTAAAGACCACTACTTGTAGCTCTTTTTCTATTGTTGTGTAATTTACTTGTGCTTCAATTAGAGTTTTACTAGCATAATATATTGGTTGGAAATACTTTTCTCTCTTTTGTCTTAACACAACACGTATGGCATAATCACACATTAGTTAAAAAGGTAAGTTCCAATCTAATGCCACCATTATTAGGGCATTAGTTCATTTAGTTTTTAAGAAGATGAAAGCCTTAACAGATTCATCATTAAACTAAAAAATAACATCCTTTTTAAGTAAATGTGTAAGAGGCCTGGTTATTTTTTAAAAATCTTTTATAAACCTTCAGTAGAAACCACCATGTCCTAGAAAACTTCTAATAGCCTTAACTAAAGAGGGATGTGGCAACTTAGAAATGGTCTCTATCTTAGCCGAGTCGACTTCTATTGCCTTATGAGATATCTTATGGCCAAGTGCCATCCTCTTTTGTACCATGAAATGTCACTTCTCCCAATTGAGCACAAGATTGGTTTCTATACTTCTTTTAAGCACTTTTCTAAATTCTCTAAGCACAAATCAAAAGAATCACCAAAAAATGATAAATTGTCCATAAAAACCTCCATGCCATCCTCTATCAATCCCTGCAATAAAGCAAGCATTCATCATTGGAATGTAATAGGAGCATTACACAATCCAAATGGCATTCTTCTATAGGCAAAAGTACCAAAAGGACAGGTAAAAGTAGTTTTCTCCTGATCCTCAGGTGCTATCGGGATTTGAAAATAACCTAACATCCGTTTAAGAAACAATGATAAAGATGTCTTACTAATCTTTTAAGCATTTGGTCAATAAAGGGAAGGGGCAAATGGTCTTTTCTAGTAGCTGAATTAAGCTTCCTATAATCAATATAAACTCTCAATCCTGTGATAGCTCTCATAGAAATTAAGAACTACTATCATTCCTCCCTTTTTAGGTACCACCTATACCGAACTCACCTGAGGGCTATCCGATATAAGATATATTATACCAGCATCCAACAATTTTATCACTTTCTTTTTTACAACTTCTCTCATATTGGGATTAAGTCTTCTTTAAGGTTGCATAACCGGTTTTGCACCTTCATCTAAGCTAATCTTATGAGTACAAAAGGAAAAATTGATCCCCTTGATATTAGCTAATTTCCAAGCAATTTCTTGCTTGTGTTTCCTAAGCACTCTTAATAATTCATCTTTTTGTTTTCAGTTAAATTAGCAAAAATGATCACAGGAAACTTAGCATCATTCTCTTAAAATGCATAATCCAAATAATTATGCAAAGGTTTTAATTCTAAGAGTGGTGGATCTTCAATAGATGGTTTAGAAATCATCATATCATCCCTATTGATTTTTAGAAATCCATCTTTATTAAGTTCTTGTTTTTCATCATTGAGTAGTTCTACCGGTTGCAAACTTTTAGAATTAGTAATGTCATCTTTGTCATCAACATTCAAAGTTACTTGAAGAAGATCCTTACATAACAATTCTGATAAATAAGATTCAACTGTAAAATCAACTAAATCCATAGAAAAACATGAATCATCATGGCTCATTGAATCCTTCATAGCAACAGGTATATTCACTATGACATTCTCTTCACCAACTCTTAGGATTAATGTCTCATCCACTACATTTATGATAAACCTAGTAGTTGCTAGAAAGGGTTGCCCTAATATTAAGGGAACATCAACATCCTTGTTCATATCTAAACTAACAAAGTCTACAGGGAAGATGAAGTTCTCTACTTTAACTAGGACATCCTCAATAACTCCTCTAGGATATTTAATAGACCTATCAACTAATTGTAGGCTCATGAGGTGGGGAGAGGGTCTCCTAATCCTAGCTCTTTAAATAATTTATAAGGCATTAAATTAATATTGGCCCCTACGTCAACTAAACGTTTTGTACATCCAAATCTCGAATAAAACATGGAATAGTAAAGCAACCTGGGTCCTTTAGCTTTTTAGGAATTTTGTTTTGAAGAATGGCCAAGCACCCCTCGCTAAGCATGACATGAGAGAGATCTTCTAACTTTTTTTTGTTGGAGAGAAGATCTTTTAAAAACTTGGCATATCTAGGTATCTACACAAGGGCTTCAACAAATGGTAAGTTAATATGTAATTATTTAAAAAGGTCAAGAAATTTACCACATTGCTCTTCCTTGCACTGGTTCTTAAGCTGTGATGGAGAAGGAATTTGAGGTACATATTCTGATAGGGAAAACCTTAGGTATATTAAACCTAAGACCCAATGTTTGTCAAATGGAATTGAATCCCAAGGACCGTCTAAGAAACGTAGGTGGTAACCACGACCTGTTGCCTATATGGAGGCAAGAACCCTGGTATAATGAAGACGCCATAACCAATGATAGAGTTCCAATTGATAAGTCAAAGGATTTGAATGCCATGAATGAAATCCAATAAGTGAATGAACATGTTCAATCAAGAACACACTGTAAACCCCTAGTTTTTATGACAATTGTAAGCTTAAATCTTAAATCGGGAAGTCAACCGGGAACCCTAAGTCAGCAATTCCCTATTAAAATGTAACAGTTTAGATCCGACATTCCCGTATTTTTCAACCCTAGAAGAATAAATAGGAGTTATGTGTGTGGTATTGTGTATAATTATATAAGAAAAATTTAAAATATCAAATTAGATAAAATTCGGTTTATTTCGAGCCCGATCAGATATGGTCCTCAAAAAGCATGTCTCAGGGCTCAAGAATTTAAAAATATTTTATTAATACCATTAGATTTGTAATTTTATAAGGATTTCAAAAATATCAGTTTTATAACTACCGATATTAATTTTTGTCTCTTACATTATTTTATACTATTCATTGTATAATACTACTTTACATTGTTTAATGCCTATACTTTATTACCATTGGACCTTATTTTTTACCATTCATCTATTTTTACTTTTTACATTTACCATATCTCTTTTTTTACATCAACCACTCATATTACATCTCTTAATCATCAAAACAATTAAAGAAATAAATTTTTTCCCTTTTCCTTTACAATGTCCGGCGCTACATATATATATATATATATAATATCTATTTTTTTTCTTTTTGATTTAATTTAATTCCACACCAACTTCACTTTTATTCTTCTATAAATACCACCTCCTCCCCTTCATTTCTTACACCACTCTTCCGATATAAAGTTACCATGCCAAAATACTCTATCAAACACTCTCTCTAAATTCTCTCTTTTACTACCAACAGACCCTCTTTACATTTTCAAACAAATCCTCTCCAAATACTATCTACTTTACCAAAATTATAACCTTTCTTCTCCATTTCTCTTACAAATTCTTTAAGGTAAAATTCTTATTTCTTTCATACAACCATGTCATGTAACTTAATATGACCATGATGGTGTTTCCTAAACTTCAATGTTATGGAAATAACACTATGTTCATGTTTTGTTCTTATTCATGGAGATATCTTTTCTATCTTATTATATTATGTTGTTTTATGTCGTTGTTTATTTGCTACTCTTGTTATATTTAAATATCTATTTTTCGCTTTCATTTTAATTTATAATCGAGACGTAATTTATTCTTTGTCCCGAGAGCCTTGACTCCCAATACATGACATATATGACAATACATGACAATACTTGACTATATCGTTGATCTTGTTTAAATTGTTATTTTCGCTTTCGTTTTAATTTATAATCGGGACAGAATCTATTCTTTGTCCCAGGAGCCTTGATGAAGCTGAGACTCCCAATACTTGATTTTATTATTATAATTTCTCTTATTTGTTATTTTGTGTGTACTATGTTATGATATATGAGTGTACTCATATTATTGCAAGATTCATAGTGTTGATCGAATAATAAGGGATGAGGTCTTATTTGACAAAGAACAAAACAAATATTATCATCAAGAAAAAGGAATCCTAAACTTAAAGTTTTTCCATAACAAGTAACAAATTTTCGACTAAAACAAACCTACCATGAGATGATAGTTTATGCCTTGTCAAATTTTCTTAAAGAAAATCATGACTTGTCTTTTAAACTAAAGGAGGATTATTTAACTTTGATAACCTCTTTTCATAAATAAGTTTTTCTTAAAAATATACTTTATGAAAATCTATAATCACTAAGAACTCACAAGTTTTTAAACCTAGATAAAAAGGGATTAATAGATTTAGTAAAAAGGGTCCAAATGTAAGAATAGTTTTGAAAGAAAGATCTAAGGATCATTTTGTAATCATCATAAAGGTAAAGGAATGAGAATAAAAATGAAATCTTTTAAGATGAATCAACATTCTAAACTATATTTCAAAAACTTTTCAAAGTAGAAAACATGATTTTTTTTTCCAACCATCAAGGGACATTGTCTTGATAAAAATAAAAAATTAGACAATAACACTTGAATCATGAGTTTAATATGAGTTTACTTATGTAGGAATAAAGTTTCTCAAACTATATTGATAACTAAGTATTTATCAAAAGGCTTTGAATGAGGAACGCTTCGAAATTGTTTGTTTTGAAGATTGGAATTTTTGTAATGATTCTGTGATAGTTAGGTTTTCAACCAAAACGACCATATATGATGAAAACAACCTTAGAAATAGATATATTTTTTCGGATAGGTAGAAATCGGTATATAATATGCGAAATTCCGAGTTAAAATGAGAAAGTTATGGACATTTTAAGTTGGAATATCCTTCAATACGAAATTTGACGAACTTAGCAAATTAGTTGACAAATTTCTTTAGAACTTTCAAGAAATACTCATTGTGGGTGTTATTTTTGTTTAGGTAACGAGGAAGACGAATTTCCATACCCCGAGGACTACTTTGATTAAGGAGATTCGCCATAGCTGAGTGTGTTCATTATTTAAAATTTGTGCTTAAGATTTTGTTTGTAAAATAGTGGCATTAAACTTAGGAAAAGATAAAATTGGAAATGTGCATGTGAATTATCCTTCAATGAACGAATGTTAAGTATATAGAAATGGGAATTGAGTATAATTTATGATTGTTTAGCTAAATTTTGATGTGTCTAAAATTGCTATGATCACCTTCAATGAATCAACTAATATGTCATGATATTATAAATAAGTTGTACATGCATACCATGATTGCGTCACATTGCATTGGTTATTATACATTTGGTGGGACAAATATATAATAACTAGGCTTAGTGCCCGTAATTCTGTTTGGAGGTAGAGTAGGCACTAGTATTAACTACAATTTTTATGGTGGTATAGGCACCTGAAATAACTATAAAGGTTTGATTTTAAAACTATGGTCATATGGGCCTGTAACACCTAACCTTGAATAGAGGGCGCAAATCCATTCGACATATGATTCTCGAAAAATCATATGAATTGTTTGCTCACGTGCTTGTGCATTTCATATGCTTACTTAAATAACTTGTTATGCTTTGAAATTGTTGAGTACTTGTTTTTGGTAATGAATCTCACTAAGCCCGTTAGCTTACTCCCTTATAGTTATCTTTTGCAGCACACTTACTTGTGGCTTCAACCACTAGGTGATTTTACTCAGGTAATACTTTTCGGGATAATAAGCTCTTTGAAGAAGATAGATCTTAGTTGTAGGTATCGGCTTCTCGTTGAATTTTCCTTATGTATATTTATTAAAGACATTACTACCAGACTGTAGAAATCTTATTTTGAAGGGGGTATGCCCCTTAAAATTATGTAAAAACTTAAAACTATATTTATCGTTGTGATTTCCATTCTTAATTGTTTATGCATGCCTTCTTAAGCAACTCGTTGCAAAGATTGGTCCTCTATATTGGTGAAAGTATGCCTTACATTTGGTGTCTAAACTTATGAGATGACTAAAGTTGTCATACTTAAGTTTAAATATTGAATATGGCAAACTGTCACATTTAGGGTACCATTTGGGGCGTGACACACACAAAGAGAAAACTCTCAATTTCATTTAAAAGAAATAACTCATAATCTGATTATTACATTGGATATCTACTAACCTACATATATAGGCTATTACAAGGCGGTTACATAATCGTAACTAAAAATAGAATTGTAGCAGTTACATAACTAACAACGCAACTGAAATACATAATTATGGTATTCACATAACTGACAACGAAACTGAAAGACATAATTATAATTAATTCTACATCAATAAAAATAAAGAAATTTGAAAAGCCACAAAAGAAATTCCAAAAGTCATCAAATTATAATTGAGGCCGGCAGTATACTGTGCAGCAGCTCCACAACTTCAATCTTTCGAGTCCCAAACTATTTTGTACATATCCTTAGTTTGCTTGACTCGGGTTTTCAGCATTGAAACTCTAGCTATTGAATCTACAATCTCTTGTGTCATGCCCCGAAGGGTACCTTAAACGTAGCAGTCCGCTGTACACAATATTAAAGTCTAGGAATGACCACCTCAGTCATACAAAGGCTTCCATACTATGTACAAGACGTCTAACACATGGAGGAGACACATCGGAGTGATACATTTCATATTAATACAACTTAAGTAACAATGTAAAAGAAATACAATTCAATATACTTCAATTACAATTCATCAAAAGATTTTACTACATAAAACTATTACAAAGCAATTCACAAAACCTAGCTAATATCTTCAAGTATTCTTACTTCCTGTCGGAACCTCGAGGTCATACTCGGCTCCAGACATCTCGATCCCCACGTAGCATTTTTCCGTCAACCTGTTTATTCAAACATCTATTGGAGTATAAGCTACACTAGCTTAGTGAGAGTTCTCCTAATTTCGTATCATAACAAGCAAGTTATAAATCATCCATATGCTATGCATGAAACAAACACATGAGCAGACAATTATGTATGGATATTCGGAACCGGTACACAGAACGAATTTACACCCTCCGTATCTAAGGGTTAGGGATGGTATTGGAAGTCTACACGACCTACTGCTAGTCCCCGATCCCCTCATCTCTTAGCAATCGACTCGGCTCGGCTCATTCATGGAATGCATCCCTGGTGCGCTTTAGTTCCCTATGAATGAACGCTGATATCGAGTCTCATTCTCCAAACGTAACCTCGGACCATACCGATCTTCTTGCGTAGGAGTAGCACGCTACCACATGTAACTCGACCGATGCGATGTCTGACCAATTTATTTTTGCTTAGGTCAAGTTATTCATACATTCTTTAGAGTGACCAACCAATATCATACATATAAACAAAAACAATATGAACAGTGCAGTTATCCAATCGATTCATTGTTTCGATATGCTTTAGTATTCTTTGACATACATACATCAAAGTCTTATCATCTATCCTATCCCCATTCATATCGGTTTTTATCTTATTCCTATAATTTTAATGCAACTAGCTACAAGCACAAGCAAGGTAACAAAATAAAAGGAAAAACTCACATGTCCATTGGACTCCGGTCTTTTAATCGAAATAGTCGGGTGGCAACGAATCCTCGAAAGCAAAGTCACCTAAGGTAACAAAATAAAAGGAAAAACTCACATGTCCATTGGACTCCGGTCTTTTAATCGAAATAGTCGGGTGGCAACGAATCCTCGAAAGCAAAGTCACCTAAGGAAAGAAATACCCAAATGAGTATTTCAACTCAAAACTAATCCATTCTATCTCATACAAACTATCAAGTTCATAATTCTCGTCCTACGTGGGAATTCCAACTTAAAACGGCCATAACTTGGTCATTTTAACTCGAAATTTAGCAAATTATATATCTACTTCGAAAAATATATCTAATTCTAATATCATATTTAAGTTTTGAAAACTTTTAAGCTTCGAAAAGATCTAAAGTCAACCTAGTTCTATGTTAAGTCTAGTGAATCTAGATTCAGCAATCCCGTGCACGAAATCTAAATAATAAATATGAGATAATTTCAAATTGTAGTTCGAAATTATATAAGAAAGCTTAAAAAGATCATATTTGCAAAAATTTAGTTCGTTTCGGACTTGAACGAAATCAGTTTCTAAAATTAGAATCTCGATAAGTAAAATAGTGAAAATATTTTGATAATACCATTAGACTCGTGGAGCATTGTTGTTTATGAGGTCTTAATCATTTACATGGGCCCGCTTCTCATTCCATTTGTGGGAATTTTAGGATCTACAAACCGTCTATAAGGATTTCAAAAATATTAGTTTTAGAATTTTTTGGTATCTAAAAATATCATATATAGGCCGTTTACGTGTATTTTCTTTACTACCGGTATTTTAATTATCTAATCTAATATTCATAATACTATTTCTACTATTCATTATTATTTCACTATCTTTACTTTTTCTCACAACCTATTCTTACACACTACCGTACCTATTTCTTACAATTTACTTTTCCCATAAAACTTTCTTCACATCATACCATAGATATTATTACTTTTCATTAAAAAAAAAATACAAAACAATGAAATCTCTCTCTCTTCATCATCAAAATCGGTGCCATCCTCCCCCATGAATATCCAATTTATTTTCTTTTTCATTTTATTTTATTACATCTAATTTCTACTCCAAAACTCTATAAATACCTCCTCCCTCCTTCATTCTTTTTCTACACTTTTTTACCTTAACAAAACTCTACCAAAATCACTTCTCAACTTCTCTCTCTACAAAGTTCCTCTCAAATACTCTCTTCATTTCTATCTCCATAAAACACCCATTTATCTTTAAAAAAATTTCTAAACACACCATCACCTATCTTAGGTAAAAGTTCTAAACCATCTTCTTATTCATGTCATGTAACATTACATACCATAATGTGTGTTTCCTAAGACCATAGTATTAAGGAAGCAACAATATATTCATATTTTATTCTTGTTCATGCACAAAATTTCTTTATGTTGTTATGTTATTTTATTGTTGTTATATTGTAATTATTATTACTCTAATATAGCTTCTATATGTTATTATATATATTTATGTATATTTTTCTTAGAGCTTAAGTGTTCACTAACCTAACATCTTATTATTATTGCTCCTATTATTATGCTTTTTCTTTTCTTTTTTGGACTAGTCCATTCCCAGTCCCGGAAAACCTTAATGAAGCTAAGGCTCCTGATACTTGACCTTATTATTATGATTATTTGCTTCTTAAATCGCTCTCTATCTTATTATGTGATATTCTCATCTTTCTCATAACTACATAGTCTCATTCATGCATGGACATATTGATGTTGTCTCAACAAAAAGAAAGGAGGAGTTTTTCTTTAATACAATGAGACTAAACTCTTTCTAAAATAAATTTTTGTCAGTTAGCAAGGATTTTTCCATCAAAGGACTTAAATGTTATTTTTAATAAATTCTTTTCAAAAACTTAGACAAGCTCCTCATGAAACTTTAAGGTATTAATAAAGAGAATTTTTTCAAAGATTTAACTAAGTAGATACACACTCTCTTTTCAAAATAATAACATGAATATTTTGGTTTAAAACTTTAACGTTGATAATTCTTTATTATGAAAATTCTTCATAAAAACTTATTTATAGGGTTTTTACCCACTTCATGATAAAAAATAAGAACTAGATAAGTTTTCAAGATAAAATAGAAATCAACTCACTAGTTTAGAAATCCACTTAGAAATAAAAATTTGCCAACAACCTAAGAAAGTAAGTTTCTAAATGGTAAACTCATTTTATAAGAGATAGGAAAACATAGAGATGATAAACTCAAAACATTAGGTATTATCAATAACTTAAGAAAAATTTGAAATTATTTCTTTTTAAATAAAATTGGTAGGAAACTTAAAAGACCAAATTTTAAGGTTGAAATTATCTTTAAAAAGTTAGGAAATAAAATATAAAAAGAAAACACTTATTTATAATGACTCAAAGAATTATAGTTTTCTTTCAAACCATTTAAGGAGAAAATTTTCAAAGTTCAACTTTTCAAACCTATAAAACAAGTTATTTTATGAAAAACAATTATTGAGACAACACCAATGAAGTCATGCATAAAATATGGGTCTATTTATGTATTGAAAAGATTTTTCAACCACATACATATCTATATATTTGCTTAAGGATTTTTGAAAGAAGAAAAGTTTAGAAAATTGTGTTTTCAAAGGTTGAGAAATTCGTGGTGAATCTGTACCCTACTGTTCTAATTCCTAAATAACCTTTAATGATAAAGACAACCTTAAAAATAGATAGATATTTTTGAGTAGATAGAAAATGATATATTATATGTGAAATTCCGAGTTAAAATAAGCACGTTATGGCCATTTTAAATTAAAATTTCCTTAAAACCGAATTTTGACAAATTTAATAAGATAAAGTTAGAAGATTTAAGTAGAATTTGGATGAAATACTCATTTAGGTATTTCCTTTATTTAGGTGATGAGGACCAAGATCTTCTCTTTCCCCATGATTACTTCGACTAATAGAGATCACCATAGTCGAGTGAGTTTTCCTTTAGGTCTTATGTATTCGTGCATGTGCTTGTAGGATAAAGCACTAGATGTTAGGAAAAGATAAAAATTGATATGCATGTGGGTTAGCATGGGAGCTATGTATGTGATTCGTTTTGTGTGATCAATAAAATATAACTATATCGAAATTCCATTGGTTGATTAATATAAATTATCTCTATGTATATTGTTGTGTGTGCAAATATTGATTGAACACCTTAAATAAATTAATGTCGAATCGAAAATCCCTTAAAACTAAATTACTCATGCATATCATTTAGAATATCATCTTCATATTTTTTTTTTCTATTAATCCTCAGTGTGGGATCGAAAAGGTAAGTTGCCTAACTACATCTTAAGGATTTAGGATGTACGGGGAGTATGACCTCATGGTGTAGCCGAGCAAGATCGATCACTTTGGGTAAGGAAAGCTCGAGGACTAATAGTACGGTTGATTAGAGCCCCAAGACGTCCGTAAATTTCAAGGAGGTCGATTATGACCCATAAAAGCATTCCCTAACCAAAAATAGAGGGGTAAATCTGTTGTACATATGATCCAGATAGTCATATGTATTATTTGATCATATGGTTGATTGCATTTCATATGCTTGTTTAATAGACACATTTGAATGTTTGTTATGAGTATTTTTGCATAAGGATTATCTTACTAAGCTAGGTATGCTTATTCCCCAGTAGATTTCTGGTGTTGTAGGATCTTTGTTTTTGCACCCGAGACCACCTTGACTGTTCGGGTATAACCTATTCTTTTGGAAAACTTTTGGAGGAATTCTATTTGAAGACTTAGATTAGATTTCCTTTAAAAGCTTCTAGTTTAAGTTAATTATCTTAGTAAGACTATGTTGTTATGGAGATTTATCAAGGAAATGCCCCATAGAAGTTGTAAGACCTTTTATTTTGATGAATCATAATCATATTGCTTGAATGTTCCGTTACCATTATCTTAAAATGCATAACTCCACCGATCTCCTTTTTGTTGTGAACGTATACCTTATACCAATATGAAAGCTTCCAAGTAACTAAAGTAGTCATTCTCAAATTTTAATATTGTGTACGATAGGCTGTTACGTTTAAGGTACCCGTTGGGGCGTGACATTTGCCTCTGCTTGCAAATTCCATTAGTTGCATGCAAACCAACCCATACTACATGCTTGCATTCTCATAAAATGTTATAGAAAAGATTATATTCTTGTTTCCAATTTCTTTTCAGCTTTTCTAAACTACTTTTAATGACATTGTATAGTAGCTAGTGTGATTTCTTCTAAACAATGATAAAACTAACCATAGAAACATAGTTAACTTTACCCCATTATTACCATTACCAAAAAATCTCAACACTACATAAAATCAAATAAATGATGCACTGTTACATCCCAAAGGGTATCCTAAACGTTGCAGTTCATCACACATAATATTAAAGCTGGAAAATGACCACAAAAATCATGCAATAACTTCGATATCACATACAATGCATGCTTTCAAGATAGTAGTAAACTCCAATGGGGTATTTCATTTAAGCATATAATAAAAGCATACAAGAATTTATAAATATAAATATGTAATCATCATGATCAAATATTTACACATCTTCGGGGCATTCTCCCATACTTAAAGTCTCAATGGTTGCAAAATATTCTTAAGCCAAAAGCATTTATCTATATCAAAAGCCTACTATAGAGATTTTTCTTAGAAGTCTACATCAAAACTTTATAGTGCAAACTTCTCCCAAAAACTCATAATAGCCTTGGCTCATACCTAACAAACAGGGCTCCTCGGAACCAACCATAAGTAGTCAAAATGTAGCAAAATGCTATAGGAGTATAAATAACACTAGCTTAATAATATAATTCCCCTCTTCAAAACATTACCATAATTCATACAAGTATTTAGTCGAGCATATGTACATGCAACAATCATATGAGCAAACAAATACATATGATTAACCGAAAACCATGTGAAGAATGGATTTACGCCCTCCATATCAGGAGTTGGGTGGTTATCGGCCCATACGACAATCATATTCTTTTAGACTTTCCAGCTCCTACTTGCTCATGTAGACTTCCTGGTTACTGCTGGCCACCACTACGATCCTTCGTTTCCCTACACGAAGAATAGTAGCGAAATGTAAAATGTGGCTCACTTCATGTTATGCATG
This sequence comes from Combretum micranthum, assembly GCA_024138025.1. Lineage (NCBI taxonomy): Eukaryota > Viridiplantae > Streptophyta > Magnoliopsida > Myrtales > Combretaceae > Combretum > Combretum micranthum. The sequence goes on from JAMXBD010000421.1 coordinate 475,024, forward strand.
ATTTATTTTAGTAATGATCTCTCGAAGAGTATTAGATTTCAAGTTAAAGGTGGACAAAACAATGTATCAAAAAATCACAATAAAATAAATAATTTAATCATCGGTTCAAGTTTTGATATGCTTATTTTTTATTCACCAAATATCACACGTCACACATATTTATCGTATACAATTCTTCATTTTATCTTTTTCTAACTTCTAGTGCCACTACTTACAAGCACAAATAATGAAATGTAAATGATAAGGAAATAACTCACTCCATGACGATCGATCCTAGTCATAATAATCTTCTAGGAAAGAAATATTGGGTCCTGCTTCGTCTAAACAAAAAAAATAACTGGTATGAGTACCTCATAAAGATGGTATTTGAATCCTAACTCTATTAATTGAAATTCATGTCTTTTTCCCGATTAGAGAAATTCTAATTTAAAACGATCATAACTTGCTCATGTTAAGTTGGAATTTCTCATATGAGTAGTCATTTTCTAGCTACTCAAAAAGATTTATCTATTTTTAAGGTTATTTGTAGTATTTAAAGCCATTTGGATCCCAAAAAAGAACGGTACAAATCCATCTTCTAAGTTCCAGCCCTTAAAATCATGCATTTTCCAAAGTTTTATAACACTTAGATACTCTAAAGCAAAAAGATAAATAAATCTTCCTTTGAAAAATCATTAGATATAATATTAACTCTTATGATATGCACAACCATAGTAATGTTGTTCCCAAAATCAATTTTTGCAAAACTACTTATTTTAAAGTCTTGGAAAATTAAATCTATGATAACTTTTTGAAAGAAAAATTAAAAATTCCATTTTGTTGTAAGTGAGGCATCTAATCATTAAAATTATTACCTTCTAATAGTTACTTGGTTTCATGAATATAATTTATTTTTCAAAACCTATTTTTCTTTATTGAATACCAAGTTTCATTCTAAGTTGGTTTAATTTAATAAAATGCCTTCATGGTTGATTTATTCCTAATCTTTAGTGAAATATTAAATTTGCCCACAAAGAACATTTGAAGTTGAAGAAAACATAATTGTGTGGTTATTTTATTTATTTTAAAAAATTCTCCTAAGTGTTAAAAATAAATTTTCTTAAGAGTTAAGTTTCAAAATAGTAAATTTCTTTATTTTTTTAAATTCCAATAAAACAATACCTTCACTTTATGACCATACATGCATATGAGTATATAATAAATACACATAAACTCATATAAAAATTAATGGTAAAAAAGCAAATAAGTAATATAGAGAAAAATAGAAGTCTTAGCTTATTATCAAGACTTCCTGGGACTTGAATGAATTCTAGTCACCTTAAATAAATAAGAAAAAATGAAAGAGAAAGAAAAGAAGGAAAAGAAAGAAAAAATCATGGAGGCCTTAAATTCATTTCAAGGCTTTCCAAGACTTGAAAGAATATCAATCTCATTAAAAAAACAAAGAAAGCAAAGAAATAATTATGGGAGTCTTAGGCTTTAAAAAGGCTCCCTAAGACTTGAATATTGTCGGTCTCATAAAATAAGCATAATAAGCAAATAAGAAGAAGAAGACAAAGAAAGAATATGAAGTCTTAGATTATTTTCAAGGCTCCCGGGACTTAAAAATGGACAAGTCCATTTTCGTTTTGACTTGATTTAGGATAAGTTTAAGACTAGAAATTGACTAGTCTTATTTATTGCATGAAATAAGTAATAAAGCATGAAATAGAGTATTAAATAAAAAGTTAGATTAGTGAGGGAAGGGAGAGAGAAGAGAGAAAAAAATTTTTAGTAGAAATATGTAAGAGAAGTTTAGTCAAAAGTAATGTAAAGTTTTATAGGGAAAGAAAATTGTAATAGTAGGTTTATAGGTTGTAAGAGATAGATAGTAAAAAAAAATAGAGATAGAAGAATAATAATGAATAGTAAACAACACAATTAAATTACCGGTAATAAGAAAAATATGTGTAGACAAGCTATATTTGATATTTTTAAAAGCTGAAAAAATTTATAATTGATATTTTACAATTCCTCATCTCATTACGAGTCTAAATATGTTTTCAAAATATTTGCATCATTTCACGTGTCGGGACCCTGATTTCGAAAACTGATCCTATTCGGGTTTGAAGCGAACGGATTTTTGGCGAATTTTATCTTTTTAAGTTATATGACATTTTTCCAAACCGTAATCTAAGATTATGTAATTTTTGTTGTTCTAAGGTTTTAAGTACGGGATTGTCAAACCTAGAATCTCTATATATCTCACTATTTGACCTAGGTGGCTATTAGGGCTTCCATTTGGATTCCAGTTCTAGGAAATTCTAATGAAGCTATCGCAAAATTTAAGGGTTTACATGCACAGCTTCCTTTGATTAACCGTCAGAGAAACAAACATAGTTGATTTTAAAAGAAAAAAAAGAGGTCTCCCCAGAAACATCATAGGTCAAACACATAAATTAACAATCTAAATAAATCATACGCAGATTCATAACTTATATCAATTTGCAATCAAAGGAGAGAGCCTAAAACCATCAAGTAGGTTCAAAATCCACTGTGACAAGCGATTATATTATACTTACTTCATGAATCTATGTTTTAAATTAATTAAATTACCTTTAATCTACCTTGATAAGTAAATAAAAAAGATCCCTTTCTCTTCCTCATGAAGCTGTTGTAGATTCTTTGCCTTCGCTCAAGGCATTATTAGCAGCCTAAATTTCCTCTAATCTCTTCCTCGTGAATGGAAAAGCTTCCACTCTAAAATTTTGTATGAATCTGATCAAGTTGTTAAGCCTTAACTCGACAGATTCTAACTCCACCTACTATTTCACCATGTCTTTGCATAATAAACTTAAGCAAAACAGTACGAACTTAAAAATCTACTAGATTATGATAGAGGAAGAGTATCCATATACCAATCTGATAGCAGAGTGTGTTTAGTTGTTACCTTGTAGTGGCCTTAGAACTAATGGTGAGATAAGACTGAGAACTGGTACTGTGGTGCTTGAGGTTGAGTGCCGAGAGGGAGACGTTGAGAAGTCACCGTCGAAGTGGGAGAGCTTCGAAGATGAAGACGATGGCCACGGCAAAGGGGGCTCTAATTCCATTTGTGTGCAGCACACTATACCATATCAATTACACTACACCGCTGTTAGGGTTAGTTTAGTTTATTTTCTTTTTAGGCTAAGCTTTTTCATGAAATAAGAGTATAAAACGTTGCAGCAACTAGAAAAAAGAAGGAATCAGTGCCAATTATATCTAACTACTATTGTTTAGTTCGAAGTTGTGAACCGAACTACGAACTAATCATCACTTATTGAACTGAATAGTGAACCGAACCGGTCTAAAAAATAATCAATTTTTTTGTTCAATTCAATTTGGTCGGTTTTTTTCCCATCCCTAACACACATAAACCCTGACCTACACGAGTAAAACATAGCCATTCCATCGTGTTGTGCTCCTAACTGTTCTTCAATCTTCATATATTCAGAAGAAGCACGAGCTAAACATGAATTCATTCTTTAGCTCATCAATCTTTGAAGGAATATGGTATAAACACGATTTAAAGCATTTGATCATGTTTCTTACTGAGTTCTTTCTTTTAAATTTTGCCAGAACTGGATGAAATCCTAGATAAAAGCCTTGATAAGAACACGATGAGAACATATTTAGTTGAGTTTCTCACCGTCTTCAATTCTTCAATCGCAAATCCACTTCAAATATAAACATGGAACAAACACGGTTTAATGTAATTAACCATGCTTCTCTCTATCTTCTAATTCTTCAAAAATAAATTAAACTCAACATGAGCATAGAAGCACGACAAACTGCATCTGATTGTACTCTTCTTAATTCTTTAACTTTTAAACTATAATTTTATTTAACTTGATCAACTTTTTTTCTAAAGCTCTTTAATCATCATTCACCTTTCACAAATAGAAAATTAACTAAGTGAAGTATCAACTCTTAGTAATAATTTATAAAAATATGCATAATTTACCGTGTTAATATACATACTAAAACACATATATCGCCATATCGCCTTCTCTCCATAGTATTAATTTGAAGGGTAAGATAGATGGGGATTGCAAGAGGAGCATAGATGAGGATAGCAAGAGGAAGCATGAATCATACATTTAGCAATGAGAGTAGCAACGGTTGCACATCATTTAATTAAGATATGATGATGCATCGCCCACTAAGGTCGCATTGAACATGTCGACCCAAACCGGTTGACCCGACCCAAAAATGATAATTGAACTTTAAACATACATTTATACTATATTATAAGTTTATAAAATATAATTAATATATTATGGTTGTGCTCTGTTTAAGGTATATGTCTTGTATCGATTTAATTGTTAATTAATGGACTTAATCTAAATATGGTTTAATTCAGTAATGTTATATACATTATGTAAGCTCCTAGATTTTTTCGGTAAATTTAAGCAAACCCTAAGAACTGGAAGTCAAACCGGAACCCTAAAGTTAACCTGGTTCTATGTTTAGTCTAGTGAATCTAGATCTGGTAATCCTGTGTTCTTAAACCCTAAATAAAAAAATTAAGGTAATTGTGGAAAATGGTTCATAATAATATAGAAAAGCTTAAAAATATCAGATTCATAATTTTCTAGTGTCTTTTGGATCCAAACGGGATCAGTTTTCAAAAACCATGCCCTGATACACCGGATAGTGAAAATATTCCGACAACACTAATAGGCTCCTGAAAATATGAGGTTTTCAAAAATATCGGTTTTAGAATTTTTTTTGTGACTAAAAATATCACATATAGGCCGTTTACGCGTATTTTCTTTACTACCGGTATTTTAATTGTCTAGTCTACTATTCATGATACTATTTTTACTATTCATTACTATTCCACTATCTCTACTTTTTCTTATACTCTATTCTTACACACTATCATACATATACCTTACAATTTACCTTTCTCATACAACTTTAATCACATCACACTTTACATATTACTTCTTTTTATTACAAAAAAACAAAATAAATCAATTTCCTCCCCCCTCTACATGCAAAACCGGTGCCCCCTCTCTCTCCATCAATCTCGTTTTATTTTCTTTTTCAATTTATTTAATTACATCTAATTTACACGCCAAAACTCTATAAATACCTCCTTCCTCCTTCATTCTTTCACATAACTCATTTCCTACTAAAACTCTACCAAAATCACTTCATAAAATCCCTCTCTCAAAATTTCTCCCAAGTTCTTTCTTCTCTCTATAAAACCATTTTCTACATAATACTATAACACATTCTATTCATCTTCAACAAACACATAACCTTAGGTAAAAATTTCTTACATATACTCATCATGTTCATACAACTTAGCATGAGCTTAGTATATGTTTCTTAGACTCATGAGAGTTAAAGAAGTAACAATATATTCATGTTTTGTTTTTATTCATGTTCCTATTTTTCATTATGTTCTTATTGTTATTATGTTGTTATTATTGTTATTATTATTTGTTCTAATCTAATTTCTATATAGTATTATGTATATTATGTATATATATTTCTTTAAAGCATATAAGGTCACTTGTTTATTTATTTATTTTTATGCTTTGCAATTTATTTATTTATTTCATGCTATTATTAATACTAGTGTTTTTAGTCTTAGACTTGTCCTTATCAAGTCAAAACAATTTTCTTTCTTTTCTCTTCTTTTCTTTTCTTTTCTTTTTGGGACTAGTCTGTTCTTAGTCTTGGGATACCCTAATGAAGTTAAAATTCCCAATACTTGACTTTACTATTATGCTCTTATTATATTTATCCTATTATGTTGTTTTTCTCATAGTTACATATTCTCATTCATGCATGAATATGTTGATATTGTCTCAACAACTAGGAAAAAGAATTTTCTTAAGTAAAGAAAAATAATAAATCTCTTTAAAAATAGATTTTTGTCATGTAAAAAATGATTTTCCCATAAAAACACAAAGTTTTATCTTAACAAATCTTTTCCAAAGTTAGAAAAGCTCATCACAAGTTTCTAATAACAATAGTATATAGGATTTCATCCAAGTATACATAGAGTAAAATATCACATACTCTCTTCTTAAAACCAATGAAATAGGAAAGTTTCTTTAAAATATTAAATTTGCTAAATCATTATTCAATAAAGGTTTTCTTAAACTCATTTATCGAAGTTTTCTACCAACACTCTAAAATACTAAAGTCTAGACAAGTTTTATAAAATTATCAAAAAATAACCTTTCTAAAGATAAGCCTTACTTAGGAAATAAAAATAAATAACTTAGAAGATCATTGATATTATTTATCTAAAGTAGATCTAAAGAACACATAACCAAGAAATATTTAGAAAACTACATTTTCTAGCCATTAGAAATAAAGTTGTAGGAATCTTAAAAGACCGAAATTAGTTTTTGAAATTTAATTATTCTCAATAACTAAGAAATGGAGTTAAAGAAGGAAATACTCACTTATGATAATTTAGGAAATTTTCCAAACAAAACTAATTTCTTTTCAAGTCTTAGCATAACTCACTTTAAGACACATTGTTTTACAAAAATCATTGTTGAGACAACACCACTAAATTCATGCATATAATTTGAGTCTCTCTCTCTCTCTCTCTATATATATATATATATATATATATATATATCAAAGGATTTTTTAACCAAACAAATATCTGTATTTTTTGTACAAAAATTTTTGGATGGAGAAAAGTTAGAAAACTTGAGTCTTGAAATCTGGAAATTTCGTATCAATTCTGTTCCTTACTAATGACTTCTTTTGATAAAAATAACCTAAGAAATAGATAGATCTTTTCGAGTAGGTAGAAATCGGTATATAATATGCGAAATTCCGAGTTAAAATGAGCAAATTATGGCCATTTTAAGTTGGGATTTCCATTCATACGATTTTTGACGAATTCAATATGATAGAATTAGAGAAATTGAGTAGATCTTGGATGAAATACTCACTTTGGGTATTTATTTTGTTTAGGTGTTGAGGACCAAGATCTTCTCTTCCCCGAGGATTACTTCGACTCATAGAAGATCGCTATGGATGAGTGAATTTCCTTTACGTTTATGTATTCGCGCATGTGCCTGTAGAATAGAGGACTAGATGATAGGAAAAGATAAAATTGATATGCATCTGGGATATCATGCGAATTATGTATGTGAATTGTTATGTGCTATCAATGAACTATAAGTATATCGGAACCCGATCTGTGATTGATATAATTGTTTCTATGTATGTATTGCTATGTGTGTAATTATTGCTTAATCGCTTTAAATGATTTAATGTCATATTAGAATCTCCATATAATAAATTTCTCATACATATCACTTAAAATATCATTTCGAAATTTTGCTACTACTCCTCAGCGTGGGATCAGAAAGGTAAGCTACTTAGTTACATCTTGAGAGTTTAGGATGTTCGGGGAATACGGCCTCAGGTTGTAACCAAGCCGGATCGATCGCTTTAGGAAAGGAAAGCTCGGGGACTAGTAGTACGGTTCGTTGGAACCCCAAGACGCGTGTAAACTTTTAAAGATGTCGTTTGGGGCCCAGTTCAAATCATTCCTTAACCACTGATGGAGGGGTAAATCCATCAAACATACGAAACCGGATAGTCGTATGTACTGTTTGATCATATGGTTGTTACATTTCATATGCTTGTTACATTTCATATGCTTGTTTAATGAACTTTGATGAATGCCTGTTATGGGTACTTTTGCATAAGGAATATCTCATTAAGCTAGTTATACTTATACCTCTATCGACTTTTGATATTGTAGGATTGTCATTTTTGCATCCGAGACCATCTTAATCATCCGAGTAGAATCTTCATTTTCGGAAGCTTTTGGAGGAACATTGTTTTGAAGTCTTAGAGTAGATTTCTCCTAAAATCTTCTAGCTTTAGTTATTTATCTTAGTAAGACCATGTTGCTATGAAAATTATCGGGAAAATGCCCCTTAGAAGTTGTAAGACTTTTTATTTCAATAAAATATATTAAGTGTTGTTTTGCATGTTCCGCTGCCAATATCTTAAAGTGCATTACTTCATCAGACTTCCTTTGATGTGAACGTACGCCTTGTACCAATATGAAAGCTTTCGAGTGACTGAGGTGGTCATTCTTAGGTTTTAATATTGTGTACGATAGGCTATCACGTTTAAGGTACCCGTTGGAGCGTGACACATTCATTTTTCATAATTAAAGTGTGCATTAGACTTTTACTTTTTATTGACCCTGGTTAAACCTAGTTCGACCCTTCGACCCCTGACCCCTTAACATGCTTGGATCAAATCCATGATCTAGTTCTAACAACACTAATATTAATCAATAACCATGATATAATTAAATGGAGATCTTAACCCACTAACCATACAGCAACAAATGGTATAAAGTGAAGCAAATGCTATAAAAATTCTTCATAAGTTCAAAAGAAAAGAGAAGAGATCACTCAACCCAATGATATTTCACAATTTTGTAATTCGTTAACTTAATAGTTCAATATATGTACTTATTATAGATGCAAAGAAAATTCTTATAAATCTTGGTATAAAAGAAAATTAGATAATATCATATAAACTAGAAAAATAAAATAAAATAAAATCATATGCAATATCCTAACAGCTATGACATATTATAAAACAAAATGGAAATCAAAGTCTATAAAATAAATGCTAACAATTTATCAAAAAGAAAAATAACAAATTTGCTTTTTTGCCTATCCATACTTGGGTCTTCTTTATTCTCATATATTCGCTCGAATTTGTCTTGTAACTAAAAATATGCTAAATTACAACAGTTGAAATTTTGACCTAAATCTCATTTTAATTTTCATGAACTTCTTGTTGTGCTTATTAGGGTCTGTTTGGATTATCGGAATTTTATCTGTATTGGATTAGTATATGTAACTTATTCGCATCATATCAATATTGATTACGTTTAATCAATTTATGAGTAAAATTATCAGTTTTTCATTGATATTATTTTCTTAACAACTTTTGTTTGAAAACGATATACAAATGATACCAAAATGATTCACAAATGATGAAACAAACAGTTGTTAGTTCTGTTTGTGCATAACTGTTCCTATATTGATTTTGATGAAACAATTTATTCAAGGGAAATCTTATAATTTTTTTTTAAACCATTATAATAGAAAATAGGAAGTTTGAATCTAATTCATTCCGGTAAAGGCCATATAAGAAGCTATTCAATATGCCGTAATATAGAGTTAAAGAAATCCAAGAGAACCATAGGGACAATGTGACTGTCGATGAATGGAGCTCCCACTTTGATTGCAATATATGGCATGCAAGTAGTAGATAGAATTCCCATGTCACATTTTGCAAAGTATAACACGCGGATAGTTAAAAAAAAGAGATATAATCGGGACCTAATCAAGAAAATCTCATAAGGAATATATGCGTTGCACTATCATACAACGCACATATACTTGTCTTTGTTTATTAGCAGCTTTAAGTCTATGGTCCACTAAAATATAACTTTCGTGGAAAAAGCCATGATGGGAATCCAAACTATTAGCATCATATCATTGCATATAATATGCCAAAGGAAAGAAACCCTGGCATTGTTTAATAAATCACCGTGTTCCTATTCCTTCATTGACTTTGTCCCACTATAGTCTATACTATATACCCTCCCCACCCCCCACTTTCGCGAAACCACATGAGCTTTCTTTTCGGAGCCACACTTTTTGACTTTGTCTTTTGAATTGAATGCTTACCACCATTACCAATAACATTGATTTTGAGTTTTGGGGGGGGTCCAGACAGAACAGATCCTCGAGATCCACGACGCAACTTGTGACTACTACTATAGTCAATTGTCAATCTATTGCTATTTTCGAAAATAACATGTCTCATCTATTACCCTATCCTGTCTTTGTCACGTTGAATAGGTAATTACATTACTACACAATTTTTCATAAACCATATAATAAAACATCAAAATATACATTGTATATATATATTTTTAAAATTTTTCACATCCGTTGACAAAACCCTTTACATCTTTACATTTGTTGCAACCCCAAATGCATCTATCCATTGAAAGTTGAAATTCTCCATGGATTTGAGATTCCTTGTTGCTGTTTTTTGATCTAGGACACGATACGATGATAATGTTTTAAAGATGCTCCGATGATGGCAAGGCAAGATGATTGAAAGAGTGACGGTGTTCTCCTGCGTAAGTGATGATGAGAAGGGTAGCATCATGGTGGGATCTCTCCACCGTCTTCCTAGCGGGACATCCTTTTGCACTACTGCATCTGTAGTAACCTCTGCATTTGAAATCATATAAAAAATATTAGTCTCTAAGTTTAATTGAACAAACATATACGAATTGCTGACTAAGTCAGCCAAACAAGAAACTTTTTATTGGCTCATCGAATCGTATTGAACTCATGATTAGACTAACCTGTGGTGAGGAGAGCCATGGATGAGCTTTTGGCCGTATTTCTTCCAGGCATACTCGTCAGGAGGTATTTCCATATAGCTTGATGGCACTTTGATCTTGATCCTCCTCTTCACCTCATGTTTCCTAGAGATTTTAATTGAAGACAGAAGAAGATAAGAAGCAGATAGAATCAAAAAGCATACTTTCTTTTGAATTCTAGGATAAAACCAGTCATATACAGAAACTGGACAAAAAAAAGAGCATACCTTCTCTTGGAATGACAGTGGCAGTGGCTGTGGCTGTGGCTGTGGCTGTTGCTTTGTCCTGATGAGTGATGGGTATAAAAAGTGGAGTCGCTTGGCCTCTTCCGGGGCCGATTCGTAGCGGCAAGAGGGGGTTTCGCGGCAGACCAAGGATAGGGAGCAGGCGATTTTTGCTGTTGTTGCTTTCCAATTCCAACTCCATTAGAGACACTGCCGTCTCCTTCTCCAACTCCACCTCCAGCTGCTGTCGTAGTAGTGGTAATAGAAGACGACATGCTCAAACTCATGCTCATGGAGTCGTCGCACTGTTTTGTGCCCTTATTACTACCACTAGTAGTATCAACAGCTTGGTTGTTCTGGGGTGGTGCAGATGCTCGGCCGCCTCGACGAAACCGAGCATGACCTGTCAGTGTCCGCTTCTTCATCATGTTGAACTCCTTTTCACTCGAGGATGACGACAAGATCTGAATGAGATGTTCCATGCTTCTCTTCAAACCAACAGCTGCTTCTGCTTCTTCAATCACCATGCTAAGACTAGGATTAGGACTAGGACAGGGACCAGGATCTTCATCATCCATCCTGTTTCTTGATGCATACCTCATAAAATCCACTGCCATGTTTAGGATTTGACGAAATTTTTTCTTAAATCTCCACGATGGATAGATCGGAGTCCGGGATCAAGGGGGTGGGAAGATAGATGGTGAGATTGCTTTGAAAATGGGGAAGGGAGAAGGAGATAGACAGGTGGTTTATATAACCAAAACCATAAAGAAGGAAGAAGAAGAAGGAATAGAGGAAGTAAAGTCAAACATGTAAAATGGGAAATTGGGGAATCCAAAGGGTCTTTTACTTTTTATTTTTATTTTTCGGTGGTGTACAATAATGGCCCACCGAGGCCAAATGGGATATAAACTAAAGCCAAGATGGAGTTTTTGGTCTTTGGATGTTAAAAAAAAAAAAAGGTTTATTATGGTGGGGTATTTTAAGAAAAATATTGTTGATACTAATATATTATATTATGTATTCAAATCGGCGACCGTATCTATAAACATTATTTTGACATATCATTAATGGTGATAGTCAATGAATTTTTAAAAAATATTTATATTAAAATAATTTTATTAATAGTTAGACGGTATTTACTAATATAAATGGTTTGTCAATACCATTAGAATCCTTTATTTGATTTATGTAGGCAAATTGCTACGGCAAGTGAAAATAGAATTATTGGCTTCCATCTTCTTTCTATTATTATTATTATTATTATGTATCAAATATAGAATTTTATCCATCCGATGCATTTGTGATTTATGATGGTGGTGTATCCGTGCTGGTATGATTGCAACCCTGCTTTTGTTTAGCATTTACTTTTCTTGGTGGTTTGTATTTTTGAATGTCAAACCGCAAGCACACGCGGACTAATATGGACCAAACTTTTAATTTCTTCACAAGAACAACTACTCTCTTATAATAAAAAGTCAAAGTAGTTGTTTTGGTAATTGCTCATTGGGAAATCAAAACATAATTTTCAATCGAGAAGAACATGCCGCCTTACTAAAAAGTAAAAAATTCTCTCCCTCTCTAGGATAGTCCACGAACTACTTTGACGTCTATTAATATCCGAACCTACCACATTTTAAAATGGTGTTAGATCCTATGTTGCATATAAGTTCCATGGAAAGTCCAACTCTCAGGATTAATATTATATTTACAGTACATGTGATGGTTTAAAATCTTTGAAACACATTTACACCGATAAGAGAGATTAAAGGGAATGAAGAAAAAATAAGGAGAATTAAATTTCATCATCTTATTTGTTTTAAGAGGAAAGATAGAGGGGGGAATATGAATGGAAGGATCCAATACTTTTTTCCTGTTAAAAATGCACAGAATTATGAGGAAAAAGGATTTTTTTTTTCTTTTAAATTACTCTTGTACTATTTTTAAATTACTTATCATTTTTTAGAAGCATATAAGTAATGTATCATTTACCATATTTTGTATTTTATAATAATTAAGATTATATCTATTTTCCTCTATTTCATTATCCAAATACAGAAAAGGATTTAAATTTTGTAATAATTCATTCCCTTCACTTTCTTTCCTTATACAATCTTTCATTCGCAATTCATTCCATCATTTCAAATAAAGTGTTTAAAAGTCCATTTAGTTGTCTTATTTTTATCGGTATATGATTTACATTTGATTTTCATCTATGTTTTATCTATAATTCATCTGTTTATGAGTAAAAATGTATATTTTTCATCTGTGTTCATTTCTTAACGAACATCTTTTTACAACGATTAAAATAAGATACCAAAACAACCAATAAGATAAAACAAACATACTTAAAGATTTTACCTTAAGAGATGGATTATCTGTATCATAGGATACCCTATAATTTCTCAATATATTGGAGGCACTATCTATTAGACTCCTAAAATATTTTTAATATATAATTACAATTTCATAAATACATGTATTGCATGTGTGTGTAAGAATATTATATCTATTTTCATTTGTCAGAAAAGGTTTGAAAAAAAAAAAAGAAAAACCTAGAGGTTTTAGGTCTATTTAGATTGTCTGGTTTTTATTTATATTTTATTTGTATTTAATCTATTTATGAGTAAAATATATATATTTTTTATTCGAATCTACTTTTTGACAATAATTTATTTAAAAATGACAAAAGTAAGATGTAAAATGATCAGAAATTGGTAAAACATGGATGTTTTAGGATATGTATACTTACATAATACAATACTAAGGTTGTCTTGTAGATAGATTCCTATCTAGAGTTTTTAACAGCCTATCTCTGGAATGATGAATAGGATAGAACCATAGAGGTAACTGTCCTGCCCACTATCAACTTGCTTGGTGTTAGGACTGTATTACCGATTCGGCCCAGCCCACTCAATAATCTAATATGAATCTCTCTCTCTCACGCCTCACAGTCACAAAGGTCAGTGACTCAACCCTCTCTCTTGTGTTTTCCTCTCTATTCTCGTATTTTGTAAACCCTAACCAGATCTAACATGCTTTGGTTATGATGCTAGGTAACAGGAAGAAGATGAAGTGCTAATTCGAGCTTAGCAAGGCTCCAAGACACAAGTTTTTTGTTCGACAAGGTAAAAGCTATCTTTTCTGCCTTGTTACCTTGTATTTATGTATTTCTTTTTCCAGATCTGTTCCAACTGTTTTTTTCCCAGATTTGTTCCAATTGTTGAATATGTTACAATCTGTTATTCTATTTTGTAACTAACAACTATATTCTAGTTACAATCCTTGAATTACACGTATTTGTAAGTCCATTTGTGATATAATCTTTAGTCCAAACTGGTAGCTTGTGAACTTGTGTTGTATCACTTGGTCTTGCTTAATTATTACTTCTTCATAAAGCATGAACTAATGATTTTGAAATTAATAAAACCAATTTTTTTGCCGGCTAACACAGCCAATTAAAATCCTTTTTATTTTATTTAAACCGAAAGGAAAACAAGTTTCTCGCTTGCAAAACTAGAGGCTAAATCTGTTAATAGTTTATAATTTGATCTTGAATGCGATCGTAGGACACCAAGGAATTGGTTTCGATCATAATAATTTTCCATTGCATTCTTACCGCTTGCTCCACAAACTCCGCAACCGCTTGAACTTCTACTTCTGCCACATCTAAGTATGGAGTTGGACACTCTAGAGGATCATGATCTTTTGACAGAAACTTGGTAAAGATGAGAGCAGCTTACTATCATTTTAGAGTTCCAAATTAATCGTACTAAATTAACAAAAAAAATAGTTATGTTTGTGGATTTAAGGTGCACAAGTATACAATAAATGTGTAAATTACACTAAAACATGTCAATGCTTGAAAATGAATTTATTTGAAATATCAACATTTTGAGTAATTAAAAATAAAAATCAAAGTTTCATAAAGAAAAAACGAGGTAACAATGTTTTATAAAGTTTATTTCGAGTTTCAACATTTGGATAATTTTTTTATCATTTTTTTCTTAATTTTTTTCAATAGGTATCTTGTTTGACTCTTTGTAAAACATCAATTCATTTTTTAATCACTTGAAATGATACTTTAACAAAACTCCCTCAAATGTTGATATTTTTTCGTATGATTACCTGTCCTGTGAAGAATCGTTTCACTAATCAACCAAACAAACTTTGATTTTTTATGACCCACATTACTTATAATCAGAGGAAAATAATAGAAAACTAGAAATGATCTATAGATTCCGATACAACTCAAAGTAATATAATAATTAAGCGGATTTTGCAAAAGCCCAACTTCCACAGTATTCATTTGATTACAAAAGACACTAAGCGGATTTCGTCCAGCTTTTCTTATTAATAGATTAGCATCACAAGCAATTGAGTTGTTACAAATATTCTAATAAAAAAGGGGATTAATTATAAAAATATGACTTATATTACAAATATGTCATTAAAAGTGGTTAATTATAAAAATATGACCTGTATTTTTATCAATTTACAAATACATACCTTTGTTAATTTTTTGAGTAAATTACACCAGTGGATCACAACGTTTGAAGAGTAAGTTCATTTTGTGTCATAACATTTGGGAGGTAAGTTCATTTTGATCACAACATTTGGAAAATTGATTCAATTTAGATCATGATGACAGTTGCCAAGAAGAAAAGAGCGACACATGTCAATAGTAAGTAACACATGTCAACAGGAGAAGGTAACATGTGTTACCGTGACCTAAATTGAATCACTTTTCCAAATGTTGTGATTCAAAATGAACTTACCCTCTAAACATTGTGATTTAAAATTAATTTTTCTAAACGTTGTGACCAAAAACAAACTTATCCCCAAATATTGTGACTCACTAGTGTAATTTACCCTTAATTTTTTTGACAAATAGATGACCCGAGTTTTATACAAAAGTATTTAGATAATTAAATACATATTAAAAGGATATGTGTTAGAGTCTTATTGGACTAAAAAAATTAATTTAATAAAAAATATTACTAAATAAAATAAAATAAAAATATTAAAAATTATATTTTTAAAAATGAGAAAATTAAAAAAAATTATTTTTTATGACCTATAAAACATTAACATGTGTCATTCTAAAATTATTAAATAATATTGACACTTTTGTATAAAACCTAAGTCACTTATTTGTCAAAAAAATTAACACAAGTTATATATTTGCAATTTGATCAAAACACAAGTCATGTCTTTGCAATTAACCCTAAAAAAAAAAAAAGCGTTTTATCTTTGGCATAGCATTAAGATTCCAAATCATTCTCCAAAGCTTACTGTTGACACATTGTCAGGATGAACTGATTGTTATAATATAAACCTAACTATTTTCTACGAAGAAGAAAATAACCAAACCAAATTGAGTTCATGGCATCCCTGTTCCATATCACGAAGCCACACTACACTGTCATTCATCTCAAGGTTTACAGTGGTGTTTACTTTCATGGTCCTTTCTTTAATTGAAATTATATAAAAAAATCATCAAATTTTTAGCATGCTCTCATGGGGTCTCTAATATCTTTTACCTTCGAAGTCAACATCTCAATATCCAAGACAACCTAGTACAGTTTAAAATTAGGGAGAGAAAAGATGGATTTTAAATTATATTCATATTAACAAAAACAACAAATTTATTTGAAAGATTGTCATAGTTAACATATTAACAATGCATATTTTAATAGATTATACTAAATATGGGGCAAATACCATCTTTAATTATGTAATTTATATAAGCCATATTATAGTTTTATATAATGTGCTACTTAGAAAGAATGTAAAGCTTTCTACTAGTGCGAAGATAACATCATACATCAAGAGTTGTATTATATCACATAAAGTCATGTATTAGTTGCATTGCCTCTATGTTTACCATTTTCTCTAAAAATGACGTCTCTTGAGCACATTAATAAAAGAAAAAGAATTGTTAATAGATAAACAATATTACCAATAATATAAGTGATGAAGTTAAAATAAAAAATATATATAAGAGGCCAAAGTATACTATAAATAAAATTAAATGAGTGACAAAAATTTCTCAAATATATAAAAGAATAAGCAAATTACTTTATTTTTCTTTCTTTCCACAATTAGGATGGTATAAGCAATAATTTATCCATCAATTTTTTGCATGGTATATGACTTTCTATAATGAACCTGAGTAACTCTATAATTATTAAGGATGTAATAGTATTTTTCTTTGATTCTACGATATGTCATTTATGGGGTTAATGGATATAAACATATTGATTAAAGAAAAAAAAAAAGTGAGGAAATATGTGGCAATTAATCCAGCTACTAGAATAATTTTTAAGCCATGGAGAGATCCAAAACAAACAGAGGATCCTGATTTTCCCTACAAAAAGCCTTGTGGGGAACTTGCAAGGATTACCGATCAACCGGCGTGCACTCAGGCTCTCCATCAGCTAGTTTCTCTTACACCTTTTGCAGTTTTAGATTATATTTCCGCTGAGTCAACTCACGTATTTGATGGAATGGAGTTCTTGACTTTTATGATTTGTTACGAAGTCAATGCCTAGTTTGTCGACCTAGGAACAAGGGAAAACGTTATAGGCCGCCTAACTGTTTGACTTGATGAAGAAGTATCCAATGGTGGTGGAGCCCAAGTTTTCAGAAACCCTTTTTTCCTTTTTTTAACATTTTATTAGATGAAAATGTTTAATAAATTTCCAGAGCAACTAATAACATTTTTTTTTTCTTTTTCTTTTTTCTTTTCATTTAACTTAAGAAGGTGTTGAATAAACTTTCTCTTTTTCGTAGAGGTGTTTTTTTTAAATGTGTCCAATCAATGCTAAAAGAATATTAAAAGTTGACTAACTTCAAATAAATATGAGATACCGTAAAAGGGATAAATATTCCTTTTTATGAATGTCTTATTTAGTATATGTCTCTACTTGTTATATTCATGAATCTGGGTAAAGAGTTAATATATAATTGCAAATATTTGTTCCATGCATGAAAATAAGTATGTATTTCTAATTGGTAGGAATATATTTTATATAAGGAGTATGAAGGAAAAAAAAAAAACAAGTATGAATATATTTAAGGGGATCAATCTTTTAATAGTGAAATTGTTGACCCACGTAATGATTTTCCACAATTTCAGCCTATGATGCAAAATTGCCATTTGACTTTTCTTTTTCTTTTAGTCGTATCTGTAATATGCAGTACGTAAGGAAAGAATAAAGAATAAAATTAGACATCGTGCAATCCAACGGCTACATTGAACCTTTCATAGTGGTTGTGGTTGACCCCTTGAAGACAAAGGAATTAAGGATGCTTTTTCGATGGTTATGACGCCAATTCCCACCCGCTGGACTGTACCATGATTTTTGTAAAACTAGTTGAATGGGAAGACAGCCACTACCTACTTCAAAAGAAAGCCCATCCCATCAATTCATTGACTACTGAAATTAAGGTGACAAGCCAATATATGCCAAGTTCCGCAATTTTGTCGCGTGATGAATTTAGTTCTTTTTTTTTTTTTTGGGGATGCCTTTGCCTTGTTTGACTTTGACATTATCATGAACCTGAACCCTTTTGCTTTATTCACATGATTCGTTCATCTTTACAGCTTAGATGCTCCGGCGTGAGCAATAGATTTAACCCTCGGCAGTTTATGATATAATTGGCGTGTCCGGCCATTTTTAATTATGTGAAGAAATTTAAGAAACTTTTACTTTTAAAATCTTTGCACAAAAAGAGAGTTCTTAAATACTTTTTGAAAGTTTTATAGACCTTATATTATATTATTATTATTATTATTATTATATTATTATTATTATTATTATTATTATATTATTGCATCAATGCAAGTTGAAGTATATAACTATTGTTACAAGCTTAACTAAAAGATGACTATTTAAGTAAGAAATGCACTCTATCCACTAAGGACGTACATACACTTATATCAAGTACCATGAATATGAATGGCCTTAGTGGATTACATGGATATCTATTTATGATTTGAAATATTTGCCTTATACTGTATAAACCAATATCTAGTGAAGTCACATATTGCAGATGATTCCAAGCTTTGAATAGGTTAGAGATAACAGATAAGATGTATTGATTTAATGAACTCATTGGAAAGCACATCATGTTATAGACATTCACTTTTTCTTTTTCTTTTTACTAATGATGACGGCTTTCATTAAACAGGACAAAAAGCATTAATCAATCAAACGGATGGGTTAATTTCACTCACCATTTTTGAATTTTTTTTTATAGAGTTGTACCTAAAAAAAATCCACTACAACAAATATTTAGACTTTTTAATTCGTTCACTTATGGTACATATGGACAAATTACATTTATTTTTTCATCTATTTACTGACATAGCAACAGACTCGATTAAAATATTATTTCTCTGTCCACGTCAATAATTTTTTTTTCTTTTTCACTTACCTTTCTCTCTCTTTGCTTCTTCTTCTTCTTCTTCTTCTTCCTCCTCCTCCCTATGCCTTCTCCTCCTTCTTCTTCTTGACATTGCCGCCATTTCTAACTATCTTTTCTCTCTCCATTTTTTCATCTTCCTCCCCCATGGTATCTCTCTTGCATCTCTTTCTCTCTCTCTAAGTCCCACAAAAAACCAAAGCTTAGCCATGAAATAACCACACCAAACCCAAGCAACAACCTCCACCATTGACACAATCACCACGCTCCATCACTCCTAAACCAAAAACCACCCTATCACCTTCTTCATCTTCTGTTAAGGTATAAATTCACCAGAACCGGATTTCACCTAGCCGAACCGAAAAATCCTATCGGTTCTTTGAATCAAGTCTAAAAGATTTTAACTCGCTCAATCGGATTTAATGAAATTTCAAGTCCACTCAGATAGCTAGGGTTTCTGCCTCTCGTCTGTTACTTCACGCGTGCAATCAAAAGACGAGAAAATTAAAACCTCTCGAACAGAGGAGAGTTAGAATCAGAGGCTAGGGTTTCAAAGTTCCACAGATCACTTTCGATTGTTTTCTCAGAGAGAGACCAGAAAAAAAAAATACTTTGATTGAAAGTGTATCACATCTTACAACATGCAATCCGAAAATCAAAACAGTAAATGTTCTGAGTCTTAGATCTGTATCTAGATGTGTTCATCAATCTGTAACAGTTGTTGTTCTTATCTGATAGGTGGCACCTAGTGACAGTTTTCAACTTAGCTGAGACTCCAGCTCCAGATGCGGTATGTTTTGATTCCAGTTATTTCCTTTTGGTATAGTGTTCTTGATCTCTTGATCTGTAAGGGAAAACATGAAACGTTTATCAAACCCTAACTTGTTTTCTCTCTGTGTATTATGAGGGAATGATGAAATGTTTGAGGAAAAGAAGCTTACTGGATTTCGAGCTCCAGCCGAACTCCAACCTCAAACAAGAGGTCAAGAATAACAGGATGTTTTTTTTTAATTCCAGCTTTACTATTTATAGATTTCTATTGATGAAATATTTCGCTGTGTAAAGATTTGCTGTTATACAGCTGTCCTGAGTACTGTCCTCATATGTTTGTTACAAAGTCCGTAATCTGTAATTTTAAAGATAGACTGTTGTAACCGAAAAACGTATTCTCATTTACTGAGAACATAATCTTTCAATATCATGGGTGGACCCTTTAATTCTGTTGGGTCTAATGTTATTCATAACATTTACACCCTGGCCGGAAAAAGTGACCTTGTCCACAAGGTCAGAATAGGATAATCAGTCTGAAAGTCTGATAAATCCATCCAAACCGCATCCTCAGGGTATAAGATTCCCACTGAACCAAAACTTGAGCCACCGAGACTCCATTCCTTAAAATTTAGCGAGTAGCCAAAAACGGCTAAGGTTTAATAATGGGAAGATTACCCAGAGACTCTTGAGGTAGATCCACCTTTGTCCACTAAACCAAAAGCTTTTTTAGCACAGAAATGTGAAAAACTGGATGAATCTTAGATGTGCAAGGCAATGCAATTTATAAGCGACTGATCCAATTTATCCAAAATTCGAAAAGGCCCCAAAATATTTCCTGGAAGTTTTGAGTAGGCTGGCCTGACAAAATTCGAAAAGTCCCACTCAATTTGAATAATTCACCAAAACTTACTAGTAAAAATCTATCTCGATCAGAAAGAATGGATCGAGTAGTCCAAGATGTTTTAAACCACAAAAACAATTTAGCCACATAAAATGCAGTAAAAGTTGCAGGTAAAGTCCCAAAGTGGCAATATTAGTAAGCCGATCAACGACAACCAAAATAACAGAAACCCCTTGAGAAACCAGCAATCCAACAATAAAATCCATAGAAACATCATTCAAAGACTTCTTGGAATGGCAAGGGTTGAAATCCAGCTATTTGGTAGTTAAATACTTAATCTGCTCAAACATGACATTGTCGAACAAAGTTTTCAATGTCTTTCCTCAAAAGGCCAAAAAAAGATTGAGCAATCCCTTTTAATGTCTTCAATTGTCCCAAATGGCCACCTAAAGGAGTGGCAATGAAATTCAGTAATAAGCTGAGAGATCAAAGAAGAACCTGGGGGACACAAATATACGAGTACCCAAATAAAGAAGTCCATCCTGAAAACCAAAGGCCATGGTAAACTTCACCCTGATCACCTATTGTGCCACTCCTGAAAAGAAACATCTGAAATGAAATCTTGTTTTAAACGGGATAAAATCAAAATGAAGTGATAGAGCAAAAGAAGAAGGCTCATCCAGAGGAACACGGGACAAAGCAACAGCTCCTCGATAGTCACTACCAGCTTGTACTGGACATCATAATCAATCCTAAACAGCTTAACTAAAAGCTGTTGTTGATCTGGAGTTTTGAATGACCTGATTCAAAATCTCCTTGAGACTCCTTTGATCCGTACGAATAATAAAATGGCGTCCCACTAAATACTGTCGCCATTTTTTAACCGCTGCCACAATGGCCAGTAATTCCCTGACATAAGTACTGGCCTTTTGTAATCTAGTAGGGAACTTCTTACTGAAATAAGCAATGGGGTGAGAGCCCTGATGTAAGATAGCACCCATTCCCTGTCCTGATGCATCAGTTTCAACAATAAATTCTTTAGTAAAGTCAGGCAAAGCTAAAACAGGAGCAGTTACTAAAGAATTTTTCAAAGAAAGAAAAGCCTCAGTAGCAAGAGCAGACCACTGAAAACTGTCTTTTTTAAGAAGATTTGTCAAAGGGAAAGCAATTTTAGCATAATTCCTGACAAATTTTCTGTAATAGCCAGTAATACCAAGAAATCCTCGCAGTTGCTTAATAGTAATAGGCTGTGGCCAGTCTAGAATTGCCTTGATCTTGTCTGGATCAGGAAATACTTGCCCAGCCGACACAATATGGCCTAGATAAGCAATTTGAGTCTGGCCAAAAACACATTTAGAACGTTTCAAAAAGAAACTGTTGTTGCGTAAACAAAGTAAAGCTTGTTCCACATGAGTCAAATGATCCTTCAAGGTTCTGCTATAGATCAAAATATCATCGAAGAACACTATAATAAATTTTCGTAAGTAAGGACGAAAAATAGTGTTCATAACAGATTGAAAAGTGGCAGGGGCATTAGACAAGCCAAATGGCATCACAAGAAACTCATAATGACCATCATGAGTACGAAAAGCAGTTTTGTGAATATCATCAGGATACATTCGTATCTGATGGTAACCAGCCCTTAGATCCATCTTGGAGAAAACAGTAGCTCCTCCCAACTCATCTAAAAGTTCATCAATAGTGGGAATTGGAAATTTATCTTGAACTGTGGCCTGATTGAGAGCTCGGTAATCCACACAAAAACGCCAGGAACCATCCTTCTTCTTAACCAACAAAACAGGAGAGGAAAAAGGACTGGTACTAGGCTGAATGACTCCCTGTTGCAACATCTCATCTACCAATTTCTCAATTTCAGATTTCTGAAAATACGGATATCTGTATGGACGAACATTAATAGGCTCGTTTCATTCGTAAGATGAATATGATGTTGTACCTCTCTCAAAGGTGGCAATGATGAAGGAGTCTCAAAAACATCATTGAATCTGCCCAATAGTGTATCCAAAGCACTGTTGTGAGTGGTACAAGGTGATGAAGTATCCTCCTGAGCCATGATTTGAAAACAACAGGCCACAGAACTATCATGAGCCAATGTCAACAATTGCTTAGTGGTCAATTCCTTACAACTGATGTCTGTCAAACCTGTCAAACAAATAGGTGTGTTATTCCAAACAAACGTCATAGTGAGTTTAAGATAATCCATAGTTACTGGGCCTAGTAATTTGAGCCACTGAATGCCCAGAACTAATTCTGCCCCTTGAATAGGAAGAACAAAGAAATCCACAGAAAAATTGACACCCTCTAAATAAAGAGGAACTTTGCGACACACACCAGAACAAACTAAACTATCACCATTCCCAATCAAAACCGAGAATTGGGGAATAACCTCAACAGGTAACTTCAAACGGGTTGCCACATCCACTTGAATGAAATTGTGAGTACTTCCTGAGTCAACCAAAACATGTAAGGAATGACCATAAACAGATCCCTGAAATCGGAGAGTCTTAGGAACATGATGTCCCGATAAGGCATGATAGCTGATCTCAGCCTCCTTAGTGGCAGAGTTATCCTCTGAAACTACTGAGTCAAAAGATAAACAGTCTTCAAAAGTGTCTTCTACTTCATCAGATGGATGAATCATTAAGAGAAATTTGGATTTGCACACATGACCCCTATGATATTTCTCATCACATGTATAGCATAAACCTTTTTCCCTACGTGTGGCTAAATCTGTTTGAGACATGTTGCGAATAGCCAAAGTTTTTTTAGTAGAACTAGAAGACCCTGGAACAGCAGCAGTTGGTTTAGACTGAAAACCAGAGGAAAACACCTGAGGTTTCAAAGAATAGGGCTTAATATCAGGCACAGATTTAACCGAAGTAGAAATAGAGGAACACTGAAAAACAACGCAACTTGTGTTCCTGTAATTTTGCCAAACTCATAGCTTCTAATAAAGAAGTGGTTTAAAAGACAAAACTTCCTGTTGTAAAATTGGTTTCAACCCAGATATAAAACAACTAATCAAAAATCCTTCAGACAGACCAGTAACCCTGTTAGAAAGCTTCTCAAAAGCTAACTGATAATCTGAAACCAAACCAGTCTGTTGCAATTTAGCCAGTTGTCCCTGAAAATCCTCAAATATAGAAGGGCCAAAGCGAATGTTTATAGCTGATAAAAAAGCAGGCCAAGTAGAAACCAGACCATTATTAGAAAGCCACTGAAACCACTCTAAAGCATCACCTTCCATAGCTAGAGAAACCAATTTCATGCGATCCACAACAGAAACATGATGAAAATCAAAAAAACTGAGTAGCTTTAAAGATCCAACCAGTAAGATCATTGCCAGAAAATTTAGGCAATTCCAGCTTCATACTCTTGAAAAAATTAGACTCCTTAAAGTCATGAGAACATGAGGAATTTGAAAAAGAAGACTGATTCTCATGAATATCTTTATCCATCTGTTTCTTGACATATTGTACAACAAATTGCAGGTTATCATCCATCTGAGACATACGAGAATTCAGAGAAGTAAATTGAGAAGTCAATTCTTCTAAACGAGCAGCATGAAGAGTGACTTCTTCATTCAGCTTAACTACACTACGAGTACCATCAGCCATAGTAAGAAAAACACGAGAGCACCAAATTGTTAAGGTATAAATTCACCAGAACCGGATTTCACCTAGCCGAACCGAAAAATCCTATCACTTCTTTGAATCAAGTCTAAAAGATTTTAACTCGCTCAATCGGATTTAATGAAATTTCAAGTCCGCTCAGATAGCTAGGGTTTCTGCTCTCGTCTGTTACTTCACGCGTGCAATCAAAAGACGAGAAAATTAAAACCTCTCGAACAGAGGAGAGTTAGAATTAGAGGCTAGGGTTTCAAAGTTCCACAGATCACTTTCGATTGTTTTCTCAGAGAGAGACTCCAGAAAAAAAAAATACTTTGATTGAAAGTGTATCACAGTCTTACAACATGCAATCCGAAAATCAAAACAGTAAATGTTCTGAGTCTTAGATCTGTATCTAAGATGCGTTCATCAATCTGTAATAGTTGTTGGTTCTTATCTGATAGGTGGCACCTAGTGACAGTTTTCAACTTAGCTGAGACTCCAGCTCCAGATGCGGTATGTTGTTGATTCCAGTTATTTCCTTTTGGTATAGTGTTCTTGATCTCTTGATCTGTAAGGGAAAACATGAAACGTTTATCAAACCCTAACTTGTTTTCTCTCTGTGTATTATGAGGGAATGATGAAATGTTTGAGGGAAAAGAAGCTTACTGGATTTCGAGCTCCAGCCGACTCCAACCTCAAACAAGAGGGTCAAGAATAACCAGGGATGTTTTTTTTTTAATTCCAGCTTTACTATTTATAGATTCTTGTTGATGAAATATTTCGCTGTGTAAAGATTTGCTGTTATACAGCTGTCCTGAGTACTGTCCTCATATGTTTGTTACAAAGTCTGTAATCTGTAATATTTAAAGACAGACTGTTGTAACCGAAAAACGTATTCTCATTTACTGAGAACATAATCTTTCAATATCATGGGTGGACCCTTTAATCTGTTGGGTCTAATGTTATTCATAACATCTTCCAAGATCCCACCTTCACAAACCACTGCCGACCAAGCCTCAACCCCAGAGACCTCTACCTTCATCAAGCCACTTTCAAGCATTATCCACCATCAACATAACTCCAAACACTCCACTACCCAAAAAATGATGTACTACCATTATCTTTCACCATCACTGTAAATCCCCGAAATTTTTGGATTTAAATTATAGTTTAAATCCTAATCGGAAGTCAACCGGATTTTCCAGGGTTAACAAAACCTTAGTTTACCGTAACCACTTAAGTCCGGCATTGCCATTTTCTCTAACCCTAGAAAACGAAGTGGGAATAATTATCTATAATCGTTCATAATAGCTATAGGTTGTATAAAAATATCAGTTTTGCAAAATTCGAGTGTCCTTAGAATCCGATCGGACACAGATCTTGAAAAACGTGTCCTGAAGCTTGGAATAGGAAAAATATTCCGAATATACCGTTAGACTCGTAAAAATATAAGATTTTCAACAATATCAATTTCATAATTTTTTGGTAGCTAAAAATATTAGATATCGCATTTATACACGTATTTTTTTTACTACTGGTTTACTTGTCATCTCTTTTACATACACTATTTTCTACTATTCTACACTATTCATCTATCTATACTTTTTCTTACAACCTACTCTTACAACCCATACACCTATTTCTTACACATTTTTATTTTCAATACAATTTACATCTTTCATTTTTTACTTTTAATTAACAAAAATACAAAAAAATAAAATTTCCTCTCTTCCTACACCAAGAATAGCGCCGGCCACCCCTCATGCATGCTCAATTTGTTTTATTTTTACTTTATTTAATTAAAACAATTTACCTCCCACATTTTCCTATAAATACCCCCTCATACTTCTACTTCTTTCACACTTCTTCATTACTAAAGTTACTCTCTAAAAATTCCTCAAGAATTCTCTTCTAAGAAGCTCTCTTTAGTTCATCTCCTTTAGGTATTATTTCTTCAAGAATCTCCTATGTTCATCTACTTAGTATGAACTTAGTGTGTGTTTTCTAAAACCATGAAGGTTAAGAAAGTAACAATAGGTTCATACTTTGTTTTTGTTCATAATCTAAACTCTTTTATGTTTCTTTTATGTTCATAATTGTCTAATATATCTATATGGCTATATATATTATTTAGAGCATATAAGCTCATTGTCTTGCAATTTATTTACTTTTCTTGTACTTTATTTACTTCATTGCAATTTATTTTATTTCAAGTTGTTTTTAAGATTAGTCTTTCTAGTCTTAGACTTGTCCTCATCAAGTCAAAACGTTTTCTTTTCTTTTAGGGACTAGTCTTTTCTTAGTCCCGGGGGACCTTGATGAAGCTAAGGTCTCAATACTTGATTTATTCCTTTAATTGCTTATTCTTTCAAGTTATTATGTTTCTTTATATTTCCATAATTTTATGATTCATATTCATGCATGAGCATAATGATTTTTGTCTCAACTATAATAAAGGAGGAAGTGTTTTCTTAAACTAAAGATTCTTTTCTAAGAAATAAATGTAGAGATTAAGTTTCTTAAAAACTTATAAACATACCTAGAAATGATTTTTCTTAAATAAACAAAAGGTTTTATAAAAGCTTATTTTTCATCAAGTATTAGAAATTCTTTTGGACTGATCACAAGAAACAAAAATATTCATTTATGAAATTATTATTACTTTTAAAATTTGTCGGAATCTAAGCTTAGAAAAATAAAAATCATTCTTTAGAAATTTAGAACAATTACAAGAAATTAAATTGAAATACTCGTTTCAAGTAACTCAAAATCTTTCCAAAGTAAAATGAATATTTCAAAAAAAATTCTCAAGTTCAAAATCATTCAAGACTTTACTTTTTCATAAATTGAGACAACTTCATTTACTTCATATATTTGTTATGAGTCATTACATATATGTATATACCTTTCAAAAGCTTATAAAATATTTGAAAAATCTATCTCTTCAAGTGAACTTTATTTTAAAAGGAGGAACTCAAGTTTTTACAAATTCGTGGTAAATCTAGTCGCTGCCTTTTAGGGACCCAAACGACTTAGTTTTATGGAAATAAGTCTAGAAATGTGTATATCTTTCCGAGTAGATAGAAAACGATATATTATTTGCGAAATTCCGAGTTAAAATGAGCAAGTTATGACCATTCTAAGTTGGAATTTACTTTTATACGATTTTATCGCGATTTTTAGAAAAGTTTAGAATCTTCAAGAAGAGAAACTTCATGAAATACTCATTTTGGGTATTCTTCTTAATTAAATAATCTTGATGAGGATTGTTCGTATCCCGAAGATTACTACGATTAGTGAAAATCCCGAACGACTCATCCATTTCAGGAAAGGTGTCATCATGGCTGAGTGAGTTTATTCCCCGTTATTTTTCATACTTATGATTGTGCTTGTAAAATTAGTTGCACTAGAATTTAGGCAAAATCAAATGAAAGTGTTATGATAACATGTTGAAAGAATATTAAGTATATCGAAACTTGATTTGTTTGTAGTAAAGTTGTTTGTACATTACTATCTTGAAGTGTTTGAAATTGGTTGCTCACTTGAAAGAAGATAAATATAACTACTAGACTTTAATTAAGAAATTATGCATGCACTTTATATGTTGAGTCACATTTCATTCACTACTATACAATTGGTGGGACAAGTGTATAATAGTGGTGGTAGATATAACCGGTATATCATGTAAGTGGCGAGTAGGAGCCAATAAGAACTACGTAAATTGGTGGCTAGTAGGAGCCTGTAATAACTACAAGTTTTTGATGGCGTATAGGAGCTGGTAAGATCTATAAAAGTGTTTTAAAAGTTGTGGCTATAATTGGCCTGAATACCCAACCCCGAATGAAGGGCGTAATTCATTTAACATATTATTTCCGGAAAGTCATATGTCTTGTATGCTCATGTGGTTGTTGTATTTCATATGTTTGAATAATAAACTTGGTTGATAATTTATTTTGAGTATGAATTTTGGGATTTACTCACTAAGCCCCTAAGCTTACACCCCTATAGGTATTTGTATTCTTAGGAACACCTATTTTTGTGCCCGAGGCCTCCCCATATCCGTGTAAGTTTTCCATTGAAGCTTTTCGAGGAAATCTACTTGAAGACTTAGATTAGAATTCCTTTGAAATCTTTAATATAGTATTTGGATGTTGTAAAGACTATCACGATCTTTGGGATTAGCAGAGGTATGCCCCTAAGAAATCATGTAATAGATCTTTGGTTATTAATGATATAATATATTTTATTTCTGGATTCTTATATGTTCATCTTTACTTGCTTAAACTATGCTTCTCAAAAGCGTCTCCTATTACCGTGCTGGACGCCTTACATGTAATACTAAGGCTTTCACATGACTAAGGTAGTCATTCTTAAGTCTTGATATTATATGTGGTGGACTGCCACGTTTAGGGTACCCTTCTGGGCGTGACAATCACCGCAACACCCCTCTCCTTCCGCCAACAACAACCTAACCCCTAACCACCAACAAACCACTTCAACTCCATACCTCCATCGCATTACCTTAGAGTCCAACCACTTGTCTAAGAATACTCACTTGGATCCAGTTCGTGACATACATCGAACCCCCACCATTTTCTTTAGTTTTACAAGTCCAAATGCATACATCGAAACCTTCCCGTGATGTAGTTCATGACAGCAAATGGACGGAGAAGGAAGACAATGCGCATAATTCACGTGCCTTGGGTCCCACACACTGGTAGGGAATTAGGCATGGGAGGCAAAAACAAGGAGGTGAAATCCACCTCTTAAACAATCAGAGGCGAATTTCGCCTCCTACAAACAATATGAGGCAAATTTTGCCTCATATTCGTGCTATATATAACCCTCGCTCCCGCTCTCTCTCTCTCTCTCTCACACACGCACACACAAACACACACACACACACACACACACACACAACACACAGAAACTCCACTCTCGCACTCTCTCTCGTACGCACACACATACATCCTTTCCTGTTCTGTGTCTCTCACCTGCACACACACCTACCCCCCTCCCGCACACACCCCCATGTATACACACACACATACACCCCCACTTACACACACATCCACCCATGCGCACAAAACACACCAGTTAAAAAAAAAAATCCCTTCAATTGTCAAACTTAATCATATGGTAAATCTGTCTCTTTTTATTTAATTTTTATCCTATTATATTTTATATGAAAATAAAATTTTATAATAAAATTGGTCTTTGAATTATATTTTGATTTTCGTGCACATATATGATAAAATTATGTTGATTTGATTGGATATTTAGAGTACTGCAATTATTAAAAGGTTGGTTCAATTTTTATGAAATTTGTAATTCATCTATTTAAATACTAGTAATGGTATATTTATTTATTAATGTGTATTTAATTTGCAGTTATGTGTATTTGTTTGTACTTAAAAAATTTGTATATTTTTAGGATGTAGTAATTACATATTATTATTCAATCTATGTTTATTATATTTAATAGCATGACACATAGATTAAATATAAATATTGGGATGTTAATATTTATATGTTTATTAATTAATGTATGTTGAATTTATAGCCATGTATTTGTTGTTAGTAATTGAAAAAAATTATATATATTAGGATCAAGTAATTATATATTATTTAGAACTTGTTTATTGTGTTTAACTTAATGACACATAAAATAAGTGCAA
Organism: Combretum micranthum; assembly: GCA_024138025.1. Taxonomy (NCBI): domain Eukaryota; kingdom Viridiplantae; phylum Streptophyta; class Magnoliopsida; order Myrtales; family Combretaceae; genus Combretum; species Combretum micranthum. Next base: position 505,041 of record JAMXBD010000421.1, read on the forward strand.
GTATTGAATTGCTAGTACTTATATATTTAGTAATTAATGTGTATTTTATTTATATTTATATATTTCTTATTAGTAATCGAAAAAAATCATATGTACTTAGGATCTAGTAATGACATATTATTATCTAATACATGTGTATTGTGTTTACCTTTATGACACGTAGATTAAATACAATTTTTTAAATGCTATTATTTGTATGTTCAAAAAAATTATATATAGTTAGAATCTAACAATTATATATTATTATTTAATACATGCATAATGTGTATAACTTCATGACATGTAGATTAAATACAGTTACTTAAATGATACCATTTATATGTTTATCAATTAATTTATGCTGAATTTGTCGTCATGTATTTCTTGTTAGTGATTCAAACAAACCATGTGTATGTGTATATATATATGTATATTTAGGATCTACCAAATATAAATTTTTATGTAACACATACATATTGTGTTTAATTGCATGACGCGTATAGAGTTTAATAATATGTTAAATCAACATATAGTGTTCCAATATTAGATGCTTAGATACTTATAAGAGAGTTATCTGATGTGAGTAAGATGTGGTAATTAATTAAATGCTAATTTAGGATGACTGCACGAACTTGGCATATGACACGTGATTTAACAACTACGCAATATAGAAACGAGGTTAGAGAAATTTTAGAAACTATTGTAAACCATAAGAGGGTATATAGATTGATTAGATGCCCTTATAGAGATTGTCTTAATAGTTTATAGTAATATGTTCAAATTATTAAGTATCACCTCCTCAGGAGGGGAATGGCTTGGACCTACTCCCTTTGGATTTTTCATGGTGAGGATGTAGATGAATACGGGGTAAATGATAATATTGTCATGGATGAAGGGAGTAATCCACCTGAATATACGCACTTTGAAGATGAAGCAGATCAAGAACTTTTGGAAGACATTGCCACTACCATAAGTGATCCTGATTGAGATGATGTTGATAGCGAAGATAAAAGTAGTGGGTTTGATATAGAGGGGTGGACTAGAATGTTTGAAAAAGCAAAGAGTCTAGTATACGGGCTATACAAAGTTCTCTTTATTATCAACAGTACTTCAAATGATAAATCTAAAGGTTGACGGTAAGCAGTCAGTGATGTCATTTAACAATTGACTTAAGTTAATAAAAAGTTTGTTACCTGCTGGCAATTTGTTACCTGCATCATACTACAAAGCAATGAAGTTTTTGAAGCAGTCAAGCATGGATGCAAACATGATCCATGCTTGCAAAAATGATTGTGTGTTGTTTCGAAAAGAATTCGAAAATCTTGATAACTGCCCAGTGTATAGGGAATAAAGGTGGAAGCTTCATTCAAGGGAACTGAAAATAGTACTGATTAAGGTTTTACTGCATTGTCCATTAATTCCAAGATTACAACGGCTATTTATGTGCCAGAAGATGGCTCCGGAGATGAGATGGCACAAAGAAAAGTATATATTGGTGGAGGGTGTGTTGAGGCATCCTGTGGATTCCGAACAGTGGAAGGGATTAGATGGCAAATATCCTTGGTTCACGTCGAACCCTCGAAGTGTGCGATTAGGACTTATCACCGATGGGTTTAATCCCTATGCAAACATGAGCACTACATACAGTGTGTGGTCAAATATTATGTTTGTATACAATGTTCCACCATGGAGATGTATGAAGGAGCTAAATATGATGATGTCTCTTTTAATACAGGGGCCAAAATCACCAGGTAAAGACATTGATGTGTACTAACAATCCTTATAAAAGAGTTAGAAGAACTTTGGACAAGTGGGGTGAAAACTTGGATATGGTGGAAGGACGGGTATTTCAAATGCATGCTGCATTGTTATGGACTATTAATGATTTCCCGGCTCACGATGATATTTCAAGCTAGACAATTAAGAGTTCTCAAGGGAGATTTGCGGAACAAGGCAAGACTGGATGGTTTAATTACCGAGTCATATGTTGTGAGGGAAAACATTCAATTTTGCTCACTGTATTTCAAGAACATGGACTCAAGAATAAATAGACCCCATCAATAGTGGGACAAACCACTAGAGGAATGTTCATTGTCATTCGTTTAGAGTATTCGCATAGCCCGTACGGTCAACAGGTGCATGCACTATAACAGGCTCAGACATAGAACTCAAGAGAATGCATTGGATAGTGTTGAATAATTGCGAGGAGGTGCAACTGTTTATAAGGTATGTCATGTCTTTTGCATTCATTTATGATGTCACGCCCCATAGGGGTATCCTAAACGTAACAGTCCGCCACATACTATATAAGACTCTCGAGTTTCTATCCGAGCCCTTCGGGAGTCTTGTATAGATGTAAAGCATCCTTTTATGACAATAGAATACTCTATTCAATGGAGTTAAGAAGTTTCATGTGGCATTCGATAGCCATAGATAATAAACCAAAATACATACATAAATTACAAAGTCTAAGGGGCATTCCCCCGCAAAAGAATATTAAGTCCATTACAGTCATCCAGAGTCTTTTGGTTTCCTGTGGTAGTCTAAACAAAATCGAAATAAACTTCTAAGGGAAACTCCTAGCTCCGGTACCTGAGCTGTAGCCTACCTTGGCCTAAGCCAAATAAATTCGTGCTGCAACAAGTAAAAACTATAGGGGCATAAGCTAACTAGTTTAGTGAGTGAAAACTTCCATATTGCAATTAAGACAAATCATTCAAGCAAGTGATATTCAATCAAGTGAAATGCATCGAACAAGTGGATTTAGTAAACATATGACCAGTAGGAAATCATATGTGGATAGACTTGCGCCCTCCATCCCGGATTAGCAGATTAACAAATCCTGCGGTACGATGCCATTTAAGCTCACGGTCAACTGAACAATAATTCGTTTTATGGATCACGATTAACCAACATATTCATTTTATGGATCACGATTAACCAACATATTTGTTTTATGGATCACGAAAAACTAACAAATGCTAATGCTCCATCCCCATCGTGATATGAATGAGTTCAAAGATACATTTAATGCCCAATAGTCAATTAATCCGATTCTTTTATATGACCAGACAATCTTCGCAGACAATCAATTATAGCTCCTCTCTATACAAACAATGAATTATCACTCGGCTTTGATATTCTTTAATTCCAAGTTCACATATCAACAGCAGTCAAATATAATTCCGAAATACCCCATCATGCATATTCATTTTTATCTTTGCCTAAGCAACTAATGCGACTATCATTACAATCACAAGCAATAATTGAAATCAGAAGTAATACTCACTCAGCCATGGTACGCCGGTCTCTTAATAGTAGTAGTCAGGTGGTAGGGTATCGTCGTTCTCGGGATCACCTACCAAATAAGAATAACTGATAGTCGTAATTTATCCTTGATCTTAAAGGTTAATTAAGTCCAATTTATAGCTTTATTGAGATAATTTGTAGTAGAATTGGTACTTAAGTATGATAAATATTCATTTCAGGTAAAATTAGAGCATATTGGAAACAATTAAAGGGATTTTGGAAGAATTTCATAAAGATGATTAATTGGAGGAAGATTTCCCGTGCAAGACAATGTACTCATTCATCCAAGTGTTGTGTCTCTTCACCAATGGATGCAATGGTTCATGCAGAAAAGATGCACTCATTTATCCAAGTGTTGTGTCTCTTCACCAATTGATGCAATGGTTCATGTAGAAAAGATGCACTCATTCATCTAAGTGTTGTGTCTTTTCACCAATGGATGCAATAGTTCGGGATCAAGACACATACATTCATCCAAGTGTTGTACCTCTTCACCAAACAATGTGATGAATGAAAACAACACCATATCCATTCAAGAGGGCAGATCAAGAGAATTATATATGGGTATAGATTAGAATACATGAGGATAATTATTATTATGCAGAATTTTTATTCAAAAAGACTTGTACAAAAACTCAAAAAAAAAAAAAAAAAAGAGAGAGTGTGGAGATTGTAATAAAACCTCTCCCTCCTTATAGGAGGGTGAGGGTGAGTTTGTTAGTAATTATGTTTGTCGTTCGTTTGTTGTATACAAGACTCCAGATCTACATCCAAATCCAATGAAGGAGTTTTGTATTTTTCTCTACTCATTCTTCATCTTTTCTAAATATGTAATATCATTCTTTATCTATTTTTCTGTCATTCTGTATGGGTAGAGAATGGGATTTATTCATGGATTTAACTTGAATTTGATCGTTAAAGTTTATTGCATCTAATAATTAACTAGATCTACTAAATAGAATTAATTATCTCAAGAAGTAGTGAAGGCGCAACACCTTCTTGACCAGATTTCTTTAAAATACATCGAGAGATGGTTCTTTAAATAGATCTTATTTACTAGGCGAGTCGCTCATAGTGATAGAGATATCCCGTGAGACTTTCTGCATTTGTTTGAAGAATTCAGAAATAATAAATCTTCATGCAACTTTCTAGTGGCTGTTAATTAGGAAGATTCCAATGGACACACTAATTGTTAGAAATGAATGCTTCTGAGAAGAACATTCATAACTCAATGGATTCTTGCAGGTAGTAATCATTAGAGAATATATGTATAAATTCATGTTAAGGAAATGAGAAATCTTTTGTACTTGTTGTGTTCTATTTGTATTTGTATTGTGTTCTTAGTATAATCTAGTGTAATTTTAAATTTAGAATAGTAATCATTCATTTAATCGACTCTTTAATTATTTTGCTAGATCATAGGAAAATTAGAGTAGTACTAGTGCTTGAGAATGTTCCTTGTGGGAGACGACCCTATACTTTATCCTAAACTACATAACGATAGGTGCACTTGCCTGGATTTGACCGTGTTTAGGAAAATGAAATATAGGTTTATAAATTTAAAACTCGGTCGCTCTAAATTAGAGAGAAAATGAACCACCAATAACCTAATGAGAATTTCATCACTTAACTAATTCAAGCTATGCATCTATGCTAGATAAAATCGTAATTCTCGCTATTTGCGGAAGTTTCAACTTAAAACGGCCATAACTTGGTCATTTTAACTCGAAATTTTGTAAATTTTATATCGATTTCTATCTACTTCGAAAGATCTATCTATTTCTATTATTAATTTCAAGGTTTGAAAACATTAAGGTCACGGAACAGAGGGATCAGATCTGTTCTGTAACTTTTCTATTTCCAAAAAATTGTTTTGCACTTAATCACAATGTTCCTAGTTGATGATTCATGTATAGATAGAATATAAATGAATTCCTAATATGAATGACATATAATGAGTTCAATATATGCATGGTCTTGATGATTTCTGAAAATAAAACTTTTAAGAACTCCTAATTATTACAAGACTCCACAATAGTCATTTCTTAAAAATCCATTTTTTTTCCAAATTTTGCATCTCCTAGTGTTTTAGGATTTTATTATTAGAATTTACTTGTCATCTAAATAAAAATGAGTCCTTAACATCTATACTACCAAAGACCTTCATTTCAACATAGAAATTCACATTTTTCACCTTGCAAATATATTTTAAACAAGCTTTTCACAAAAATCCGAATTTTGAAAAATCTCATTTCTTGCATATTTCCTATGAGAAAACTTGTCTAATGCATCAAAATTTAAAGCTTTACTATATCTATTGTCTAAGGACTTCATTTAACACCTAAAACTTACAATTTGAGCTCAAATACTAGGGTATCACATATGCATCATCTCAAATTACGAATTTGACAAATTGATCACTAACTCAAAATTTTCCATCTTAATTCCACTACTTGTTTTACACATTACTCATGCCTAAACTCATTTAAACTTGTGAAAATCATCCCTTAGAGATACCTGTTACATATACCTTTCATTTTTTATGTAAAATATGAGTTTCCAAGTGGTTTCAAGGGTTTTTAAAATAGGTTTCAAAAATCATCCGAATTTTTCCTTTGAACTTTTCTAACAAAAATCTTTTCTTTTCAAGTTCCTTGTCTTACACTCATGAAGATCTATCAACTAACACATTTATACATACAAGGCTAAGTTTTTCTGATCATTAATGCATAAAAATACAAAATATTCATATGAACATGAATGTCAATAAAAATATAAATGCCTAAACACTAGATCTACAACTTATAGTGCATGAGCATGAGTTTAAAGACATGAACATAAATTTTTCATGCAAGATCTCTACTTTATATGCATGTACATGATATTATTCTAACAAAAACTCCTTAAACACAAGAGCTACTTTTTGTGATGGCTTGATATTCTTGTATTAGTGTTTTCTCATCCCTAGTATTTGCTCATTGGGATTTAAGGTGGAAAACACATAAGAATGGTCTTGCCATTACAAGATCATGTAATAACAAAGCTTGGAATCATCACCTAAATGGAAATTTAGAGTAGAAAAGAAGGTGAAATGAGCTTATGAGTGAGTGTGTGTGTGTGTAGTGTCACGGCACTAGGAGGGGAAGAAGAGAGAATTTTAACCTTTGTAAAAATTTGGAATGAGTGAAAATGAGGAGAGAGAGAGAAATGAGCTTATATATTAGAGGAATCAGGGTTTAATTATAAATAAAGAAGCAAAAATAAAACAAAAAGGGGGAAATTGGGGAGGGAGTGTGCCGGCCAAGATGAGAGGAAGAGAGAGAGATTTGAATTTTTGATAAAATTTGTAATTTAAGTAATAAAATGTAATAAATGTAATAATTAATTAGGAAACAAAATTTTCTTGGAAAAGAAATTATAATGAGTGGTTGTAAGGATGTAAGAATAGGGTATGGGTAGTGTGTAGTGTAGGTTGTACTTGTGAATAGTGGTAAATAGTAGACAAGACATCTACTTTACCGGTAGTAAAGAAAATAGGGAAAGAGGCTATAACTGTAATTTTTATAGCCGAAAAATTATAATATTTATATTTTTGAAATCTTTATAAAATTTTGGTTCTAATGAATATTCCGGAATATTTTTCTGAGTTTCTAGCCCCGAGGCACATTTTTCCGTAATTGAGTTCGGGAAGGCCTGGAATAGAAAATTTCCCGAATTTAAAACTTTCCAGGGTTTAAAATATACTTTAAAACAATAATTCATATTCATTTATTTTATAAAACTTCTTTTGTTATGAAACCAAAGGAAAGCCGGATATAGGGTTTCTTGGCTTCTCTCACTAAGCTGAAACTAGACCGATTTAGGGTTTTTCTTTTCAATTCCCGGAGTTTACTTGACTACTAGGAATACCAGGGTTTACATATGACCTGATAACACGATAATTTCCCCATTTTCCAAGGTGGACTTGTAATGAAATTACTTATAGGGAGTTCGAGAATGAACTAACTGCGTGTGGAGCACGCAATGTGAGAGGAATAGCATGTAAATATTTTGCCGAATGGTTTAGAAATAAGGTTGGCACTCACTTGAAAACTTCAGAAACATAAATTCATCGATATCTTCACATGTAAATTTAATCATTCTCATTCTCTACAGATTATGGAGAAATGTCTGTCCATGGGCATCAATTAGCAGAAGATCTAGAAGCATTAGCATGGGGCCCTGATATTCATCGATATAGCTGCAACGCTTGTATCGTGAATGGTGTCCGATACAACGTAGAAGCCAAGGAGGTGAGATTAAGATCACAGAATAGTGGTGTATATGTCATCGGTGCAGATGGTGGACAATAAATAACCTTTTATGGTGTTCTCACATAAGTTATACAACTAAATTATGTGGCATTAAAGCAAGTATTTTTATTCAAATGCAGGTAGTTTGATACAAACAGAGATAAACCCGAAATTATCGATGGAGACCTCATCTCCATCAACACTGCAAGGTCGTGGTACGATAACAACCCGTACATTCTTGTGGACCAAGCGCAACAAGTATTTTACCTAAATGACCTAAGCAAGCGATCTGGCAACTGGAGGATTATATAGAAAGTTGTACACCGTCATATATTTACCCGTGCTCTCTTCTAATTTGAGAGCACAGAAGATGGTGAAACGATTGAGCCACCTCCAACAGAGGAGCCAATGCAACAGATGGTGCACAGGCCTTGGGTAATTCCAATCGATTACATATTTGTTGATCTAGGAAACCTCACATGCCTACCCAACCTTGGAGAGGGTTACAGTGGCATATGGGATGATGATTAAGACGAATAGATTGTATGCCTGCGTTTATTTATTTATTCTTTGTGACACGCATGTTTGTTCGTAATGAACTAAAAATAATGAATCATAATGATGGTTATTTTTATAACTTAAAGGATGAGTAGCTTGGATTTCATGGATTAGCTCATGGAGGACTCCCAGGCACATCCCGAGTAGTACGCTGGTGGGATTTCCACCTTCATTGGTCAATCTTTTATCTTCCATATACATTTTATATCCATTTCAGACTCATGCGTTTCTTTTCTTATTTGATTATATGGAAGGATTGTTTACTGCATTACTGACGAATCAATAGGTTAGATAAACCGATGTCCAATCGGGCCAGGCGGTTGAGCCTCAGCGAGGGTGGATGAATAAGTTGGGCATCGGGGAAGATGTGATGTATGACCTTCTCGATGATCTGCCTACTTGAGTTAACCATGATGACTCATAAGCCACAGCAGTGGAGCAAGAGGAGGCCACTGTGCCGGCTAAGCATGAGGATGCAAACATCATGGTACCCAAGAGGCACAGGGGTATGTATAGAGATAACCGGAGGAGGAGGAGTATAGGAGGACAGGTGGTGGGCAGACTATCACTCTGCCAGATGGGTATATGGGTCTCATATGCTCATGGCTAGGGATGGTTAGGTTGGAGTTCTTATTCCATCACAGAGCATCGACGAAGTTGTTTATTCCTGGAGCTCGAGGGAAGGCGTAGTTAGCATTTTCAGAGGTCTATTGGCATGGCATCATCCGCAGAGCTATGGTAAGTTTGTTTCCGCCTACAAACATATTTGAAAAGGTGATGTTTTGCTGCCTCTACCATTCACTAACACATTGAATTTTTTTTAATCTGTAGAACAAATTCGAACTATCGAAAAATTAGCGGAAAGTGCACAAATGGTAGTAACGCTTAACTATTTGGCTAGCAAGTCCTACAGTTAGCTCCGATACAGGCTTAAGGTTTACATCATAGCCAAAGGTAGAGGTGAAGCAGCTGTTAAAAAGCCACTACCAGGTTTTGAGCACATAATGGATGAGTGGAGGTGTTTGTCCACTTCGTTGAGATAGATCCGGATTATAAGGTAAATTATATATTCAAAAGATATAGTCCATTTGTTTATTTCTTCTCAAAACATGTAGCTACGATCCACAGTCAATACAGAGAACAAGAAGAAACAAGTGTCAGTGCATACGGATGGTATGAAGTCCATGCTTCAACATGCACTTACAAATGTAAGTACTACAAGTACATTGTGTGTGAGTTTATATGCTATGTTCTTTTATTGATTTTCAGTAATCATGTATTATAGGAGCTCACGCCAATAGAAAACTATAGGCACACGCACTTGAGGAGAGAGAAAGGGCAGTTAACAGATTGATAGGAGTCGGAGGTCTCTATGCAGAATTATGTTAGTATATTCAATTATGAAATTCCAATGTAATACACCCTATCCATCAATTTATACGATTACATTCACATTGTGCTCACTTTGTTTCAACTAGGTACACATGGTGGAGAAAAGGAAGCAGGAGGATGATATTACTACTACGTCAGGTTAGCGACCTAAGGAGGATAAGGTGATTATGGAGGAGGTTTTGGGCCACGGATCTGCCTATCGTCGTAGCTTTGGTTATGGCATGCCAATAGATCCACACAAGGTTAACAACTATGAGCGGCCATGTAAGGAGAATTTAGTCCACTTTGAGTATGATAGGACCAGGCAAGGGGCCAAAATTGAGAAGATGTAGGAGCAGATTGATTTGTTGATGAACTATGTCCATCCTCTTTCTACGTCTTCCTTCGGGCAGTACCCTCCATACCAACACGCTACACCATAGATGAAGACCCCTACTTATGGCCCTAATCCTAATCAGCATAGCTTTGCACCATTCACACTAGTGGCATCTCCTCCATATCCTTATCAGGAAATTTTTACGGGATGTAAAGCCATCCATCCATGTTCACGCATCCCTCACACGATCCATCTCACAGTCACTGGCAGCTCTACACAGTAGAGAGGCCAACAGCCTTTGGGTTTCACCTTATGGACCGAAGGGCCAGTATTTTGCAATTTGCATCACACCCACCCGCATTTGGATCATACGCATTTCTAGGGGCCCCTTCATCATCACATCCTTCTGCCTCTCAGCAACCTTCACATACTCTGACTCAGCCTTCTGCTGTTCAGTTGACACCAACTTCGACTTCCCCATCTACAATGTCTCAGAGGACATCCATGAGAGGATCTGGGCGTGCTTCCCTGCGCCAGCAGCGGCGGCAATAGTTGATGTTGTGTTCCATTTTTTCCTTCGTTTTCATTTATCAGGACCTATTGTTTTTGTTTTTTTGTTGAACTTCTCGGTCGCTCTGTACATCATGTGGATCATTATGATTACCGTCATGTGTTGTCGTTTTGTATGAACATTTTCTATGATGATTATCATGCAAGTTATTTCCATTATGTTTATTTGTATGTAGCGACTGATATATTGTCGTTGTTTTTCACTATTCAGACTATGTTATTTATGTTTTCTTTGGACTTCTTTCTCGCATTCTAGATCATCGAGTAGAGAAACTTAGTGGATGACTCCAAGACTAGTGGAACCACTCGACACTTCGTTTACTATGACGAAATTACCTCATCATTGCCATACATATCAACAAAAAAAAAATAAACATTAAATCGCTATCTATCACCACTAAGAAGCAATAGATATTCACATGCTCGCTGTTTCGTTTCTTCATGCTAAATAAATCCATAACATACAACACACTATAATTTATATAATGTTTACCATGCATGTTAGTTCACATCGAGCTTTAATATGCCGTAAATATAACGTTTATTAATTTCGAGATAATATTACAAGGAATGCATTTTAATTGTAGAAGCATTCGACGCACCTGTGATGCATTTCCACATAAAATAATCCAACATATTTAAATTAAATTGATAAGTATAAATCAATTACTTCTTTTGTTAATAGTGGAATATATTAGCAAAATTTGATAGAAAAAGATGGACGAATTACTGAATAGGCCATTGGTAATATTAAGAGCCATTACTTTGAAAAGTTCTATATAGATTCCAAATTTAATAGTAAATATTTTATATAGAGGATGTATTCATCTATTTGTTTATATAAATATAAATTCTAATTTAATCTTTTGAGAGTGAAGCAAAAAAAGGGAGTGGTTATTTAAAAAAGAAATCTGCGAAGTTTTTTCAATTTTATTGAAGTAGTTTCAATTTGACAAATGAAATAAATTTAAATTGAAAAGCCTAAGGACACAAAAGTAGGTGATTTTTTAAATAATATATATTATTTACAGAAATCATGCAAATTTTAGGATGACATGTTTAATTGAAAAGAAAAAAACAGCATCTATCAATATATAATTTACACATTTTTATATCAATAAATTTATATTATTACAAATAACATGTTTTATTGCTGAGATTTTTACAAAACGTGCAAAATATATGTATGTGTGTTTAATTTCACACAAAACTAAAAACTACTATTAATAAATTATTTACATACCACATGTTAATTAATTTATAAAATTATAAATAACATATTTAAATTGTAAGATTCTGGTTAAATGTACAAATTTTGATGTTAAGATGTTCAATGTAAAAAAAAATTCAATACATATTTCACACATCATTTTTTATATAATTTTCGATGAGTATGATTTATATATTGTAAACCATGAGATTTATATACAAATAGAAATAGATGAAAATATAAAAATAGAAAATAGAATGATAATATATGACTCAATCAAGACTTAGAAATTAAATCACAAGTAGAAATAAGCTTATATATAATTTCAAACCCTAAAACAAAGTTATCTAGTTAGTATTTAAGATTACTAATAAGATTTCATAGTGGGTATCGAAAATTCAAGATAAAGAAATAACCTAACTAAGATTTCAAATTTATTGAAAAGTAGATATTCGATAATGCTTATAGTTAGAAAACGATAATTTATAGATGGACCTTTAGGATTATGAATACACAATAAAAACATAAACAGATGCAAAACTAATAACCTAGATTCCAAATAAAAATTTGGATCACACTATTGTTCTAGTTAAGGTATTCTTAAGCTTTAGAGGCTAAAACAAAAATTGACCTATTAAGCTTATAAAACCCTAATCGCGAGAGATAAAATTCTAAAAATAATTTATTAAAAAGTAGATATTCTATAATACTTATAGTTAGAAAATGATAATTTATAGATGAACCGTTAGGATTATGAATACACAATAAAAACATAAACAGATGCAAAACTAATAACCTAGACTTCAAATAAATATTTGTATCACACTATTATTCTAGTTAAGGTATTCTTAAACTATTAGAGGCTAAAACAAAAATTGACCTATTAAGCTTATAAGACCCTAATCGCAGAAGATAAAATTCTAAAAATAATTTATCGCGTAAACTTTAAACCAAAGTTGAACTTAATAACAATCTAAAAATTATATTGAACTCCATATAAATTTTTTGAGATAAAACTCTTGAATAATTGTCATTTTTATACTTGAATATCTTATTAAATTGTCCTAAAACTAAGATAAATTAACTAGATATCATTATAATATTATTTACTCTAATATTTCAGTGCAAATGGGAGAGAATTGCAGCTGAGGATCCTCAAAATATGCACAGCCGATTTCTTCTTTCCCTTCTCTACAAAGCGTTAAAATTTTCAACAAAACACACTCACAAGCCAATCAAATTCAGCCAAAGTTACAACTTAATTAATGCAGCACAAAACAACTACAACTTTGGCAAATTGGAGAAGGAAAAACCGTAGCAACCTACCCTCTTTCCTCCTTCATCTTGTATATATAACACTTAATAATATACACATAAACAAAGAACATTATATACTACAAATAAACACTCCAACTCAGTAGCTAAAACAACACCCAAACTATACTGTTTTCGTCTAAAACAAACACCAAAACCAATCACAACATAAGCATAAACTCAACCTCCATTAAAGCTTAACTAAAAGCTTTGAAAGGGAAGACAAAGTAAGTTAATTTATTTTAAGTAGTTTAAAATAATTAAACATGGTCTTAAAACATACTTCTATCGTACTAGGGTAGAAACAAGCTTTGAGAGGAGATTAATATCACCAAACTAGCACTAACAAGGTAAGTTTCTCCAGATACCCTAGTTACACCATTTAAATTTGTAAAACAAGGATTATACTACATGTTGAATGTTATAGGATGATATATGTATATATATAACATGTATAAACACTTAAGAACGATTTGGAAATGATTATAACGTAGAAAATTGAAGAAATACGAACTGGTTCATCGGAGAAGATGATGAACAGTGTCAACACTGCCCATAAGCTGGCAGTATACATGCTCAATGCTGGCGGCGTATGAGTGTGGGCCGATGGTGTTGAGACGGCTCACACTGGAGCAAAAGCTACACAAAATTTATTTTTACGTAAAATGAATGAACGCCTGCTAACTGAAGTTATACGCTGGTAGCGTATAGTTCGGTGTACGTAGGAAAGCTGGCGGCTTATAAGCAAGCGCAACTTGATACAAATTAAAATGTAAAACTCAAGAACGCCAGCATCTGAGTTTCAATGCTGGCGACGTAGAAGCCGTCATAAAAGCATGTTTTTCTTACGTAAAGTCTATATTATACAGACATGATATTTATATAATAAATATAAACATATTATATATATATATGTCAAAATAGAATTTACTAAGAAATAAAATAAATACAAATACTTAGAATAAAAATATGCATAATATTCGATAACTTCTAAAACCCTAGAAATTATAAGGAAATATAAGTATTATTAGCAACTATAATTATCAAATATTTGTTTTATATAGATAAATAGGTAAGAATGGAAATTGAAACGAGCTAAATTTATGAATAATGTGACTTCTAAAAATGACAAAATAATTGTATGAAGTATATAAAAAGAGAAACATGATGACACCAAACAATAATAAACGAATATGAGTTACTATAATGAGTCCAATAGAGAATAACATAAAAATAGTAATAATAACTATAAAATATAAACTTGTTAAATATCAATTTTTCGAATACTAGATAAAATGTATATAAATACCAAGCAAGACTAAGACAAGCTACATGAAAATAAAGATTAATTGATAATTGTTATCATAAGACCATTAAAGGACCAAAATAAGTAATAGAAACCAAGTCCAAATATCAATTTAGGACACTAGACACATATAGGAGTTTAGTTATATAATCTACGTTATATTGATGAATATTTTATTCATATTAATAGGTGACTTTGATACCATAAAGGACCTTACGGCAGATTACTATGACTAGTCACTATGAGCAGGTAAGTAATTCAGTCGTATTATACTGTTTGTACTTGTAAGCAGTTGAATATGAAACACAAAGATAATAATATGAATGTTTTGATTGAAATGTGTTATGATTTGATTGTATGATTGTTAACCTACCATTACAAAAGTGATAATACAATGGTATGATGATGTGAAGTGGTATGATGATTATTGTGTGTAATGTATGACCACCATGAAATTGAATAAGAACTATTGACTTATTAAAAACCCAGTCATGCATTGCACGCACTGCTTTATTGCATGTATAAGCGGGTGACAACCTACTACTTATTAATATTTTGGTTCTCTGTTAATGCTTAGTTTTTCTAAAGTATTAGTTCTTCCAAGGTTTTCTTTGTTCCGTCGGTTCTATAAGAACTAAGTGGCAACGAAGAACGCCGCTCGTAGTATCACTTTGAATGATTAATACTTAGGGAGTTTCTAAGAATGGATACAGGAAATGGTCAGTTAAAACAGTTATTAAATTTAAAGTGATAACCCTAAGACGAGAAAATGTTGATTTTCCTGTAAACTTAGTCTATCCTGGGCAAGTAGGTCATAAAGTAAATGTTCTTCAACCCTAAAAGGAAGGCGTAAATCTTTTTCTTGTTTGGATTCTAAATCATCCAAGCTTGTATCTGAGCATATGTTTGAGTGATTGCATGACATATGATTTGTTAATAACTTGCTTGATGTGTAATATGTCTGGTTATTCATTGAGCCCTGGTTTCGCTTATACTCCTATAGCATTTTCAGGTTTACGCTTCGACCTTGGTTAGTTACTTCTAGAAATATGGCTTTGGTAAGAGCTTAAGAGCCAGAAGCCTATGGTTCTATTTGGGATTAATGGTTTATATTTTCCTAGAATAGATTAGCTAGTATTATCTTATCAGTTATGTAGAGAATTACAAAAAGACTACATTGTTTATAATAAATTATGATACTTTATGATTAAGATGGCAGTTATTTACTAATTTATTTCTTACATGTACTTATCATTTCTTATCGAACAACTAAAAGATCCTATTATTTTGAAAAATATGTCACTCTCCGAAGGTAATCTAGTGATAGCACTCAAGTGTGACTTGTCTACTTCTACTAGAGTATCCTCGGGGTGTGACATATATGATTTGAAAATTTTTCCTCAACAAACTAAACAAATATTATCTATTTTTGTCAATATGTAATTTACATATTAAATATCAAATAATCTATAAGATTATAAATCACAGATTTTAATAATAAGTATTTATGTTCATATGTACAATTTCATAACAAATACGATAAATATATAATTATCACATTACATATGAAATAATTTATGATATTATAATTAATATATTTTAACAATAAATTTTTATAAAATGTGCAAAATGTACTTTTATGTGTGAAATATTATTAAAAGGTCTTATGAAAATACAAAATGCCAAACGAAACTATATATTAATACAAAAATTATCATATTACGATCATTTTATTTTTAAAATCCTCTATAAACGTAAATATTTATTTTACGAATTTTTTTCTTAAGATTTTTAATTGCAACTCTTCAATCTTATTTACTAATAAGCCAATTGATTAATAAAATATTTTTATATTATATATATTATTTGAATTTTAATAATTAATCTATATAAATATTTTCTATAATTAATTTTTAATAAATAACAGTAAATTAGAGAGAAGAATGATCGAATTGGTGAAAATTAGCGTGGGATCGTGTGTAAGGAAAAAGGCGGGTGCGGAAAATTAAATTTTCATGAATGAGGCGAATTCGACCTTGTCTGCATTATGTGAGGCGAAATTGGCCTCATCATCCCAGCCATGAGGCAATTTCCCCTTAGCTTTCTAGTCATGAGGCCAACTTCGCCTCATTATCCCAATCACCTGGTATATTTATACCTGCTCCTCCTTCTCTTCTCTCATTTCCATCCTCTTCTCTTCTTCCATTTAATTATCTAAGTTATGTTTCTTTCCCATTCGAATTTTTTTTTCCTCCTCGATGTCTTTTCGAGCTCCTTCATTCACTAATTACTTTTCTATCGATTTTGTTTAATTTTTATGTTTGTTCCTTCTCTCTAATTATTTATTTGTATTCATTTGTGTAGGTTTTTATCATTTATTATTGTAAGTTCAACAACATCAAAATCAAAGGTAATATACGATATAATTTTTTCTTTTCAATTTACAATTTCTTTGTATTTACTGATAAAATTTATTTCATATTTCAGCTATATCATGATTTCTAATGTATAATATTTATACCACTATAAACATATTTATAATATCATAATATTTTTATTATTTATAATGCGGCGAATTTGGCCTTCTTTTCTCTAACACGGCTAGGCTACGAATGCAAAATTTTGAGGCAAATTTTTTACCTCAGTAGCCCTAGCGAGTCGAAATTTCAACCTAGTAAAGCGAAAAAATTCACCTCTCCTACCTTTTTACTAGTGACATGCTTGCACCTATGCACATCTGGTTAAAAGAAAAAAAGGTCCTCATATACTCATTAAGGATCTAACTCAAGACTCTTAAAACGTTTCCTTTTGGGTATAAAAGATTAAATCTAGATTTTCCATTTTAAATGTCAAAGCATTTCCTTTTAGGCCAATATTTGAAGTTTTGAACCTAAAATGTGTATGTGTAAGTAGTGATGATGTTCATGGAAAAACATACTAATCGAATTGAGAAAAATTCTTCTATTTTTAATTTATGATTGAAGTTGATAATCTTTATTTTTTGTTCTTTTTAGTTAGGGGTTAGAGTTAGAAAAAGGAGGACGCGAAAGAGGCATGAGGAAGAAGAAGAAGGAGGAGGAGAGAGAGAGAGAGAGAGAAAGAGAAGGAAAGTGAAAAAGAAAAAAAATATATTGACGTGGACAGAGAATAATATTTTAATCAAATTCGCTTGCTATGTCAGTAATGTATAGACTCCATCCATAGGTACAATGGGTGAAAGATTTTAAAAGTTCGGGTATTTTCTTATAGTAAAATATGTTTTAGGTATAATTCTATAAAAAATAAAAAAGTTCAAGTATCATAAGTGAAATTGACCCTCAAACTAGTTGATAGAAGATAACAAAGAAAGAAAGAGTTAATAACACAAAACCCATTCAAATTAATGAGATCATTTCAAGAGTGCAAATGTACCATAAAGAAGATTTTCTACCAGGGAAAAAAAAAACTCACCAAAGAGAGTGTGATAAATTCATAAAAAGAACAGGATAATCCCATACAAGGATAAAAATAAAAAAGAAAAAGAATATAGATAGCCTATTTATTATAAATACTACCAACAAGTTAACAGCAACTTGATCACCATAATCTTCAAGTTAATTTATAGAAGTAGGCTTATGGTAATGGCAACATATTGCTAATAATTCAGTAATAGTGGAAATTATAGAAAGAAAATAAATTCAAGAATGGTGTTAGTAGATCCATAGATGTTGAGATTAGTCATTGTAGATAATATGGATATAAAATGGTAAATGTAACATTCTAAATATAAGATCATTTTGAGTCCACTACGTGTCTACATCTAAGAATAGACACGCTAAAACTCAAAACCTGCTAATATCCACAATTAAATGCATATAATATCACTAACTCCAAAACATGCACATAAGTTTGGTGTCACCACAGATATAGGTCAAAAGTAGTCTATAACATACCATAGTAATACTACACTAAGTATTCATCCATACTAACTAGAGACGGCTCACAAAGGAGTCCATCTATCTTACTATAAGCTATAAGCACATAAGTAGCTGGGTCAATGCTCTAAATAGCCAATCTACAACACATGTGCTTAACACACCATAAATTAAACTTAATGAGTCTCTATCTCCAAAGATAAGTGACTATCCTACTTGTTAGCTAGGTAATCATCATTGCTAGCTTCATTCCCATAGTCTGCAACCACGTCATGCATCGAATATCAAACATGATCATAATACTACCTCGACCTGAAAAATAAAAGAGTGAGACAGAGCCTAATATAGTACTACCATAAGCACAATTATGTGAAAAAAAAAACATAATCCATTCAATTGCATACATACATCTAATGCACCAAAAAGCTGATTATGAAAAGACCTCGCCTTTGAGCACTTAAGGGCATGATTGTTTTACTGCATATATAACCTCCAAGTGACATGTTCGAGGCTTCCATTAACTAGATGGGCTTTTAATCAAGTTTTAATTATGAAATCATGATTAGGTTCTATAGCAATTTCGCGAAGCGTCATTAGTTGAATTATTAACAATTGAGAATCTATTGTATAAAACCTGTGAATAGGTATTTTAAGGAAAAAGAAAAGCAATATTTTAAAGTTAACACGTTCTAGGAAGGAAAACCACAATAGGAGAGTCAAGCTCAACCCAAGTACATATGTTTGGGACATAACCTAAAAGCAAATATGATTGGAATCATTAGTCATCCATTAGTTGAATATTAAGTCTCTTTCTCAAGTCTCTAGAAATTCATGAAAAATCAAACACTTACTCTCTTGCTTCCAAACCCATACCCAAGAGAACTATAGTGAAGATCCATGAAATGATCACCCTCGATACTTAAAATAGTAAAAAGTAAGCGGCAAAACCGAGTATATAGTAACAAGCATACACACGCATGTTATGCACACCTAGACTAATCCAACAAGCATATATTAAATTATTTAAGATTTAAGCTCATAGCTAAGTATTCCCAACATTCTAGAAATACCAACACGTATAAGAGTACTTATAACTCTCCTCAAATAAATGGGGTAAGGTTCCTTCAGCAGATCACGAACCAAAGATAGGGGTTTGATGAGTCATCAAAACCCTCCATAAAAGAAAAGAAAGAAATAGTTTCAACCAAGTCATCCCTTCACAAGTTGCCACCAACAAGCATGCAATGTTATCGTGAGTCAACTCATGAAATTGTAGAAGTTGATGTGTTTCATGAGCCTTCCCTAGTCAACTCGATCACAAACTTGGTTTTGGTCAAAATTGTGGTAAAATCATGAGTTTATTATTAAACTTGGTGGAATTGCGAGTTTCCTTTTATTTTCACAAAGTTAATTGAGCTTTGACAATTTTCAAGCCAGTCTGTCTTGCCTTCTACCTTTCACATTTGTTCTTTAGTATTGTCTTAAAAAAAATTAACCCTTTTTTTACCCAAGTTTTTTCTCCTCTGAATTTTCTTTAAGTTTCAACCTCCAACTTTCTTTTACCTTGAAAGTTTAATCTTCACTTCAAACTTAGTGTGCCTAGTCCTCCATTCTTATAATGATCTAGTCTATTACTTCATGTAGGTGTAGCTTTCTTAGTTTCCCCGAGTGCAAATTATGAGTTGTGGGAAATCGAACAAGAACTTAACTTTGACATAAAAGTAAGATTTCCTTTCTATGATATTTATGCTTATGTATTTAATTATTATTATTTTTTGCTACATCCTGTTTGTTTTAATTATTGTTCAGTATTAAGAATCTAGGTATTTGTGATGTCTTGTTACAGTTCTAGTTTAAGTTAAAAATTCAATATAATTATGTGAACTAGTTCTAGTGTTAGGGAATGACTGTGTCTGTACATGTATGTATATATAGGTGTGAGAAGAAGATAGAATGTTTAGGATTGGTTTATAGATGGAAGAAAGCACGGCCGACTTCTTTGGTATTCTAGAGGCTTCACCATAGAACTACTAGTTTTATATATATATATATATATATAAGAAAAGACAATTTTCTATTGCAACTAGAAACTCTCACTTTTGGTTTAAATTTAACTATTGAGTAATTTTAATTACCCTTTTCTATCCATTAACTAGACTAAAAGAAAAGATTGCAAGTTCCTGCATCGTGGATGTTAATTGAGTTTTTCATATGGAAAATGTCACGCCCCAAAAGGTACCTTAAATGTGACAGTCCACCACATATAATATCAAGACTTAAGAATGACTACCTTAGTCATGCGAAAGTCTCGATATTACATGTAAGGCGTCTAACACGATAATAAAAGACGCTTTTGGAAAGTGTAGTCTAAGCAAGTAATAATGAAGATACAAGAATCTAGAAATAAAGTAGATTATTATAATAACAATTAAAGGTCTATTACATGATTCTTAGGGGCATACCCCTGCTAAACTCCAAGGATCGAAATAACTGATAGTCTTTACAATAATTCAAATATTACAACAAAAATTTTAAAGGAATTCTAGTCTAAACCTTCAAGTAAATTTCCTTCAAAAGCTTCCAAAAGAAAACTTACACGGATAAGAGGAAACATCGGGTACAAAAACAAGTGTTCATGTGAATGCAAATATCTATAGGGACATAAGCTTACGGGCTTAGTGAGTATAATCCCAGTAATCATACTTAAAACAAAATAACAACCAAGTTTATTAGACAAGCAAATATAATGCAACAAGCACGTGGGCATACAAGACATATGTTTTTCCAGGAATCATATGTTGAATGAATTACGTCCTTCATTCGGGTTAGATATTTCGGCCCATTACGGCCATCACTTCTTTTAAAAACCATTTTTATAGATCTTACCGGCTCCTATTCGCCATAAAAAACATGTAGTTAGTACCAGCTCCTACTAGCCATCAATTTATGTAGTTTTTTTACTGCCTCCTACTCGCCACATACATAATACACTAGTTATGCCTACCACCACTATCATACACTTGTCCTACCAATTGTATAGTAGCGAATGCAATGTGATTCAACATATGAAGTGCATGCATCAACTTTTATTTAAAGCCTAGTCATTATATTTCAATTTCTTGCAAGTGATCAACCAATTGCAAACAATTCAACGTGCTAATAAACATACAATTTATTACAAGTATTTCGTGCCTTGATATGCTTAATATTCTTTCAACATGTTATCAATACATACATTTTCAATTTTATCTCTCCTTAAGTTTAGTGCAACTAAATTTACAAACACAAACATAAGCATAAAGAATAAGGGAAGTAGACTCACTCAGCCATGACGATAGTCCCTCAGTTGAAGTAGTCCTCGGGGTAATATATGTCATCCTCCTCGGTTCCTAAACAAAGGAAATACCCAAAATGTGTATCCATAGAATTTAATCAAAACTTCTAGCTCTATTTTCTAGTTGTGGTAAAATTCGTATGTGGAAATTCTAACTTAAAATAGTCATAACTTGCTCATTTTAACTCGAAATTTCGCATATAATATACAATTTTCTACCTATTCGAAAGATCTATCCGTTTCTAAGGTTATTTTTATCACAAAAAGTCGTTTGGATCCCAAAACCGTAGGGTACAAAATTCACCATGAAAATTCTAGTTTTCAAAACTTAATTTTGCAAACTTTTCTTTATCTAAAAACACTTGTAGCAAAATATAGATATTATTATAGTTGAAAAAACCTTTAGAATATATATATATATATATATTGACTCATATCACATGCATGAATTTAATGAAGTTGTCGCAATCATGATTTTTGTAAAAGTAATGTTTTCTAGAAATTTGGAACACTTTGAAAATTTTCATTTAGCTTGTTGGAAAATTTCTTAATTTATTTTAAGTGAGTATTTTCGCCTTTCTAATTCTATTTCCTTAGTCTTTCAAATTTCAAAAGAATGATTTTTGTTTTTCTAAGTTTCTTATAACTTAATTTCTAGAGATTGAGAGGGTAGTTTCTAAATATTATTTGAAAGTAGTTGAAATTTATCAAACTTTGCATTTTCTTAACCTTTCCTAAAATTTATTTTATTTATTTAAAACGATTTCCTAAGTTGTTTGCTAACTTTATCCCTTTAGATCATTTTATCCTTATAAAAGAAACATTCTTGGGGATTTGTCAAACTAGTCTATTCCTTCATATTCTAGAGTGTTGGTAAAATTTTCTTAATGAAGATTAGTAAAACTTTTGTTAAACAAGAATTTGAAATTTTAACTTTTAAAGAAAACTTCTCCATTTTATGGTTTTGTATGATATATCTTCTTTATGTATTATCTAAAATCCCTTTGTTCTTTTGTTACTCAAAAACTCATGATGAACTTCTCTAAATTTTTGGAAAGGATTTGCTAAGATAAATTCCTAAGTTATATGGGGAAAATCATTTCTTTACATGACAAAATTTATTTTGGAAAAGAATTCCTATCTTTTTATTTAAGAAAACCTTTCCTTCTTTATCTTGTTGAGTTAAAAATCAATATGTTCATGCATGATCATTAATATGAAATCATGAAAATATGAAAACATAAGAAAGACATAATAAGTAATATAATAAGCAAGTTAATAGAAATATCAAGTATTGGGAACCTTAGCTTCATCAAGGTACCTCGAGACTAAGAATAGACTAGTCCAGAGAAGAATAAAGAAAAGAAAGAAAAGGTTGTTTTGACTTGATAAGAATAAGTCTAAGATTAGAAAAACTAGTCTTAAAATAGCATGAAATAAATAAATTGCAAGGCATGAAATTAAATAAATAACAGGTGAGCTTATATGCTCTAAAGATTATATATAATTACATAAATATATTTAGTTAGATATGAATAAGAAGTTAGCATAATAACAACAATGATATCATTAATAAATGAACATAATAACAACATAATAAAATTAGAATTTTATATACAAAAAAAAAACATAAACATGTTGTTGCTTTTACTACTCATATGAGTTTCAAAACAACATCATGATCATGGTAGTTACATAACATGAATAAATAAAATAAGGATAGGAGTTTTTACTTAAAGTATTTATGGTGTAGGAAGAAGGTGGTGGATGTATGATTATGTGGTTAGTGAGAAATGGTAATTGGATTATATATAGAGAGAAATTTTGTGAGTATTTGGTGAAAGAAAGTTTTGGTAGAGAAAATTTTGTGGAGAGAGTTGTGGAGTAAATTTGAAAGGGTTTTGTTATGTGTAAAGATAGTGTGAAAGAAGTGAAAGGAGATGGAGTATTTATAGTTGAAGATTGAGGGAAATTAAATGTAATAAAATAAATTGAAAAAGAAAAACATTTTGAGGAAAGAAGAGGGAGGGGGCGCCAGCCACTCATGGTGAGGAGAGGGAGTGAATTATTTTGTTGTTTTGTAATAAAAAGTAATAAAGATGTGAAGTATGGTTGATGTGAAGGTGTATTGGAAATAGAAAAAGTAGAAAAATAGGTATGTAGGTAGTAAGATTATGTTGTAAGGTAAAGTAGAGATACATTGTCATGCCCCGAGGGGTACCCTAAACGTGGCAGTCCACCGTATACAATACTAAAGCCTAGGAATGACTTCCTCAATCACGCAAAGGCTTTCATATCATGTACAAGGCGTACATTACAACCAAGGGAACTCATTGGAATAGCACAATTTATATTGATAATAAATAAGTGACAAGGCAAGGAGAATACTTATCATAAAACATAAACATATTAAATTACAATTCTTAGGGGCATATCCCTCTATTATCTTTAATTAAATATACATCTTAGAATCATCATAACACCAATCATATAAGTCATCATGTATAAAGAACCTTACAAAATTACTTTATCTTATTTCCTTCATAGAACCTTAACATCCTTCCATGACTTCCTTAATGTCATGATCCTCAATTTAAGCCACGGGTATACCTGTTTCAACAAAATCTATAGGGGTATAAGCTACAACTAGCTTAGTGAGATATTCCTTTTCATTCGCACCATATTTTCAAATAAGTTCATTTAGACTTTCACACATATGCTGTGCATACAATGCAACAATCACGTGATTATGCAAATATATATAGTTATCTGGAAACCATATATATAACGGATTTACCCCTCCGTATCGAAGGTTAGGGAATCGGGGTTGAAGATCATCGATCTTCTACTGCTAATCCCTAGGTCCTCACCCACACGTTCGGTTGGCTCGGCTCCGAACCTAGAGTCTCATTCCCCAGGCGATTTGGATCCTCTAGGAAGGAACATGGCCCTTGCCACCGCACGATCACAACCAATTCAACTCTACGCGTAGGAGTAGTAGCCTTCCGAAAGAGATGTGACTCGATGGATGCTATGTGTGAGTGTTTCATTTTTCTTAAGCCAAACCTTATTAAGGTTTATTAGGGGGCGATCAATCAATTTAGCAATTAATAAGCAGTCATACAAGTAAGTAAACAAAATTATTTAAACAAGCAGTTTGAAGTTGCAATATTCTTAATTCTCATTTCACGCATAAACATAGAATCACATATATACTTATAATCCCGAATTCCTCAAATATATATCCATTTTTATCTTTTCTTAGTATACTAATGCTACTACTTTATAAGCACAAGTAAGGTAACGAAATTAAGAGGAATAACTCACTCGTCCATTTCACGATCTTCTTAGTCGTAGTAATCCTCAAGAAGGTAATCTCGTATCTTTCGTCACCTAGACAAAAGAAATACCAGGGATAAGTATTTCATAGAAATTCTACTTGAACTTTCTAATTCTATTTCATTATGTCCGTCAAATTCGTATAGAATGAAATTCGATTTTAAAATGGTCATAACTTGCTCATTCTAACTCGAAATTTCGCATATAATATACCGTTTTCTACCTATTCGAAAAGATCTATCCATTTCCAAAGTTATCTTTGTCATATAAGGTCATTTAGGTTCCGAAAACGTCGGATACAGGTTTAAAACGAATATTTCTAACTTTTGCAAATCCATTTTCTAACTCAACTTCATTAAAAAATATAGATATATATATATATATATGTGTGTGTATATAATTGATAAATCCTTTGAGTATATAGATAAGCTCACTTTGGATGAAACATTTCTAATGGTAGCGTCTCAACAATTTATTTTATACAACAATTCATTTTGAGTTGTTCAAACTTTAGCTTTAACAATTTCTTTTCAAGTTTTTTGAAGAAACTTTATATTTTCATAGGTTATTATGAATGAGTATAGTTTTATTTTATTTTCTTCATTCTTTTTCCAAAAACAAGTAAATTTTCCTTTAACCTTTAGTCTTGCATAAATTTTACTTCTAGTGATAAAAGATCAAATTTATCAAAAGTGTATTAAGTTGTTGAAACCCTTTTTATAAATTTGTATTTAGAATAGTTTTTAGAAAATGAGTCTTGTCTTCTTATATTTATTATTTAAAATATAAGTTTTTATTTTCTAAAACTTGTTCTTTTATTTCCTTTGAAAAGTATTCTCTTTGTTGATAAAATCCATTATTTTTAATCTTATCTTATTTATATTCTTTGAAAATGAGTTCCTTCTTTAGAAATTTGAAAACCATTATTTTTCCTTTATGGGTTGAATTCATCTTATGTCACGCCCCAATGGGTACCCTAAACGTGACAGTCCGCCACACTCAATATTAAAGCTTAAGTATGACAACCTTAGCCATTCCAAAAGCTTTTATATTAAGTGTAAGGCGTACTTTCACAACTTTAGAGGACCATACATGGAATTATGAAGCTTAAGGAGATATAAAAACATTAAGAAAAGAGGTTCACAATAAATTGTTCATGGCAAAGACTTTACAACTTAGGACAACTCCCTGAATTACTAATCTATTATATACATATTAACATGCAATACTAAGCTATACTTTATCCAGATTTCTAATGTTCAAAAGGGATTACCTGCCCGCATGGTCCACGTGGCCTTAACCATAAGTAAGGGAACTGCAAAAGATATCTATCGGGGTATAAGCTACTAGGCTTAGTGAGTAAATCCCAAAATTCATACTCGAATAAATTATCAATCAAGTTTATTATTCAAACGTATGAAATGCAACAACCACGTGAGCATACAAGACATATGACTTTCCGGGAATCATATGTTGAATGAATTTACGCCCTTCATTCGGGGTTGGGTATTCAGGCCAATTACAGCCACAACTTTTAAAAACACTTTTATAGATCTTACCGGCTCCTATACGCCATCAAAAACTTGTAGTTATTACAGGCTCCTACTAGCCATCAAAAACTTGTAGTTATTACAGGCTCCTACTAGCCATCAATTTAAGTAGTTCTTACCGGCTCCTACTCGCCATTGACATGATATACCGGTTATGTCTACCACCACTATTATACACTTGTCCCACCAATTGTATAGTAGCGAATGCAATGTGACTCAACATATGAAGTGCATGAATAATTTCTTTAATTAAAGTCTAGTAGTTACGTTTAAATTCTTTCAAGTGATCAATCAATTTCAAACATTTCAAGATATTAATTCACATACAACTTTATTACAAACAAATCGAGTTTCGATATACTTAGTATTCTTTCAACGTATTATCATACACTTCCTTTTGATTTTTCTTAAATTCTAGTGCAACTAATTTTACAAGCACAATCAAGAGTATGAAAAATAACGGGGATAACTCACGATGCCATTGTCGTCTATTCCTCTAAGCGGATGAGTCGTTCACACACTCCACTTAATCGTAATAGTTCTCGGGGTGAAGAAATCCTTCCTCGGGATCACCTAACCAAAGAAAATACCCATAATGAGTTTTTCTTGAAGATTTTCTTGAATTTTGACAAAACAATGTCAAAGAACGTTAAAGTTCGTATAGAAGAATGTTCCAACTTAAAATGGCCATAACTTGGTCATTTTAACTCGGAATCGCGCATATAATATACCGATTTCTATCTACTCGAAAAGATCTACCCATTTCAAATTATTTCCACAAACAAAGCCATATAGGCTCCGAAAAAGTGGCGACAAAATTCACCACGGATTTTCAAGTAAAAACAACTTTGGTTCAAGAAATCAAAATTTGTTTGATAAATACTTAGTTATCTATATAGTTGAAAATTCTCTTTTTATAACTATATAACTCATATTTAAGCATGCTCAAGTGTCTTGTTGTCCAATTATTTTTCTTAGGTAAAACAATGTCGGGTTGAAGCTTTTCGGAAATTGTTTTTGTAAATTTCTTTGAAATGAATACCTTGTTTTCTTATTTTCTAAAAACGTTTTATGTTGGTTTTATCTTTTTCTAAGTGACTTTTGAAAATAAATTTTCTACTTTCTAAGTTACATTAATACTATATTTGAAGTTTTCTAGGAAATATGCTTTTCTTCATTTTTCTTGTGTAAATTCCTTTGTTTACTTGTTTTGCAAAAATCCTTACTTGATATTTCTCATTCTTTTTCTCATGTCTCATATTTTTCAAAAATAATCATCCATGCATGAAAACTTGTTTTCTTCATAAAAACAATGTGGAACAATTAAGGACTTTTTGTAGAAAAACTAATTTCTATAATTCTAATTTTCCTCTTGTAACTTGAAAAGAAATAACTTTATTATTTTCAAACCATAAATTTTCTTTGCCTATTTGTTTGCAAAGGTCTTTACTTAAAAATTTCCTTAGTCATCCATCTTATTTTCTTTCTTATGAAAAGAACCGTTTTGTCAACAAATATTTTCTTTTGAAAACAAGGTAGAGTAACAAAGATTTAAGTAGCTTTTTAAGTAAAAATAGTTTCTAAATTCATAGTGAATTCTTTTTGTAACTTGAAAATGAATGAGTTTATTTTTGTTATCTTATATTTTTATGTTTCACATAAACTTATTCCTAAGTGACAAAAAGCCTTCTTTTATTTGATTATCTTTAGAAAATAAAACTTTTGGACAACAATCTAAATGAACATGATTATGAGAATAATAATAAACAAAATAGCATAAATAATAAAGTCAAGTATTGGAGTCTTAGCTTTTTCAAGGCTCCCGGGACTAAGAAATAAACTAGTCCCATAATGAAATAAAATGAAAGAAAGAAAAGCTTGTTTTGACTTGATGAGGACAAGTCTAAGACTAGAGACTAGTCTTATTTCAACAAGGAATAAATAAATAAATTGCAATGGAAAAGTAAATAAATTGCTTTGCATGAAATAAATAAATTGCAAGTGAGCTTATATGCTCTAAAGAATATGTATAGATATATAAACAATAATAAATCAACATAAACATAAATGGATTGGCATGAACAAGAACAATACATGAACATAATGTAGTTTCCACAACTTGTAGTATTTGGAAACTCACACTATGGTCATGTAAAGTTACATGACATGAAGAAGAAGAAAGAATATAAAGGGGTTACCTAAAGAAGACTTTGATATGGTTATGTGGTTATGGGTTTTTGTTGTTGGTGGAAGTTGTTGTGGAATTATTTTGAGAGAGTTTTGAGATAGTAATTTGAGAGAGCTTTGAGAGGAAAAATTGAGAGAGTTTTGGTATGAATTTGTGGGTAGTGAATGTGTGAAAGAAGTGAAAGAGGAGGGGGGTATTTATAGGATTTTGAGGAGTGATTTTTGTGTGATTAAAATAAATAAAATTGAAACAAATTGTGAATGGAGAGAGAGAGGGGGCGCCGGCCACTTTAGTAGAGGGGGAGAAGTGATTTATTTTGTGACTTTTTGATAAATATGAAAGATGTAATTGTAAAGTAGATGTGATATAAAGTTATGGGAAAGGTAAAAAGTTAAGATTATAGGTTATGTAGAGTGTAAGAGTAAGTGTAAGAAAAGTAGAGATAAAAGAATAGTGTAGAATAGTAATGAATAGTGTAATGTAAAGTAGATATGACAATTAAAGTATCGGTAGTAAGAAAATACGCGTATAATAGCTATATCTATATTTTTACTTACCGAAAAATTACGAAACTGATATTTTTGGAAAACTTATATTTTTACGAGTCTAACGGTATATTCGGAATATTTTTACTAGTCCGGGCTTCCGGACACGTTTTTCGAGAACTGTGTCCGATCGGGTTCGAAGGACACCCGAATTTCGCAAAACTAAAACTTTTATGAAACCTAAGGTTATTACGAACTTTTTTAGCTAATTATCCCAACTTCGTTTTTCCGGGCCAAAGAAATCGGCAATGCCGGATTTAGATGGATACGGTAAACTAGGGTTTTGTTGACCTTTAAGGTTTCGTTTGACTTCCGGTTTAGGGTTTTATGCTAAACCGATTCCGAAAATTTAGGGGTTTACATCTTAACTTTGAAAACTAGTTTGTTTCTTAGTTTTTTTATGAAGTGAAAAAGAGTTTAAATCTTAAGCTTTTTGTAAAAACTTTTAATATTAACAAATTATTTTACTAAAACTTAGGTTACCATAACATACAAAGAAAATATTTATTTCTTATGTTTTCTTGGTAAACTATCTTTGTTATTTAAGAAAATATTGAGAAAACTCTATTTCTATGTTGTTGATAATAACTCCAATATTTTGTGATAAATTACATAATAGAAAATTTAGTTTTAAGTTCCTTTAATAAAGTAAAATTCTACTTTTAAATTAGTTGAGACAATATCATTATGTAGATACAAGTATTATGAGCATATAAAATAATAAAAACATAAGAAAATACTAGAAACAAATAATAATAAGCAAAACAAAAATATCAAGTATTGAAAACCTTAGCTTCATCAAGGCATCCTAGGACTAAGAATGGACTAGTCCCAAAAGATTAAAGAAAATAAACAAAAGATTGTTTTGACTTGATATGGACAAGTCTAAGACTAGAAAGACTAGTCTTAAAGGAATAGCATGCAATAAATAAATTGCAAAGCATGAAATTAAATAAATAACAAATGAGCTTATATGCTCTAAAGATTATATATATACATAAATATATTTAGTTAGATATGAATAAGGAATTAGCATTATAACAACAATAAAATCAACATAACAAAATAGAAAGTTTATATACAAGAACAAAACATGAACATGTTGTTGCTTTTACTACTCATATGAGTTTCAAAACAACACCATAGTCATGCTTAGTTACATGACCTAGATAACTAAATGGTTGGAAGAAATTTTTACCTAAAGTGTTTATGTGGTTTGAAGATGGTAGTGAATATATGGTTTTGTGGTTATTGAGAAATGGTAGTTAGAGAGAAATTTTGTGAGTATTTGGTGAAAGAGAATTTTGATAGAGAAAAAGTTTATGGAGAGCATTTGTGTAGAGAATTTGAGAGAGTTTTGGTAGTAAAATGAATTGTGTGAAAGAATGAAGGAGGAATGACGTATTTATAGAATTTTGGAGTGAAAATTAAATGTAATTAAATTAATTGAAAAAGAAATAAAATGAAGATGAAGAGGGAGAGAGTGATGGATGGCAACCTTGGGAAGAGAAAGAGAAATTTGATAAAAAATTAATTTTAGAAGAAAAGTGTAAGAGAAGTTTAGTAATATGTGGTGTAGAATTTTTATGGGAAAAGAAAATTGTAAGAAATAGGTGTGTAGGTGTAAGAATAGGTAGTAAGAAAAAGTAGAGATAGAAGAATAATAATGAATAGAAGAAAAGTACTATAAATAGTAGACTAGACAATTAAAGTACCGGTAGTAATAAAAATGCGCGTATAAATGCGATATCTGTAATTTTTAGCTACCGAAAAAATTCTAAAACTGATATTTTTGAAAACCTTATATTTTTACTAGTCTATTGGTATTAACGGAATATTTTTGCCATCCGGTGTACCAAGGCACGATTTTTGAAAACTGATCCCGTTTGGATCCAAAGGACGCTCGAATTTCGCGAATATAATATTTTTAAGCTTCCCTATATTATTACGAACTATTATCAACAATTATTTTCATTTCGTTGTTTAGGGTTTAAGAGCGCGGGATTGCCGGGTCTCAAACACTAGGGTTTGTGATAAGCTTCGTTGACTTTTAGGGTTCCGATTTGACTTTCGATTCTGTTGAGTTATTCGTAAGATCATATAATTTTCGAGTTGTGACCGTTTTATATTTTTAGCTCGATATCTATGGTTTATCTTATTTTATTTGTGATTATTTAATAGTTTTCAGTTCTCGGGATCGTTTAACCGAGTCTAGGGTTAAGAGTTGACTCAGTTTAACTTTTGGTGGAAATTAAAATTTCTGATTCTGAAGTTTACCAAGGGATTTAAGATCTTGTCATTTTGTTGTCGAGCGTTATTTAGATATATTGTCTTGATTTGCATGTTAAGGAACAGTTAGGTGATTTGATTGATGTACGGATGTTGATTCAACTCATAATTGGATTTTCTATTTTGTTTTTTAAGGTTCTCTCTTTCTTAGATTAAGAAATCTCGTTTTTGATCTTATTTAAAATTAAGTTTTAATTTAGTTGGATTTTTAGAGTTTTGATTCCGGTGTTTGACTCTTAGGATTATTTCCTAAGAATTATGAAATTTTCAGAGGTTTACATAGATGAATAGTAATAAATAGTATTATAAGACAATGAATAGTAAACAAGACTAATAATATATCGGTAATAAAGAAAATACGCGTATAAATGCAATATCTAATATTTTTAGTTACCGAAAAATTATGAAACTGATATTTTTGAAATTCTCATATTATTTCGGACCTAACAGTGTTATCGGAATATTTTTACTATTCCGAGCCTAAAGACACGCTTTTCGAGAGCTAATCCCGATTGAGTCCGAAGGACACTCAAAATTCACGAATACGATATTTTTATGTTTCCTTATATTATTACGATCTATTATCACTAATTATTTTAACTTCGTTTTCTGGGGCTAAAGAATACGGGAATGTCAGATCTAAATTCTAGGATTTGTATTAGTCTTTTGTTAACCTTTTGGGTTTTCAGTTGACTTTTAATTCTAAGATTAAGCTTAAAATTAACCGAAATTTCAAGGGTTTACAGAAAATATTCAATATGAGATGTTCTTACCTTAACCAAATAATGTCGTAATATTTTAGATGTCTACTTGTCTAGTTGTCTTTAAAAATGATGAAAAAATTAGACTTCCTGATTACATTTGGAGCATCAAAGTTCTTATCATTTTTATAACATGCTTGAGATAAGGTGATTATTACTCTTGTATTGATATTTAAACCATCATGGATGTGTTGTAGGATTTGCTTCATTTGACCTACTTGTGAGTTGTACACATTGCCCTTATGAAAAATGTTTTTAATTTCTTTTTTCACATTTTTAAATATGAATATGTTCATGCATACAAGGAAGGAACCACTAGAGAAATGGCATTAAATGCCACATGAAATAGGTTATGAGATGTTCTTATAAACCACAATTCCATCTAACTATGTAAAAAATCTAGAGTTTACAAAAATGCTTAAGGCAGTTGGTCAATATGGTCTTGGCTTAAGCCTTCTTTTTATCATGAGCTAAGGAAGACATATTTGAAGAAAGAAGTAACTTAAACAAGCTATTTGCCTGAGCATTATAAAGTTGAATGGAAAAAAAAGGACTACTATATTATGTTAGATGCATGAACTAATAGAAAGAGATGTTCCATAAGTAATTTCTTAGTGAATAGTCTTAAAGGAATAGTATTCTTATCGTCCATTGATATTTCCAATGTCTCTAAAACAACTGATAAAGTTTTTTCTATGTTAAATGATATTGTGGAGAAGGTTGGAGAAGAGAACGTTATACAAGTGATCACAAATAATGCTGCAAATTATAAAGCAGCAAAAGAAAGATTGATGGAGAAAAGAAAATGCTTATATTGGACACCTTGTGCAGTACATTGTATCAATTAGATTCATGGAATAATTGCAAAAGGAGGCAAATCACTAAATACAGATAATCTAGGATTGTTCTTATCTTAATATTGAGGCTATATAAAAGGGGAAGACTTCACAAGGCTAGGTGCAACTCAGTTTGCAACTTCTTTTCAACTTTAGAATGCCTTAGTGAATTAAAGGGTGCATTAATACCCATGTTTACTTCAAATCAATGGAAAGCATGTAAATATTCAAGCACACAAGATGGAAAGTGGATTCAACAGTCGGTATTGGATATTAGATTTTGAAAAATGTTCTTAATTACCTCGAAGTTGCCTTTCTTTTTATCAAGGTTTTGAGATTGGTGGATTTGGATGAACACTTAGACACGAGCTTCATTTATCTAGAAATGGAACATGCCAAGGAGAAGATCAAAACCAATTTCAACTATGTAAAGGAAAAAGTAATGCCTTCCCTTATTAACTTTTGCTATATGAGTATATGTTTGTCTTTTTGTTTTTTTTAATTGTTATTTTAATATTTGATTACTAGCTGATATCATCATATTCATTTGATGTAGTTATGGACCAATATTCAAGATTATTGACAAGAGATAGAAGCTTCAACTTTATAGACCATTGCATGTTATAGCTTATTATTTAAATCCACGGTATCATTATAGTCTTACTTTTAAAGTTGATGTTGATATAAAAGTTGGACTTTATAGATTCCTAGAGCATTTGGTCCTTGATCTAGGTGAAAGAACTAAAATTGATATATAGTTTGTAAATTTTAAGAATATCAAAGGATTGGTTAGTATTGAAGCTGCAAGGATAACAAGAGATAAAATAGCTCTAGTAAAATGGAGGGATTCGTATAGAGATGAATGCCTAAAACTACAAAAGTTTGCTATTCATGTACTAAGCTTAACTTGTAACTCCTTTGGCTGTGAGCATAATTAGAGTGCATTTGAAATATTATGGTATAATTTTTTATTAGTTTTTATCATAGATATTAATGATGTTGTCATTCTTATGATTTATAAATAATCATTTTAATTTTCAGGTTTATACAAAAAAGCAGAATAAGTTGCATCAACAAAAAATGAACGACCTAGTGTTTGTGATGCACAACTTGAAATTGATAGATAGATAAAAGAGAAAAGTTGATGACAATACTAGTTTCATAGTTAAAGATCTCTCATCAAATGATGAATGGATAGTTGATGAAGAAGATATTAGCTCATCGAATGTGGATTTATTAAATATCCTTTCAGCTACATTGCGAATGAAGTATGCTACTTTAAAAGAAATTAATGTATATGTAAATTTGGAAAGTGATAGAAGTAAGGGTCAAGATGATTTAAAGATTCATGATATTGATGCATATGAGTTGAAATGGGAATAGATACATCAAAAGATTTAGAATTAGAAGACATAAGACCTTAGTAGTAGTACTAATAATAATATTGATAATGAAGATGATGGTGGCGATGATGGTAATGCCAATGAGAGAGATGAAAACAATTTTGATGATAATGGAGCATCTAATGTTTTGTTTTTAGTTTATTGTTTTGTTATAATTTTTTTTTTTGTTTCAATATGCTTTTTATTTGTAGTGCTATTTACAACATAGTTTTATGCACTAGCACATGGACTTATGCTCGATTATCTATATTATGATATGAATTTGAGTTTTATTGTGACATATGATTAAATTGTATGCTATTTTCCATTTTTCTATTATTTATTTTAATTTTTTTAATAGTAATATAATCAACTCGCCATCTCTAAAAGCTATTTCATATAGATCATAAAAACTTACATTTCTACGTTTTTATTTTATGTTCCAATTCTATTGACTACCTGACGATTCTATATAGAATCACAAGTTTAATAACCATATAAGCATAGTCCATCGTAATGTTTTATATAGGGTATCATAATGCTATATAACTTGTTACAACTTCATACCTGCTCCTAGTTAATTGCCCAATCTCAAAAATTTCCCTATCGACTATCCATCGAGTCTAACCACACCTTCCGTGGGTGCCTAAGTGCTTGAACTATTGTATTCTCTTAAAGTTGTGATAAGTCTTGCAATCTAGTACAAAGGATGTACTTTCTAGGGTAAGCAGCCAAGTGACAACCAACAGATAGTTAAGGCGAGTTTAAGCGTTGGTCGATTGTTAAAATCTATCCCAGCAAACAACATGCATTACTACATACCTGATAGTCAAGTTTGAGCCTTCTATTTTCCTTCCAAGCCTTAGTATCTAACCGTTATCCATGAAGTCAAGTTTCAGCTCAAGATTAAGTCCATTTATGTTATTTGTTACACTTAAGTCTCTTTGGTTTAATTGTATTTACCTATGAATTCTATTTAAAGAGTTATTTAAATCTAAACAAGCGTTAAGATGGATGTACGAAATGTACATGGGTCCAATCAAAGACATAAAGGTATATATACATGATTGAGTATACAGTCAAGTATCTTGTCATGTTCCTACACATGACTAGGAACACGGCTTCTATGCAGGGTCTTGTACCTTAGGGTCAAGGAATAACGAAATATATGGGCAAGAACACAACATCATGTTCCAATTGTAGATCTCAAAGCTAGGTACACATAGTGAGATATATAGCTTGATTCTTACTGTCGTGCATTGGTTGTATTTCTCTAGGTTCCATGTTGATACTATAGGAAGGAACGCGAGTGGTATACAAACTCGTGTACCAGCCATGCTTTATTGGAGAAGTTAAGTGGTTAGAGAGGTATACACAAAAATATAAGACCCCATGTTTTGGCTATGTTTTCCTAAGTAAGTTTTGAAGAGGTCAGGGAGATACATGGATAAGTACATAAGTTCATGTACCAATTGTATAGTTTTGGAAAACTCAATTCCTTGGAGTTTTGAGTCAAAGAAAAACACAGGCAAGTACATGACCTCATGTTCCAACCATGTTCTTCTGGGTTGGCAAGACTTCATTCTTTAACCTAATGTTTTAGATGAAAGAGTGTTCTAAGGCAATTTTCAAGGTTTCAAAAGAGTTTGATGATCATGTGTAATCATAGACCTTGTTTATTACATCTTCCATTCTCTTAGGAACATCAACTAAAATTGAAGGTTTAAATCATCTAGTTTGATAGCAATGCCCAACTTCA
Source organism: Combretum micranthum (assembly GCA_024138025.1). Lineage (NCBI taxonomy): Eukaryota > Viridiplantae > Streptophyta > Magnoliopsida > Myrtales > Combretaceae > Combretum > Combretum micranthum. The sequence goes on from JAMXBD010000421.1 coordinate 541,184, forward strand.
TCATGGTCTTTCTGAAATTTTCAAAACTTTTATGTACGAACTCATTATTTAATAGTTTTAACATCAACAACACTATACCTTTCATTCATTTTATCATTCTCTCCATAGTTTAGACACATATTAATACCCGTTTCTTCTCAAAGCCAGTTTCCAACAAAATCCCCAACTCAAAACATGTTCATTCTTCATCTTTTATATTATTAGATTAGTCTTATCTTTCTACAACCACATCTTCCTAAGATCAACAGTTGATTTATATGTCTTACCTTATAGTCTTAATCTAGTTATAGCTGTGGGGAGGTTTCAAGCTTCCAAAATCACTTTGAAGTTCAACTTCTTACTCTACCAAATATATACAAACAAGTCCAAGTTAGTTTTCACCATTAAAATGCTAAGAAATTGCATTTCAACCCTTAAAATCTCCAAATTTATCTTGTTACGAACTGGGTAAAGATTGTGAACCTTCATCCTTTTCTGATGCACCTCCATTGTCCACATATCCTATCATGAAGTAGATAATCTCAACTGATTAATATTAATACTCCTTCAATCTTTCTTAATTAACATTAAGTGGAGGAAAAAGGTTAATAAATTTCACCTTAAGGTTTCAGTAGGCTTCCTTAAAAGGTAAAGGCAGAAAAGTATTTGAATATTTATATGAGGGCTAGTAGAGTAGGGTCCTAGAGTTTTTAGGGTTTTCTCTTGGAGCGCCACATGGCATGATCTCAACCCTCTAACTTTACTAGGTTTAATTTACTAATCTTTGTCAATCTAAAACCTTCTATCGAACTTAACCTTAATTTGATCCAGTCAATCTAGTAATTTGTTTTATCCACTTCTTTTGATTAAATTCTAATTATAACCCGACTTTTTATAATTGAATTTTGTGGTTGGTATCTAGGTCCTTTCATATTGACAAAAAAAAAAAAAAAAACTGCAACAATCAACATGGAGATAACTCAATATCCTAACAAAACACACACACATAGAGTACATACATATACGATGTCGGGCATTCCCCAACATCCATGAGTCCATGAATCAAAAAGCTAGATTACTCATAATTATCTCTAGGTGCAACTCTACACGAAGATAGTGTCACACAAAAATCATCAAGGTGTCGCATTGACATCATTGGCACTCTTAGTCCACCAACCATAGCTAAGCATATACAACATACAATAATTGTAGTAGGATATATGATTTGTCAAGCTATCAATTTTTCCCAATAAGAACAACCATCGAACAAGGTAATACACGTACTTAGAAAATCACTCCATTTTGCATACTAGAATCTACTACTTGAATTACAAACAATTAAGCTACTTAAATCTTTTTATGCATCTAACTCGACTTTTATTTACATTCTTATAATTACCTACTATAATCTAGGTTGCCAAGATTTTAGGATAAATTTTAATCTTGAAAGAATGGAGTTAAATTGATTTTCATTGCATTTTGGCAATAAAAATGTGATTTAAAGTGTGTTATAATGTGCATGGACTAGTGCACAGACTTATATGGGTCAGTTATCACTTAAGCGAATTAAATAGGTCATAGAAAAGGTGCATAGCTAAGTGCACAAACATTGCACGATCCAAGCATGTGCACAAGCTGTCCACAAGCTAATACACTTTTAGACATGAAATTTTTAGTCACAAAAGGTACGTGGCCTAGCACATGACCTCATGCATAGTTGTGCACATGTAGAGTGCAATTTTTGTCATCCCACACAAAGGGACACAACTTAATGCATGGGCTCATACATTGGTTGACACTTATAGAAACTATTTCATTTGTCACTTTTCCTTTCGTTTGCTAGTCAAAAACATGTTTTAACTCTCCTTATACTTATTTGATAATGCTAATACCCTTTAATATGCAAATTTACCCTAATCTAATATAAGTATCCCTAAAAAAGATTAAAACTTATATTAATCCACCATACTTTCTTAAGATTTTCCAATCTTTCTTTCTTCTAAATTCTCAATTCTCACTTTTAAAGATTCTCTTGAGTATGCTCTTCTAAGACTCAATGTTTTCCTATCAAATATTGTTGTCAATTCTAAAATATAGAGAATCTATTATCCATAGGTTTAATTTATTAGAAACCGCAAGAAAAGGAGGGGTAATTCGATTACCATGAAATTCCTTTTAGAATCTTTAGGAATTTTACACATCAATTGGAGAGTAAATGAGAGTTTTTGTAGATTTTAGAAGAAGGAATGTGAGAGTATTGAGAAAGAAGAAGGGAATGTTTCTATACGTAAGGATTGAAAAGGAGAAGGTAGTTATCATTTTTTTTTCAAGGATTTTTAATACATACTTCTCTTAACTAATGTACCCTTTTAAATATTTGCTCTAGGATGAAATTGTCCCTATGTTTAAATTAAAAGTACTTTTGTACACCTCCATATAATTTTATTTATTTGGGGTATTTTATTAAAAGAAAGGAAAGGGTGTAAACCCCCAAAGTTTTGTGATCAATTAAGCTTAAACCTTAATTAGAAGGTCAACTAGAAATCCTAAAATCAACAAAACCCTAGTCTGACGTAACCGTTTAAGTTCGGCAATCTCATGTTTGTAACCCTAAAAGAGTAAGTAAGAGATGAGTATGTAGAATAGTTCGTGATAACATGAGAAAACATAAAAATATAGATTAGGTAAACTGCGATTCGTTTTGAGCACGATCGGACACAGTTTCCAAAAAGCGTGTCCCGGGGCTCAAATAGTAAAAATATTCCGAATATACCATTAGACTCGTAAAAATATAAGATTTTCAAAAATATTAGTTTCATAATTTTTTGGTAACTAAAATATCATATATTGTAATTATACGCGTATTTTCTTACTACCGGTACTTTAATTGTCATGTCTACTTTACATTACACTATTTATTACTATTATACACTATTTATCTATCTCTACTTTTTCTTACAACCTACTCTTACAACCATACCTCTATTTTCTTACAATTTTTATTTCCAATACAACTTCACATCTGTCATATCTTACTTTTCATTAACAAAAATACAAAAAAAAAAATAATAATAATTTCTCTCCCTCTCCCTCTCACATGTAGCGTCGGCCACACCTCCCTCTCTCCTCAATTTGTTTTATTTTTCAATTATTTATTTAACACAAATTTCCTTCCACTTTTTTCTATAAATACCCCTTCTTCCTTCCATTTCCTTCACACATTTCATACACTAAAATTACTCTCTCAAAATCTCTCCATAAACTCTCTCAAGTTTTCTCTAGTTTCTACTTCTTCTATAGTTAATAGTTTTAGCTTTTTATATGTTCATTTACTTAGTATGAGCTTAGTGTGTGTTTTCTCAACCATGAAGGTTAAGAAAGCAACAATATGTTCATACTTTGTTTTTGTTCATGAATTTATTTTCCTTTATGTTGTTTTCATATATGTTTAACTAAATATATCTACGTAGTTATATATATCTTTTAGAGTATATAAGCTCCTTTGTTTTGCAATTTATTTACTTTCCTTGGAATTTATTTATTTACCTTGAAATTTATTTACTTTCAAGTTGTTTTAAGACTAGTCTTTCTATCCATAGACTTGTTCTCATCAAGTCAAAACAATTTTCTTTTTCTTTTTCTTTTGGGACTAGTCTATTCTTAGTCCCGGGATACATTGATGAAGCTAAGGTTCCAATACTTGATATATTTCTTTACTAGCTTATTTCTTTAATTATTATGTCTTTCTTATGTTTTCATAATTTTATGATTCATATTCATGATCATGCATGAACATATTGATTTTGTCTCTACAAGATAAAGGAGGAAAAGTTTTTTTAAAAATAGAAATTCTTCTCTTGAATAAATGTTGTTACAAAGGAAGTAAATTTTTAGGAATTTATCTTAACAAACCTTTTCTAGAAATCTAGAGGAGTTTATTATAAATTTTAAGAACATAAGAATTTTTTTTTAAACAAAACATACATACACTTACAAAGTCATAAAATAGAAAGAAATTCTTGATTAAACAAAAGTTTTACTAAACTTCACTTTTCATCAATACTAGTTTGACAAACACCAAGAAATTTCCTTTCATAAAAGTAAAATGATCTTAAGTAATAAGGAAATTATTTCTATAAATATAGGATTATTACTACTTTCAAAAAGTATTAGAAACTAAGCTTAGAAAATAAAAATCATGTTTTTAGAAATTTAAAAAAACTAAAGAAATGAAATTAAGGAAAAGAAAAATACTTATTTAAAATAACTTGAGATATTTTCTAGCAAGCTAAGTGGAAATTTTCAAAAGTTTCACTTTTCCAAAATCTTTAGAAGACTTTACTTTTACCAAAAATTCATGATTGAGACAACTTCATTAATTTCATACATTTGATATGAGTCAATGAATACATATATAAATACATTTCAAAGGTTTTACAAACTATTATAATATCTATCTCTTTGATATGAGTTTTTGTAAAAAGAAGGAAGCAAGTTTTATGAAATTCGTGGTGAATTTGATCACCACTATTTCGGAGCGAAAACGACTTAGTTTGATAAAAATAGTTTTAAAAATAGATAGATCTTTTCAAATAGGTAGAAAATGGTATATAATATGCGAAATTCCGAGTTAAAATAAGCAAGTTATGGCTATTTTAAGTTGGAATTTCCTTCAATCCGATTTTACCTCGAATTCAAGATAGATTTAGAATCTTCAAAAATAAAAATTCTATGAAAGACTCATTTTAGGTATTTCATCTTGTTTAGGTGAAGAAGGAACCAATATCACCTTCCGAAAAGATTACTTCGACTAGGAGCGTTCATCATGGAGCGAGTTAATCCCTTACTAGTTACATTTCCTTGTTTGTACTCGTAAGTAGTATCACTAGAAAATAAGGAAAAAGATAAATGAACAAATGTTGTTGATTTGGATTCATGATTGATTGAATAAAAATTAAGAATATCGAAAGAGGAATTGATGAATAATTTATGTTTTCTTGCAATGATATGATGAATATTGTTTTGATCACCTTTAACTTGAACGTGACAATAATGGAATAACCCTATATTGAAAACGATTCATGCATATCATATTTGTGAGTCACATTTATTTTTCACAATTATTCTTTGTGTGGGGTAACGAGCAGTTGTAGTAGTGGCTAGTAGGAGCCAAAAAGTCTACATGGGCAAGTAGGAGCCGAAAAGTCTACAGGGCAAGTAGGAGCCGATAAGTCTGCAAATATTGATGGTCGTATGGGCCTGTAACCACCTAACCCCCGACATGGAGGGCGTAAAATCCATGATACATATGGTTTCCGGTTAATCGTGTGTATTTTGTTTGCTCATGTGATTGATGCATTTTTATATGATTGTCTAAATACTTGTGTGTTTTATGGAAATGTTCTGTAGATGGGAGTTATCTCACTAAGCTAGTTTTGCTTATACCCCTATAGCTTTTTGTTATAGTACGATTACTTGTGGTTGGTACCAAGAAGCCTCTTTTGTCAGGTATGAGCCAAAGGTACTAGGAGTTTTTGGGAGAAGTTTATATGTATTTAGTTTTGAATATAGACTTCTAAGAAAAATATCTATAGTAGACTTATGTTATATTTATGTATAATTTGATGATGGCTTAATTGAACAAGGTTATTAAAAGGGGAATGCCCTCAAGAAGTTGTAAAAGACTTTTATTCCAATGAATATTACATGTTTATCTATATAAGTTCTTGCATGCTTTTATTATCTGCTTAAACGTAATAACCCTGTGAGTCTCTTACTATCTTGGAAGCACGCCTTGTACATGATATCGAAGCTCCTGTGTGACTAAGGTTATCATTCATTAGCTTTAATATTGTGTGCGGTGGACTACCATGTTTAGGGTACTCTCTGGGGCGTGACAAGGGCTTAGAAAGGAGGCAACCAAGCCATTACCTTACTAAACTAGGGTTTTTCTAGAGAGTCTAGAAAGAGAGGCGAAGCAAATGGATGCAAAATGGTTCGTTTTATTATACATTAAGACCACTCCCATATCTAGTCAGTGCTATTGCTATAATTTCCAAGTAAGAAATTCTCCTGCAAACAATTAATCATCACCTTCCAAAAATGCAATCGAATGCTAATGGCCATTCTTAGCCCCTTTAGCATTCTTAGCCCCTTTTCTTCCATAACTTTATTGAGTTGTAACATCAAAATCAAGGAAGGCAAGGGATCATTGAGATTCACCACCCATTTGACTTATTGCCATAGCTTGTAACTTGCCTAATTTTACAAGACCATCCTCAAATTGCTATTACACCCACAAACCAAATTACGAGATAATAAACTATCAAATGGTTGAGAATATAAATTATAAGGGGCCAGTACCCAAATATGATTCAAATTGCCATACTCAAATTAGAATGATCATAGGTAATTGTGTTTCATGGGTAAGCAGGGTCATAGTATTTTTGTTTGTTTGTTCTTTCTTTATTTGTTTATATTTTTTCTCTTTTTGGTCGGGATTGTAGTTAGGGGTAGGCACGGATCGGTTTGGTTCGTTTTTTCCTAAAACCAAACAAAACCATAATTTACGGTTTAATTTTTTTCCATCCCAAACAAAACTTTAAGTAACGGTTTTATTAGTAACGGTTTGGTTAATTTTTTAAACTATTAAATAACGGTTTGGTTCGGTTTGGATTATAGTTTAAATCAAAGTTCTAACAAAAAAATTTTCTTTGTTCTTTTTTTACATTTATGTAGATTCTTAATTTATATCATTTTACAAAGTTGATATTATAAACCATAACAAAATATTTTATAAATTCATCACACTTTTAATCTATATTTATCTATAAAACCAATTATCCATCAATAAAATACATTCACTAACCAATACATAGTAAGTCATAATTTATGATTTTTAATATAATCATCATGTCAATTATCTACCAATAATTTAGCTAAATTAAAAAATCATCTATTAACAAAATTCATCAATGAATAAAATGACCAGCTGACAAAATATATTAAACAATTAATACATGATGAAAGTTTATAACTGAATAAATAAATTTCATACTTTACAAAGTTAAAAGCTATTAAAAAAAATAGTCCATCATCAACAAAAAATTACATATCATAAGCTTAAAATTTTTTTTAAAAGGATAAGTTGATTTTATTTAATATTCACTAAATAATAAATATCAAATGAAATCATATAAACATATAGTAAAATATTATTATATTTTTCTAAAACGGTTTAGTTCGGTTTTACGGATTGGTTTGGTTTATCTTTTAAACCAAACAACAAAATTTATGGATTGGTTCGGATCTAAAAAATTACAAACCAAACCATGAAAAAAAAAACTATATTTTCGGTTTGGATTGGTTCGGTTACGGATTGGTTTAGTTCGGTCGGTTTTTTTGCTCACCCCTAATTGTAGTTTGATTGAGTGGGGGTTCAAATTTCTTAAGGGGATGTAGTGGCTCGAAGCAAGAATATAGGGGGATAAGGTTAAGGTACCATGAGTATTTATTCCTTTTAAGGTACTATTAAGTAAAATAAATTGTTGTTCACCTATTTTATATTTCGTCCGACTAAGTAAAGGTGCCCTTGTGGTGTTCCTCCGAAGAAACTTAAACTTCAACTTACAAAATTACTAAATAAAAACTTGACAGCATTATCCTTAATGATCAAATAAAAGGCTATAGACATCTCCATCTTTAAGGATTTGAATGCTTTATATAAACTCGGTCAATTTCATGGTTGTTATATTAATTCTAAGGAACACATTGGTCGAATTATAACATGTTAACCGTACAGCCTTTAAAATTTAATTAATGCACAATTATTTAAGTCCATAAAATACAAAATATAATATATATATACACACACACAAAAGCATAGCACATAATATTAATATACCATATATGTTACTTCACATATGAATCACTATGTTTTTAGTCTTAGATATGGATGTGATGTTTCCAATGATCAGAGATGGACCAAGGGGGCAGATAGGGGCTCTAGCCCCAAAAGCTCAGGAAAAAAAAATTATTATAATACATTTTAAGTTAGAAAAAATTAATTTGGTCCATCAATTATATGGTTTTGTATCCATCTCTGCCAATGATCAACATTAGTTTAATTTACCAGCCGAATAGTGCCCCAAAATCAGCTTAACAGAAAATAACAGAAGGAAACCCACAAAATAAATTTTCCCTAATATATGAATGATCCATACGTTGACAATAGCAAAATTAATTAAATTTAGCTCTGCTAGTAGTCTTACAACTCGTGTAATTAATATGGATATTATTCTCCTACTAGGGATAAATAGATTTGTTTCTTCTCTTTCCAAAGCCTTTAGAATGATATAATTGTCCAAAAAAAAAAAAAAAAAGTAAAGAAACAAATTTAGTTTGATTAGATAAACACTTAAGAACTCGAAAATAAGAGGATGCATCTAGACATCACCACGGGACGGTTTCGAACCGCGAACCACCCTGTCAGGGACGGTTATAAATCGTCGAAGGACCCATCGGAACCGACGGGTCTTAGCGGTTCGTCCACGTGGAACCCCTGTTCCGACCCGACATATAAAAAAAAAAACACACACACACACACAGAACACGGAATGATTTTGTGTTGGGAGGGTGAGGAGGGGGTAGGGTAGGGGGCTAGGTCTATTTTATTTAAAAAAAAAAAAACTTGGTTTACGGTTCACGTGGAACCGAAACCGTTAGGACCAACGGTTCTGTGGAACCATGAAACCGTCCCGGCTCTTGCGGTTTCGGTTCCGGTTTCGATTCCACGAAATGTAAAACCATGAACCGATGGTTCCGAATCCGAACCGTACTGATGTCTAAATGCATCATCCGAGTGTCACACCGTTGACTCACAACTGGTAGATGCTTGGTGGAAGACAGACTTTTTAGGTCATAATAATCAGATGCTTTACAATAGGAGCATGAGTACTATTATTATTTTATTTTATTTTTCATTATATGCTCATGGGTTTTATTATGATTAAGGCCGATTAATATTTTTTTTTTAACGTTACAATTATTGAAATGCTTTAGTTCTGGTAGAAAATTAGTATTTATACCATTAAGATACAAAAGTCTAATAGTTTGTTAATAAACGTATTCTGGTACACAAAATAATAAGTTAAAAAAAGTTTTAATTATTCCAATAGAGGCAATATATTGGTATAAAAATTTGTACAAATTTCTTGTTGTCCAAAGTCCAAACGCTCATTAACATTTTTCTACCATTAATATAAAGCAGGTGGGAGCGGGTGGAGGATCTTCCTCCTTTCCTCCCAGTTCATCATTACTGACGAGATCTTTCCTGTGGCTTGTGGGGATATTTCTAGGAAAGTGTCACCGTCATGTATGAATCAGCTTCAGCTACATCACTCGAGGATACAATAATATATACATGAAATTCAAGATGTAATAGAATAATAATATAGTTGGCCGTACGCACGTCTTTCTTGGGCATAAGAATTAGATTCGCTTTTAATTGTTTGTTTGTAATTTACATCTCTATCTAAATTTTATACATGAAGACCTCTATATTTAATATTTTATATGAATTATTATATATTTTTTATTTATATGTACTTTTTTCAGATAATTTATTAAAAAATAAAAAAAAAACATTTTTCATTTATTAGGTACCGAATGCCAAATGGACTTAAATGGTAGTTTAAAACTAAAAAAAAAAACTAAAACCACCACCACGTTTGTCATTTATATCTCTATCTAAATTTTATATATAAAAATATTTATATTTAATATTTTCATAAGAATTATTATATGTTTTTTGTTTATATGTATTTTTTTCAGGTAATTTATTGAAAAGATAAAAAAAAAAAGTCTTTCATCTATTAGGGGTCAAATGCCAAATGGACCTAAATGGTGCGTTTAAAACTAAAAAGTAAAACCACGAGTACATATATCTCAAGACAAGTTCCAACGGTAACATAGGGCAGCGAACTGGAGCTCTCTTAAGAAAATTTTAAATTAGTGCTTAGATCCGATTTTGAATCTATCACCATGTAAGCTTGATTCGATTATCATTATTAATAAAATATTATTCAAGCAGCAGCACATTATGAAGCTTAGTCGATAATTTATTTAGTAGTTGGAGTTGTGCTCGATCCAAATGTTATCCTAGCAATTCAAATAAGGTTTTGTTTGAATTGTCTGTTTTTTATTTATATTTTATTTATATTTAATTTGTATTTTATATTTTATTTATTTGATCTATTTATGAGTAAAAACTTCTGTTTTAATCTGTATCTATTTCTTGATAAGTTTGAAAACGATAAAAGTAAGATATCAAAATAATAAAAAACATCTAGCCAAATTTAAGTAATTTATATGTAGGTTTGTCTCATTTATACCCAAATCAATTTGAAAAACTTGTTAAACATGTAGAAAGAAAGAGATTTTAATTTTCAAGATTGATTATACAACAAAAACACGACACATATATACACATACATGTTCTTTTGGTACTTTATTAACAGTCAGACTCGGGTATACGTTAGTATTAGTACGTCATCGGCTGGAAAAGCAAGGAGCTTTGATCTGTGGCTGCATAGAGAAAAATAATAAAATAGGGCCAAGTATATACTCACAATTGCATCAAATGGGGAGTTTCTGGTTTGATCTCTTGGGAGCACGGATGCTATGCTGGACATGGACGATTTCGGGGCTTCATATTACAAAGCCTGGTTGTCCTACATAATAAAGTTTTCATATCAAGCCCAAAAGCCTATTCACAATAAAACAATTTTCTATAGAAAGCATCCGGATGCTTAGGATTCTATTTGGGTTTCTATGTGTCACATGTGCATCTTAAAAAAAATTCTTTTCAAACAGCTTTGTATACTATCTCTAAGATTCTTACAAGAGTTCATTAATATTTATTTACATTATTCATTGAACCAATCATCCTGTACAAAAATAATACAAAAAGGGAAAACAAAGAGGGAGTTACTTTTTGAGTCTTTGTAAGCATATGCAAGAGGTTTGAGAACCTTACCTGATGTAAAAGGATTCCATTTTGAGAATCAGGTCAAGGACCTAGTAATTGAGATGACCTAAAAAAATTAGGGCTGTAACAATCCAAATTAGGTTATAAATTATTTAAACTTGATTCATTTTTATTTAAACCTAATTTTAGAATAATCAAATCAAGTTTGAACTCAAGCTACTTAAGTAATCTTTTTGGTCATAGCTCATTAACTTGCAAGGGTACGTGACCTTGAGTCGAGCATAAAAATTAATCAAGCTCAAGTCAAGTTTAAATATTAATATTACTTTAATTAGAATAGAAAATACATACATTTTTAATAAATGGAGTTTAAACAAGTTTAACTAAGTCGAACTAAAATTCATTTCATATCACTTCAAGTCAAACTTGAATGCGAATTTTTTAATTCGGTTAAGTTTGACCACAATTTCATTATCTCAACTCAACTTATTTGTAAGTCTAAATAGAACAAAAAATTTCTATTAAGGTATTTTCTAAAGGATAATCCTGTTTAGTGTTGTCATCTTATAACCACATGAGTGATGTTCGGTACCGAATCCCCATGCATTTTATCATATGTTACTACAAGAACAATATTTACAAGCATAACTGTCACACCCTAAAAACAGACCTAAAAGGATAACCTGAAGTTATCATATCGTGTGCACCCACAATATGAGAACCATTTATAAATCAGAGTTTGCAAGACTCTACCTGAATAATTACTTTATAAACATCTAATATGAAATTACATTTATGATAAATAAAGAAAATCCAATTTCCTACAGTACACCATAACCACAGAAAGTCGGTATCCCTATCAAATAGTAAAATAAAATAAACCATCTACATTTTACAAATTATAAATTATAAAGCCACAATTCTAATCCATAATCTAGATTTAATTTTACATGAGAGAGAATTAAAACAAACTATACTATCTATCTATTTCTCATTTCAAACTTATCTTCTATCTTCAAAGTTTTTCTTTCACTCAAACTTATCACATATTTGAAGCTTCAGCTATTCCTGCACAAAAACTATCGGGGTATGAGCTCAACCATAGATTAGTAGATAACAAAACCAAATCACAATATAAACAAGTATCAAGCAAGTTTCTATTTAACAAACATATGCAATGCACACTCATTCATATGATATGCCCGATTTGGATGACTAGAATCCAAACCAGTGGAGATTTACGCCCTCTCTTAGGGGTTGAATGACTAAATACAAGCCATTCATGCCCAAGAGAACTGAGAACTAATGAAAGGGGGTGCATACTCAACCTTGAGCCTTCAGCTTATATCTTTCTTAGCACAAAAATCATTTCTTTTATTACACAGATATAACTATCAACTGCCCCTTAGATATAGTCGATGAGGGAGGATTTTATTTTGAATACTTTTTATTGAAAAATAACCTTTAACTTCCCCTTAAACTTAGCTAAGGATGGAGGATTTCCTTTAAAGTTCATTTTATGGAAACATAGCCTTTAAATACTCCTTAGACAAGACTAAAGAGTGAGGACTTCCTTTTAAACTCATTTTGTGCATATATTAAAACATTTACTCTGTCAACCAACCCTCAACTTCCCTCAGAACCACAAATCCTGCCTAAGTATTAATCCCTACAGCTAACTCCAACACAGACGATGTCCTTCGATGCCTGTTTAGTTCCCATAAAGCCAACAACCCTACAAGTAGCCTCCAAGCAAACCCACTAGTCCCAATAAGTACTACTATAGAATCGAAATATTAATACGTCACATGAACCCCTACCAATGCAAATGTGATGTGATGCAATGCATGACCAATTCATTTAAAGGTCAAATAAGAATTACGTCTTATTAGTTAATGTCCATATCATTTTAGACAATTAACATTATATAAATCACAATTAATACCACACAATTGTTTTCACTTATGGTTTAGTGAGTTATCAATCAAATGCAATCACCAAGCAACAAACGAATTCCCAAACCCCATGCACCAATTAAACCTATATTATTTCCAATGCAACTAGATTACAAGCACAAGCAAGGTGAAGACACTGTTGTTACACACTGGCATCGAAGCTAAGTCTTAACTATTCTCTAGGAAGATCAAAGCACCATCCCCATCAATCATCCAATCATCAACAACATTATCATTAGCACCAAATCATCATCATCCTTCATATGAAATCCAAACAGGAAAAGAAAGTTCGCTAAAGGCTATTGAAGAGAATATGATACAAAAGCAACCATCTATTTAAGGACTTGGATTTATTTTAAGATCCTATTTGATTAGACACTAAGTAGGAACCTCGCCATGGCTTCAAAGATTGCCCTGCTAAGATACAGACTGATATACCTCGAATTTTACTAACCTAAATTAGGAATGTAATAATTAAATACTATAAAATATGGATAGCTTTAAATCTTATTTTAAATTTAACTTAGTAGTTGAATTTAGATAGTTTAGTTAATTGATTTTCATAAACTATAGAATATAATTAGATAATTTAATTAGTTAATGGACTTAATTGAAATTAGAAATTCCAATACCAAAAATACTCTTTTCAACTTATCAAATTACTTCACTTTCATATCTCCAACATACCAAGCTATTTAATTCCTTTCAATTATCGACTTGATACCAATTTCTCAAGTTGAATTACCTAAATTCCTAATTCACTAAAAATTAAACCATAATCTAAATTTAGATTAGACTCGAGTCAATAACTCACTAACTATATACCTAAGATTATAAATATCAAGTGTAGTATAACTCGATTAATTTATAGGGTATGTTATATAGTAAACGGTAGTTTAAAGATAAACTGCTATGATTGAAAAATACGCGATAGAAATAGACGCTGATTAATATCTATCAAACTAGAGCTCAAATAAAAATTCGAAATAGGTAATCATGAGATTTAGAATTTTCTGATTCTTTTGACTTTAATACCTTAATTTGACCTATCGGGACTAGAAACCTTAATTGCGTAAGATAGAAATTTGATAATTTAACATAATTAGAAATTATAAGGAAAATTAATTGAAAATATAGATTCTAATGTCATAAATTCCCAATTTAACCTATTAAGCAATGTCGATTATCTATTTCAACAAATTCAAATTAATTAATTCTTTCCAATTATCAATGGAACTTTATTAACTAAGTTTAATCATCTAAAACGTAAATAGCCAATTTAGATATTTTAGCTTAAATTCCAATGCCTTAAATCCTGGAAATTTAAAACTAAATATTTGTTTTCAAATACCAATTCATAAGTTCCTAAAATCCTAAATTAAGTAAGATATTAATTTTCTTTTAATTAGATTTCTTAGAATTAAATTCTAATGCCAATTAGCTAATTCTCTTTCTTGCTTCTCAATTTCCAATTCTAAATACCTAAAGCCCATAACCTAAAAGCCTAATTGTCATCTAAAATCTCAAGCCTATTAACATTAAATTCAAGCCCATAAAGCTTAAGAAATCAAAGCCCATTAGCCCACCAGCCCATCAAAGCCTATAAGACTATGCATTACATACACCATCACACACATTATAAAAACCTAGACTTCGGAGAATTTTAACACATGTGAAATGACTAAATTGCCTCTTAAATATCTACAATGTGAACATAAGAAAATATCAAGCGTGTGAAAAGACCTAAAGGACCTTAACCACTTCAAGAAGTTTTCTACATCTAGGAAAAGACTAAAATACCATCAATTAATCAAATAAAATAACCAAAAAACCCCTAGACCTAATGAAAATTACATAACATGAATTAATATAAATATGAAGTTTAGAAAACCCTAATTCATCCCTCATTTTCAGCAACTTATTTCTCTCAAAACACTCAAAAAATCTCCCTAAAATTACATAAAAACCTCCATCAACCAAGCACACAAGAGCTAAATTATAACATAAGTCTATGCTTCTAAATTTCTCTTTTATTCTCCATAATCTAACCTTTATTTCAAGTTAAATCTTAGGTGAAATTAAAGACTAAAAACAAGGTTGAAGTTAGGAAAAACAAACTTGAAGAAGCTTCATCAACTTTTGAGTGGTAGAAGTAGTAGTAGAAGAGGCAACTATTTGGTTGATTTTGCTAAACCAAGTAAATAATTATAATTAATTTATTTTATTATGTTTTTTTTCGGTAGAAAGAGAAATATATTAAAAGCAAAGGAGAGCAAATACACTCGAGAGCAACAAGCAAAACAAAAAACAAAAGCTAAACCCTAGAGGAGAAGACCATCCCCAAAATTCAACCTACGGCATCTAAAGTCTTTGTACAAGCCATAAGAAGAAACATCAGAAGCTAGGAGATGCAAAAAGTCATTCGGAGGCGCGTCATAGATCATGATATCGGGTATGATTGAGTGGGATTTGTTAGGTAGGGCATCTGCAACTCCATTAGTTTCCCTAAGACGGTGGAACACTATGCTCCATGTTAGCTTGGATAGGTTTTCCCTACAAAAGGAAACAACATTAGCCTATTTAAGCTTTGGCTCATATGATCATTTATTAATTGCACAACAATTTTGGAATCAGAGTTAATTTCCAATTTTGTGATTTTTTTTATAAACTCAGCTGAATTCTCCAAGCAATGGCCTAGAGTTCAACCATGAGAATATCAACTTCCTTAATTTTTCTTATGATGGCAGAGATCCATCCGCCATGGGAGTCTCGGATGACTGCTGCGATGGTTGGTGTTTCTAGGGAGGGATGTATAGATGTGTCTGTATTGAGTTTACTCCAGATGGGGTCAAGAGGGCTCCAGCATAGGTTAGTTCTTTCAATTTGAAAGGTTTTTTTTTCTTTTTTTTTTTTTCCGTTTGAGATGTGCCCATAGTTCGTAAGTTGTAGCTCTAATGTCTTCTTGAAGGTCCTGAGAAGAAAATGTTGGGAATTTAGGGACCAATACATAGCGGAAATATATTTTTGTTTTCAAATAAAACGAACCCTAAATTCTCAATTGTGGATCCATGCGATTCAATCAAATTAAAACGGATAGAATTACTTTTTTAGTGCTTTAAAATACTGGAAATTCGAATATGAGATGTTGCAAACACAAATACCCTCTACTATATCCACACTAATGAATTTCCAATTGAATCTCTGTGTGTGCAAGCACGTAGGAACAATTCCTAAATATTGAGAATCTCTCTTAGTAGGGTTTCTCACTTTTGAGTTGCAGAGTTTCTCTGAAATTCTAATGTGACGGAAAGCGTCTCTTAAAAACCCTAGGGGAGATCACTGTGTTCTATTTATAAGAAACTGTGCCATAGGCAACTGCCCTAATCTTATTAGGGATTTCAAAGGTTATTAGGAATTCCAAAATACACACATAAGTTATTAAGAATTATAAATGACACACTTCTTAAAAAATGATTGTAATTAATAATTATTTATTAATCTTAATCTTATTAAAATTAATAGATAATTAAATAGTATCCATATGGCCTAGGACACGTCACTAGCAATCTCCCACTTGCACTAGGCTTAGATAATTCCCTATGGGCTTATTAAAATAACCCATGATCCTATTGATTTATTCTTTGTGTGTGACCATGTAGGTTCACTTAATGTTGGAAGTAGCCCTAAAACACCATTTTAGACCCACAAGACATAATTGGTCTCTAGCAAGACATTATACCTATCCAAATTAAGTGAATATTGATGATCCAACTTTTCCTATTAGTTGTTAGTTATTTAAACATTTTGTTACACGATATCTTATAATTAAACATAAGGTGTGGATCAATACACTCTCATATTGTTTAATCACATATTTCTTGATTGTAGAGTATGATTGACTTAAACGAATGATATTGATAACTCCTTATCAATTCATTCTAGCATGGCCATGTATTTCTCAGTCTTGCTCATAAAGAGGCCCAAAAGATATCTCTTAAATTAATGAAAGGAACAAGTCACATCTTAGTCTCTCAACTTTCTCTACATGATTTACATTATGTCCAATCTCAACCTTTTATAATTATCCGGTTAAAGATAACATTTGATTGGTCAAAACACAATATTCCTCATGTTGGAATCTATGGTGATTTCAGGTTTAAGGACTAAAACAACACTACAAGAAAATTGGGCTTTAGAGACAAAATAACGTAAATTTCTTTCATAAAAACCATCATCGCAAATTTTATTTGTAAAATTATAACTACATTTTCAAATTTCCATCGCAGATTTTCTCTCTCTAAAGGCCTGTTTTCTTGTAGTGCAATACTGCAAATGAGAATTACTCATCGCATTGATCCATATAGCATTCTCATAATTGGTCATTCCAATACAATATACTCTTACATATATTCATGTGTTGAATTGATATCTTATATCAATGATCAATAAAACATGATCATCATCTAGCCAACATACTAGTCTTAATTCATTATTATTCCATATAATGAACGACTAGGGATAATTTAGGATAAAGTTATTTCTCACCTTATGGTTTTACTATTAAAGTCACGTACTTTAATGACATAAGGAGTAACCAATTTATTCAAGGAATAATACTTTATCAAAGCAAAATGGCCAATAACAACTTTGATAAAGAAAATGACTTGTATTATAAAGATAACAATCATTCAAATGACATAGAATCCATATGGCCTAGTTAAACATAAGTTTAACCCATAATACTCTAGTATGACTATCATGCTTAGACTAGGAAGAGGCTTAGTCAATGGATCAGCTACATTATCATCTGTATGTACTCTGCATATCTTAACATCTCCTCTATCGATGATCTCTCGAATGAGATGATAACGTTTGAGTATGTGTTTGGATCACTGCTGTGATCTTGGTTCCTTAGCCTATGCAATGGCCCCGTTGTTATCACAATATAGGTCCACTGGATCTAAAATGCTAGGAACAACTCCCAAAGAAGTAATAAACTTCTTGATCCAAACTACTTCCTTAGCTGCATCCGATGCTGCTATATACTCAGCCTCTATGATAGAATTTGCAACAGTGTCCTATTTGGAACTCTTCCATCTTACAACACCTCCATTCAAACAAAATACATAACCTGATTGCGATCGAAAATCATCTGAATCGGACTGGAAACTGGCATCTATGTAACCATTTATCGTAAGATCAGTTTCCTATCCTCCATATGTCAAAAAGATATTCTTAGTCCTTCTCAAGTACTTTAGAATGTTTTTTTACTGCTATCCAATGACTCTCACCTGGATCTGACTGATACCTACTAGTGATGCTTGATACATAAGCGACATCAGGTCGAGTGCATAACATGGCATACATGATGGAACCAACAGCAAAAGCATATGAAATCCTACCCAAGTGTCCGCATTCCTCCTTCGAAGCAGGACATTGAGTATTACTCAATTTAATTCCATGTGACATTGGAAAAAATCCTCTCTTAGAATTTTCCATACTAAATCTTTTTAGCACATTGTCAATGTATGCACTTTGACTTGGGTTAATGGTTCTGGTAAATCTATCTCTTTAGATCTTGATGCCTAAAATATAGGTAGCTTCACCTAAGTCTTTCATTGAGAAACAATTTCTTAACCATGTTTTGATATTTTATAATGTAGAAATATCGTTTCCAATGAGCAGTTTGTCATCCACATAAAGCACCAAGAAAACTATTGTGCTCCCACTAATTTTCTTGTAAACACAATGTTCATCTTCATTTTGAAAGAAATCAAACTATTTGATTGCTTCATCAAAACAAATATTCCAACTCTAAGATGTTTGCTTCAGTCCATAAATGGATCTTTAAAGCTTTCAAAGCTTATGTGAATTCCCTAGACTATCAAAACCCTCAGGTTGTGTTATGTACACATCATCAATAAGGTTTCCATTCAGAAAGGCTGTTTTGACATCCATTTGCCATATCTCATAGTCATAATATATAACTATAGCAAGAAGAATTCTAACAGACTTAAGCATGACTACAGGTGAAAAGGTTTCGTCATAATCTATACCATGAGTTTGTTTAAAACCTTTTGCAATTAGTCGTGCTTTGTAGGCATGCACGTTACCATCCATGTCAGTTTTCTTCTTGAAAACCCATTTGCACCTAATGGTTTTGACTCCATTAGGTGCATCAATCGAAGTCCAAACTTGATTATCATACATGCATTGCATTTCATGGCTACTAACCATTTCTCAAAGTCAGGGCCCTTTATTGCTTCCTAGTAAGATGTGGGCTCATCTTGATCTATGAGCATTACATCACGATTTTTAGTGATGAGAAATCCATATCTTTCAAGCTCATGACGAATCCTCCAGACCTACATAGGCCTTCAGCTAGTGGTTCAAGCTCATCAACTACTTGTGAATCTAATTGAACACCCATCATGGGAGCTATGTTAGTTTGTGGTTCTCGAACTTCTTCGCGTTGTATTTTACTCCTACTATTTCCTTTAGAGACAAATTCTCTTTGTAGAAAGTAACCATTATGAGTAACAAACACTTTGTTCTCAAATCAGTTGTAGAAGTAATATCCTTTTGTTTCTTTTAGGTATCCCACAAATAAGCATTTATCAGATTTGGGTGCCAACTTGTTAGACACTTGTCATTTGACATATGCATCATGGCCCCATATCTTTAGAAAAGACAAACTAGGATGTTTCCCATTCCATAACTCATATGGTGTCTTTTCTACTGATTTTGATGGAACCTTGTTAATATAAACACAGTAGTTTCTAGGGCATGTCCCTAGAAGGATATTGGAAGATATGTCTGACTCATCATTGATCGAACCATATCTAATAAGGTTCTATTTCTCCATTTAGAAACACCATTCCATTGTGGTGTTTTTGGAGGAGTTAGTGGCTCTAATACCACTATTGGGAATTTAGGGATCAATACGCAGCAGAAATATATTTTCGTTTTCAAATAAAACGAACCTTAAATTCTCATTGCAGATCTATGTGATTCAATCAAATTAAAACGGATAGAATTAGCTTTTTAATGCTTTAAAATACTAGAAATTTGGATCTAAGATGTTACAAACGCGAACACCCTCTACTGTATCCATACGAATGAATTTCCAATCGAATCTTTATGTTTGCTAGCACGTAGGAACAATTCCTAAATATTGGGAATCTCTCTCATTAGGGTTTCTCACTTTTGAGTTACAGAGTTTCTCTGTAATTCTAATGTAATGGCAAGCATCTCTTAAAAACCCTAGGGGATATCACTATGTTCCATTTATAAGAAAATGTGCCATAGTCAACTATCCTAATCTTATTAGGGATTTCAAAGGTTATTAGGAATTCCAAAATACACACATAAGTGATTAAGAATTTTAAATGACACACTTCTTAAAAAATTATTGTAATTAATAATTATTTATTAATCTTGATCTTATTAAGATTAATAGATAATTAAATAGTATCCATATGGTCTAGGACACATCACTAGCAGCACTTGTATGGTTGAAAAGGAGGCTGTTTCTAGAAAGCCAAAGTTTCTACAGCATGATACCGAAGAGATAGTAGGGTAGAGGAGCCGATTGGGATTGTGCCGAAGAAGGTAAGCTACAATTCGTTTTTAACCAAGAAAGCCAGGAGGCATTTGAAAGGAGGGTGGGTATAGGCTTAGTTTCCCATAGGTTAATGATATGTGAAATTTGTTGGCATTCTTTCAGGGCATGGAAGATGGATTCAGAAGGGTGGGAGCATCTGAGATAGGAAACCTCGGAGGTAATATTCCTTTTTAGAAGAAAGTCTTTAGTAGGTAGATTTTTATGGCATGCTCTCCATAGGAAAAGTTTGATTTTGGGGGTGAAAATGGATTTCGAAATCCAGTCCTACGAGTGATTGGAGAGGGAGTACCCAGGGAAGATAGCGTTAATACTACTGATGGTAGGATCCGAACTTATGTTTGGGCTGATGATTTTTGAGTTAGTAGTTGAGGGAGAGATATGAATAGGACCAATAGAATTGTTGATAAAGTCAGAGATAGCATAACCAATGAGATCTTTATTCCATGTTGATTCATTGATCCAAGCATCATGAACAAAAATGTTTGTGATGTTTACAGCATGGGGACCATTAAAGGAATTGATTATAGGTTGGTTACGTCCCCATGAATCAGTCCAAAATTTAGCTGTTTTCCCATCACCTAAGAGATAGTAGCCTTTGATATCAATCCAATTCTAACTTTGTGCAATTTCCTTGCAAAGAGGCGAGACATAGTAAGGGGCAGAGTGGAGAGAGTTATTCCTAAGTCTTTTGTATTTGACTACTAGAAGGTGAGCCAATTTAACTTTTCTGACTCTCCATTTATGCCACCCTTTTATAGAACAGGCGAGATTCCTATTATTGAGGTTTAGGAGGCCAAGACCACCCAGATCTTTAGGAGTTGTAATGGACTCCCAAGAAAACCAATGGAAGGAGTGGTGTTCATCACTATCATTCCAGATGAAGGAGCGTGTGATTTTGTCCAATTGGTTTATGAAATATTTAGGCAAAGAGGAAACCTATAGATAATAGGTAGGGAGAGCTTGTAGGACAGTTTTTGCCAGAACAATTCTACCTGCCATGCTGAGGTTTTTTTGCCTTCCAACTGCTTAACTTTTCTTGAGTTTTGTCCACAATGCTCTGGAGTTGTTGGTGTGTGACTTTGTTTCCATTTGCAAGGGGATAGCCTAAGTATTTGCCGAATCTTTACCTTCCTTGAAGTTTAGGATACTTTTAACAGTCGACTTGGTATGAGAACTGGTGCTTCGAGAAAAAAGGATTCTTGATTTAGAACTATTAAGAGAGAGGCTTAAGAGCTGTTTAAAGTTTTCTAAGGTGTTTTGTATAGCCCTGGCATTTTCTTTGTCAGCTTTAGCAAGGAGAATGAGGTCATCAGCAAACATGATGTGAGAGAGAGTGAAATAGATCCTCTAACCTTGAAAGACTTCCATTTATTTCTCTCAATTTCCATATGTAACATGCGGCTAAGGTAGTCCAGAACAAGAAGAAAGAGGTAGAGTGATAGAGGATAGCCTTGTCTAAGACCCCTAGAGGGATGGAAAGAACTAGAAGGGACCTCATTGATAATGACTTTAGATGTAGCAGTGGTGATACAACTCATAATGAGTTTGATCATCCAAGAAGAAAAGTTGAAATTGTTAAGAGCCCAAAAAATAAAATCCCATTCGATTTATCAAAAGCTTTTTCTAGGTCAATCTTTAATATCATCCACTCACTTTTCTTATTTTTCTTGTTGAGGGGTGGAGAATTTCGTTAAGGAGAATGATGTTATTAGTTCCTTTTCTCTCAGGAATGAAACTGGTTTGAGCTGGATGAATGAGATTATCGAAGTAGGATATAAGCCTAAGAGAGATAATCTTAGTCACCACTTTGTAAAGGGTAGAACATAAGCTAATGGGCCTGAAATCTTTGAGAGAGTTAGCACCTTTGACTTTGGGGATAAGGGTGATCTGTGTGGAGTTAAGGGAGGAGGGTAAAGAGGCGGAGGAAAAAATGTGGTCGATAAGGCGAGAGGCATAATTACCAATGAGAGACCAGCATTTGAGAAAGAAAGCTACATGAAGTCCATCTTTGCCTAAAGATTTCCAAGGACTTATCGTTTTCAGAGCATGAAGAATTTCGCTGTCATCAAGGGGTTTCTCAAGAGAGAGTTTTTGAACCGAAGAAAGGTTAGATCCTGAGAGAAAATTGCAAGGGTTTTCCAGGTTCACAGCAACCCTGTTAGAGAGATAAAGGTGAAGTAAGAGAGGGTAGTTTTAGCAATATCTTGTTGAGAATAGCACCACTCTCCCATATCATGTTTAAGAGCAAGGATTCTATTTTCTAATCTTCTAGAGATGGTAATGGAGTGGTAGAATCTTGTATTTCTTTCACCTTCAACTATCCATTTGACTCTCGATTTCATTTTCTAGAGAGCTTCTTCCCTATCAAGACATTTGTTAAGCTTGTCTCTAATGTATTTTTCCTTACTAACATTTCTCTGGTTTGGATCATATTTTATTTCAAGCTAGAGTTTTTCTAGATGTTCAGTAAGCCTTCATTTTTCTAAGCTTAGGTTCCCAAAAATCTTCTTATCTCAGGCTCTCATTTTCCTAGGCAAAGCTTCAATAGCTTTGATATGATCAAATTGGTTTTGTCTCCATATGTCATGAATTTGGGAAAGACAAGAGGGATGATCGAACCACATAGGTTGAAATCTGAAGGAATGATTTTTCACCTTGGTTAAGGGAGAGGGAAGGGTGTTGAGAAGAATAGGACAGTGATCAAAGGCCTAGCTATTAAGATGATAGAGCTTAGCTTCTAGGTATAGATCAATCCATTCATTGTTAGCCTAAGCTCTATCAAGCCTAAGCTGAATGAGGTGGGTTAAAATTCTTCTATTCGACCAAGTAAATTTCAATCCTATGTGCCTAAGGTCTTTTAGGTGGCATTCATTCATACAGGATAGGTAATTCCAAGCTCTATTTTTCTTGAAAGAGTTACTACTCATTTTTCAAAATTTTGAATAATGTCATTGAAATCACCTAAAATGGCCCTCAGTATATTTCCAACAATACAGGCAGGGTTCCTAAGGCTTTGCTAGAAATTAGGTTTGTAGCTCGGATTTGGGGGGACATATACACAAGAGAGAAACCAAGAAGAGTGAGAGTTAGAAGAGAGTACCTTAACTTCAGCATAGATTTCAGAGGAGGATTGTTTGATGAAGTTCATAGTCCACCACTGCATTATTCCACAAGATCATCATGCCACCACTTTGTCCATTAGACTTAATGTAAGGATAATTATCTATTTAAAAGTAGCGGTAGAAGATCTCAAACCCTTATCTGTACAGCTTAGTTTCCATGAGAATGATGACATCTAGCATGTATTCAGTAAGAGCTTCAAGAGCAGCATCTCTCTTAATTTACCATTCAGGCATCTTGTGTTCCAGGCTAAGATACGGGTAGATCTAGTAGAATTAAGCATCATGGGTTGTTCCATTTGTTGAAAGATGAATCTGTAATATTGGATCTCAATGCCTAGCATGGCTATGGCCTTAAGCTCAAAGTAGCAAGAGATAGGAGAGCAGTTGTTATCCATCATGAGGAGAGATTCCTCCCTATTACTGAAGAGGTGTAACCGGTTTGCTCCTTTCACCATATTGAAGGAGATTGGGATAGGGAAGGGAGGAATACCGAGGCTTCCCAGTTGAGTATTTGTTGGACAACTATCTTCAGAGTTTTTTCCCACTTCTCCATTATCAGGCATGGGTTCGCCTTATCATAGCTTAGAGGGACTACGACTAGGAGGATGAACCCCTTAATTGACTTGATGGTTAGACTTGTTCTTGTCATGTAGGAAGTGCTCTTTGGCTCCAAGATTGCTAGATGACTCCATGGAACTTGGATTAGGGACATGTGATCATCCCTCATCATTCTTTTCCATTTAAAAGATCCTGAAGCGCTAATCCACCCATGGGATGTCTGAAGAGAGGGAAGAATTCGAATTCCGAAGGCTAGAATGCATTTTTGGTTCATATTTGGCTTCGTCTCTTGCAAGATTTCTCAACTTGGGAGTTTTGGGCTTAGAGGGAGTTTCTTCACTAGGAAGATGTTTGGAAGCTGTGAAGGAGAAGTCTTGTAGTTCATTATCCTTATGTAGATTACGATCTACAATATTAATCTTTGATGGGACTTGGTTATGGCTAAGACTTGTCTTATCATGAGTTTTAGGCCATACTATGCTGACATCAGAAGCAAGCTTTTGATCATTTGAATTGATTTGATTGTGATCTGAAGGAGAGGGGTTGGTTGGATTTTTCTCCAAAGAAGGAGATTTCCTTCCCAGAGCTTTACTATTGGGAGGGATGGTTCCATCTCTTGTACTAAGATCCTTTGCTGAGATTTGTCATTTGTAGGGTTAGATTTCTTTTTTTATTTGACTAGGATCTAATCACCGTAAATTGCTGGATCTTCTTCCTATTTATCAACTATGGTGTTTATTTTATTAGGATTGATAGGTTGTCCATTGTAATTCGTACTACTGACATCATCACTTGGTGATGTGGAGTTCATCTCTTTAGAAGAAAGCTTCCTGGGGAAGAAAGGAGATGTATGCCCAATTGAGCCACATCCAACACATAGGATTTTGATACCCTCATACTGTAAATTGAAACTTTGGTTCTCAATAACGATGGTATGAACAAGAGGTTCTATAAAATTGACTTGGACACATAAACGTGCGTATCTACCTCTTTCTGCATTTGAAGTGTAAGCATCAATTCTAAGCACAGGACCTATGCTATTGCCAATTTTTGTGATGGTAGGAGCAAAAAAGTATTCGATAGGAAGTTCATTTATTCGTACCCAAGTAGCAGAGGCAGAGGCAGCTCTTAAATTAGGTTCCCATTTTCTAATGGTAAGGAATTAGCCGTTAATGAACCGAGGTCCGTCCTTAATAACCCGATTGTAGTCTTCTCCAGAGTTAAAACAGACAATATAATAACCATTTCCTAGGCCGATGAGGGAAAATTTTTGACAAAGAACCAGAGTTTAAGAAGTCTGGCATGTAGCATTTTGTATCCTAGAGAGGATCCATAGATTTTGATGATGAAAGCATGTTTCCAAGGATGTCTAAGCATTTTTTTCTCTTGGTTGCTGAAGTTTATAATTTTGATACCTGTTTTAGGTTCTTGTTCAACAGGAAGCATTTGACTATCTTCATTTGGAGAGACATCTACTCCAATATCTTCTCTAGGAGTGGATTCCTCTAATGCAAAGTTTTAGGCATAAGCAAGAGGGATATTCATTGTAGCTACATATTTGTATGATTTCTTGTTATTTAGGGGGGTAGCCTGTATTTAGGGATGCATAAACATTTTTTTGAAATTTTGTTTGAGGAAGGGTCTGTGATGAAAATTGATTTGCCTTATCCTCCTCAGAGAGGGTAAGGTCATCATTTGAAGGTCTTTTCTTTTTCTTAGAGGGGAGAGAAGTTTCTTGTGCAGGGGGAGGAAGGGGGAGGGGCTGAGAGCTCATGTTAATAGAGTTCCTTTTACACAATGGGTATTTTGAAAGACAACATTGTCACATTGTAGAAACTATTTTATTATGTTGATAGCATTTAGATTCATGTAAATTATTAAAAATAAACTTAGATTAAGTATTGATCAACATATATGTGTATGAGCATAAAAACCAATATATATATATGTGTGTGTGTGTGTGTGTGTGTGTGTGTGTGTGTGTGTGGTGCGTGTGTGTGTGAATAGGCATGTATGTTAGAAATTTAAGTAATTGAAATCAATGCATGTTTACGTAAAGGTATGTGTGATATATGTTGAATTGATATATTTTTATTGAAATGAAATTATCAAATAAATATATAAATTTACTAAATATAATTTCTGTTGAGATATATAAGTATGTATGTTTATATTGATATGTTGGAATTTTGGGAAATTTTATGTTATTGATGATGATTTGAGTTATGATTTATTATTCAAGTTGTAAAATATAAATCTAAGTATATACTAGATAATAAAACATAGAATAAACATGTTTTAGATTATTTAAATATGTTGAAAAATCAATTTCTATGCATATATATCAGTCTAGATAGCTTGGATTATCAAATTTAAATAAAATAGTAAATGAATTTATATTTGGATGAAATTTATAAAAGTGATAGTTTAAGATTTCTATATATAAATCATAAATTTTTGTGATTTTTGAAATACATTTATTATTTTCTAAAAGTTAAAATACAAAATACCAAAATAGGGTAAAACAGTATTTCGACCAACAGTGGTGGCGTGAATATATAGGGCTAAACTAATGATTTTTTCTTACTACTTTTATGTGAAATTAGAACGTTTCGAAAGATTAAGATGTTTACTTTAATTTGGTAAAAAGAACTAAGCAAGAACCAGTCGTATATATCGTCAAATTTGATCGAACCGATTGGTCCCTAGCGTTGTCCCCTAAATCCGATCAGATTAGATGAAATTGAAATTAAAACCCTAATTAAATGATTATTTTAGGAAAAATTAATTTATAAAAATTTAAATATATGTGTTAGGAACTTTAAATAAAAATTTGAGCTTAAAAACCCATGTTTAAGATAGCAAAGTGATTTATTAAAGTTTGGGCGCACACTAGTTCTTTATAAGAAATGAAAATATTGGAATTTAAGGAAAATTGATTCTAATCAAATAAATATAAAATAAATGTAAATAATATATTTTCATATTAATATATAAATTTTACGATAAATAATTAATTATTTTGATTATAAGAATTTATTTAATAAAATAGGAATAAATGTGGTATTTTAACATAATATTAAGACGTGAAAATAGATTATAAATAATATAAATAAAATAATTATATTTTAAATGAGTTGTTTGGCTTAATAAAAGTTTATTAGATTAATTATAGGATATGCTACTGAAATTACCATTTTAAAGATCTAATTACCATAAAAAGTGTACAGTAGATGAAGTTGAATATAAAATGAATTTGATTGATTAATTGCATCCAACTTGACTAAATTGAGTTCATATAAATTTATTAACTAATATTAGCTTTGTAAATTCTTTAGAAACCAACAATTTATATTTAGTTATTAATCTAACTAGTGAACTCTCATAAGATCATATTAACTTATAAATGGCTTAAATATGATTGTAATGTGATAGACCATAAAATAATAAGAGGAGTATATTATTTCAAATATTTGCTAGAAAACTAAGTATTTAATACGAGGTGGTATAAGTCGATAATTGATGGATTAATATCTTGACCAGATATTTACACGCTTTATGTCTACCTTCTGCTTTACCTTCTGAAGTATCTTCTAGGCTATCTTCTATCTGTTTAGAGTACAGATTTTGCACTAGGTATGTAATGACTTGTGTGTTGCTTGCTAGGATAGGCATCCTAAATCAATTAATACTTAAAGATGGCCTTAATGATTGCTTGCTGCTTGTGCGTGGTTGTTTAACTCAGTTCAAAGGGTGACGACCTTATTAGGCGGTGCCAACACGGTAGTTAGATG
Organism: Combretum micranthum; assembly: GCA_024138025.1. Taxonomy (NCBI): domain Eukaryota; kingdom Viridiplantae; phylum Streptophyta; class Magnoliopsida; order Myrtales; family Combretaceae; genus Combretum; species Combretum micranthum. The sequence continues at coordinate 569,203 of JAMXBD010000421.1, forward strand.
CTTAGGTTACACCCCACCCCCCCCTCATTGACATTGGACAAATGATGGCTATCAATGGCTTAGTGGGTAGTTGATGGGGAAGATGGTATCGGGGTAACGTTTATTCACATCGGAGAGAAGTTATATCCAACAGTTTAATATATGAGCTCTGTTACTCCGTTTAATCACAATCGACTAATATGAATAAAGATAAGTAACGGCTGTAACCTCTAGATGAGGCAATTTACTAGATATTCTTATAGAAGATATAGATACTCAGGCTACCTATATTAACCCCCTATGCAGTTGCTGCTACTCAGGACCCCCAGGTTCCCAACGTGTTGCCGAGTGTGAGTGCTCCACTGTTGCTTGCTATGCTTTAATTTAAAGATATAAACTGTTGATTGTTGCATTGCATATAGAATAGATTCGTGTGCCCATTTTCGTGTGTGCTTGTGTTGCTATCATACTGGGCTTTGGCTCATTCCTTTTTTTTTTTTAGGTGATGATCTGGATGCTTGTAACTATTGGGTATGGGATGACTCTAAAGGAGCTTATTAACGATTGGAGTGGCTAGGAATGTTGAGCTGCTTATCTTGTAAGTGAAAGTTATTAATTATCTTTTCAAACTTATGTTTTGATGAGGTCATATCTATGAGCCTGTGGCTATATTTTGAAATACTAGACACTATGTATTTTGAGATACCTGATGATGTGATATTTATTTATAAATGATGGTCTACTCACGGAAGTATCATTTTTGGAAATCATTTTGAGAAATTTATTTTTCCACTACAAAATTGCAATTGTTTCCAAAATCTAATTTAATGATTTCTTAAATCTAAAATTTGTTTAGCAACGATCATGATAAACTGTAGATTTGGTTAACATTAACATATGATGTGTAAGTGTTATACGTGGCAGCTGACACACCTTGAACCTAGTTCGGGGCATGATAGTTGAAATGATATCAGAGCAAATGTTTATCCCGATCGTTTGCTAAAACATAATATATTAAGACGCGTATTAGAATCGGTGAGATGAGTGTGGGGGAAAATTTAGGTTTTCGTTTCAAATGTTGTGTTTGTTTTGTTTGCTTAACTTTATCTAAATATTAAATAAAATTTATTAATCACACCAAATTAATCAACTTGACTTAAATTTACTCAATTGATATTTGAAAATGGATTGAACTAGAATATTGTATGATTTTACATGTCAAATGCCTTGTAATATGTTTTGTCCTACGACATATCATTCCTTATGATCTATTTTGTCATATGATATATTATTTCTTGTGATCTTTTTCGTCATTTGATATATTTTGCTAAGTGATATGTATTTCCTTGCAATGTATTTTGTTTTATAATTTATGGTATGTTTATATGTACATTAGCCTACATATAAGCAGATAAGATGAAATGACGAATCTACAACCTTCTTTTGTCAAGTCATCATGTCTTGACAGTCGGATGTCATGTCGTAATGTGTCATCTAAATGCCAAGTCATGTCAAGTCATGGGTCATCAACGTCAAGTTTGAGTCATGTCAAGTTCGAGTCATGTTAAGTCTAAGTTAAGTCAAGTTGAGTTTGTCAAGTCAAGTAAATTGAAGGTTCAGAATCACCACTCTAGTTCTTACTGTTATATATACATAAGACTGTATGAAATATTGGCATTACTAAGTTCAAAAAATATTAAACTTATAAAACAAGCAATAAAGAAGTGAAAGATGAGTAGATACTGTAAAGATTTATCACTAGGGAAATATAGTCACTGACTAAATTGTTTAATACATGAATTAGAGTAGCATAGTAGAAGTGTAGTGGTATAGGTTAATAGATTATATAGGTAACAACACTTTAAACTCTTGAATAGTGGCGACATGAGTTTCAAGGACGAAACTCATATTAAGGAGGGGAGAATGAAATATTCCGAATTTTACCAATCTAAATTAGGAACGTAATAATTAAATACTATAAAAATATGGATAGTTTTAAATCTTATCTTAAACTTAACTTAGTAATTGAATTTAGATAGTTTAGTTAATTGATTTTCATAAACTATAGAATATAATTAGATAATCTAATTAGTAAATGGACTTAATTGAAATTAGAATTCCAATACCAAAAATACTCTTTTCAACTTATCAAATTACTTCACTTTCGTATTTCCAACATACCAAGCTATTCAATTCCTTTCAATTATCGACTTGAAATCGATTTCTCAAGTTGAATTACCTAAATTCCTAATTCACCAAAAATTAAACCATAATCTAAATTAAGATTAATGGAGTCAATAAAAAATAACTACATACCTAAGATTATAAATATCAAGTGTAGTATAATCTGATTAATTTTTAAGGTCTGTTACATAGTGAATGATAGTTTAAAGATAAATCGCTAGGATTGAAAAATACACGATAAAAATAGAAGCTGATTAATATCTATGTAATTATGAGATTTAGAATTTTCTAATTCTTTTGACTTTAATACCTTAATTTGACCTATCGGGACTAGAAACCTTAATCGCATAAGTGAGAAATTTGATAATTTAACATAATTAGAAATTATAAGGAAAATTAATTGAAAATATAGATTCTAATGTCATAAATTCCCGATTTAACCTATTAAGTAACATCAATTATCTATTTCAAAAAATTCAAATCAATTAATCCTTTCCAATTATCAATTGAACTTTATTAATTAAGTTTAATCATCTAAAACCTAAATATCCAATTTAGATATTTTAGCTTAAATTCCAATGCCCTAAATCCTGAAAATTAAAACTAAATATTTGTTTTCAAATATCAATTCCTAAGTTCTTAAAATCCTAAATTCAAGTAAGATATTAATTTTCCTTTAATTAGATTTCCTAGAATTAAATTCTAATGTCAATTAGCTAATTCTCTTTCTTGTTTCTCAATTTCCAATTCTAAATACCTAAACCCCATAACCTAAAAGCCTAATTCATCATCTAAAATCCTATGCCCATCAACATTAAATTCAAGCCCATAAAGCTTAAGAAACCAAAACCCATTAGCCCATCAAAGGCCATAAGACCATGCATTACCATACACCATCACACATATTATAAAAACCTAAACTCTAGGGAATTCTAACACATGTGAAATGATTAAATTGCCCCTTAAATATCGATAATGTGACCACAAGAAAATATCCAGTGCGTGAAAAGACCAAAAGGACCTTAACCACTTCAAGAAGTTTTCTACGGCTAGGAAGGGCTAAAATACCATCAATTAATCAAATAAAATGACCAAAAAGCCTCTAGACCTAACGGAAATTACATAACATGAACTAATATAAATATGGAGTTTAGAAAACCCTAATTCATCCATAATTTTCAGCAACCCATTTCTCTCAAATTCTCGCTGAAAACACTACAAAAAGTCTCCGTAGAATTACACAAAAACCCCTCCATCAACCAAGCACACAAGAGGTAAAGTATAACCTAAGTCTATGCTTCTAAATTTCTCTTTTGTTCCCCATAATCAAACATTTATTTCAAATTAAAGTATTAAACTTAAGAAAATTTTAGATCACTTATAGATTAAAAGAAAAGAGTATTCAAATTAAAATTGATTGATAAAATAGTGAAATTTGGCTTGATGGGAAAAATACTTAAAGTAAATAAGTAATTTGAAAGGAAAATGGATAATTGAAATAAATAAAAGATTGAGAAGGAGAATTTGGAATCTCAATTTCAATTAATTTTATTTATTAATTGAGTATATCAATCCATCCCTTTATAACTTATACTTCAAATTACTTATTTTAACTAAACTATCTAAACTCAATTATTAATTTACACTCTAAACAACATTAAGACTAATTATCCATTGGTAGTTGACATTATATTAACTTTAGTTTTCGTAATTTGGATGTTTTCAATCGTTCTATGATTTTACTCTTTTACTCACACTTTTATTATTTTATTCCAATTAATTATATTAAAATATAATATTGTTTTCGCTTCCATTGTAATTTTGAATCATTTAATAATCTATTATTTATTGGGTCAATATATCATATTTCTGTATTCATTACCCAATTTGTTTGGTATTTCTTGTTGTGTTATTCTTTCTTATTATATTGATTTGGGGTTTCTGATATTATTTTTATTTTCATAAAACATCTTAAGATTTAAGTTATGTAGATTTAGCACCATTTTTTTAAAATTATTTATTTATTCATAATTCATTTCTTTAATTATCCAGAATATTTTATTTTATAACTTTGGTTATTATTATTACTTACTTACTTGAATCTCAATTTCATTTATTTGCATATGTGTGTATATATATATATATATATATTAATTTCACCCTTGTTATTTTTTTATAGAATTTTATTTTAAAACATAATAATTCAAATTTTTAAACAATCATTATATTATTTAAATTTCAATATTCTTAAATCACAAGAAATTGGGAATGCTTTCCATAACTTTTCTTAAAACTTTTTTTTTCAAAATTTTTACATTTTTACTTAATGATTATTGCAAACCCTTGAAAATTTCATAATTCTTAGAAAATAATCCTAAGAGTCAAACATCGGAATCGAAACCCTAAAAATCGAGCCAAGTTAAAACTTAATTCTAAAACGAGATTTCTTAATCTGAGAAAAAGAGAACCCTAAAAAACAAAATAGAAAATCTAACTATCGGTTGAATCAACATGCGTACATCAATCAAATCACCTATCTGATTCCTAACACGCAAATCAAGACAACATATCCAAATAACGCTCGACAACGAAATACTAAGATTTTAAATCCTTCGGTGAATTTTAGAATCAGAAATTTCAATTTTCACCAAAAGTCAAACTGAGTCAACTCATAACCCTAGACTTGGTTAAACGATCCCGAGAACCGAAAACTATTAAATAATCACAAATAAAATAAGATAAATCATAGATGTCAAGCTAAAAATATAATATGGTCAAAACTTCAAATTTATATGATCTTACTAATAACTGAACAAAACCGGAAGTCAAACCGAAACCTTAAAAGTCAACAAAGCTTACAAACAAACCTTAGTGTGTAAGATCTGGCAATCCCGTGCTCTTAAACCGTAAACAACGAAATGAAAATAATTGTTGATAATAGTTCGTAATAATATAGGAAAGCTTAAAAATATCATATTCGTAAATTTCTAGTGTCCTTCGGATCCGAACGGGATCAGTTTTCAAAAACCGTGCCCTGGTACACCGGATGGAAAAATATTCTGTAAATACCAATAGACTCGTAAAAATATAAGGTTTTCAAAAAAAATAGTTTTAGAATTTTTCGGTAGCTAAAAATTACAGATATCGTATTATTACGCGTATTTTTATTACTACCGCTACTTTAATTGTCTAATTTACTATTCATAGTACTTTTCTACTATTCATTACTATTCCTCTATCTTTACTTTTTATTACTATCTATTATTACACGTACATATCTATTTTTTACAATTTTCTTTTCCTATAAAAATTCTATACTACATATTATGAAACTTCTCTTACATTTTTCTTCTAAAATTAATTTTTAATCAAATTTCTCTCTCTTCTCCTTCATGTTGCCGTCCACTTCTCTCTCTCCTCACTCCTCATTTATTTTCTTTTTCAATTTATTTAATTACATCTAATTTTCACTCCCAAAATTCTATAAATACCCCCTCTCTCCTTCATTCTTTCACACAACTCATTTCATTACCAAAACTCTCTCAAATTCTCTTAACAAACACTCTCCATAAACTTTTCCTCTATCAAAACTCTCTTTCACCAAATACTCACAAAATTTCTCTCTATACAATACAACTACCATTTCTCAATAACCACATAACCATACATTCACTACCATCTTCATACCATATAAACACTTTAGGTAAAAATTTATTCCAACCATTTAGTTATCCATGTCATGTAATTAACATGACTATGGTGTTGTTTTGAAACTCATATGAGTAGTAAAAGCAACAATATGTTCATGTTTTGTTCTTGCACATGAACTTCCCATTTTATTATGTTGTTATGTTGATTTTATTATTCATATCTAACTAAATATATTTATGTATTTATATATAATCTTTAGAGCATATAGGCTTACTTGTTATTTATTTAATTCCATGCTTTGCAATTTATTTATTTCATGCTATTTCTTTAAGACTAATCTTTCTAGTCTTAGACTTGTCCATATCAAGTCAAAACAACCTTTTCTTTATTTTCTTTATTCTTTTGGGACTAGTCTATTCTTAGTCCCGGAATGCCTTGATGAAGCTATGGCACCCAATACTTGACCGAGATACCTTAAGGTTCCCAATACTTGATATTTTATAATCTTGCTTATTATTATTTGTTTCTAGTATTTTCTTATGTTCTTATTATTTTACATGCTCATAATTCTTGCATCTATATAATGATATTATCTTAACTAATTTAAAAGTAGAAATTTACCTTATTAAAGGAATTTAAAACTAAATTTTCTATTATGTGACTTGTCACAAAATAATGAAGTTATTATCAACAATATAGAAATACAGTAATACAAGTTTTCTCAAAATTTTCTCAAATAATAAAGATAACTTTACTAAGGAAACATAAGAAATGAATACTTTCTTTGGACATTATGGTAACATAAGTTTCAGTAAAATAATTTGTTAATATTCAAAGTTTTCACAAAAAGCTTAAGAATAAACTCTTTTTAACTCCATAACAAAACTAAGAAACAAACTAGTTTTCAAAGTTAAGATGAATTCAACCCATAAAGTTATAACGCACTTAGGAAAATAATGATTTTCAAGTTTCTAAAGAAGAAACTTATTTTCAAAGAATATAAATATGATAAGATTAAAAACAAAGGATTTTATCAATAAAGAGGATTCTTTTCAAAGGAAATAAAAGAAAAAATTTTTAGCAAACAAAAACTTATATTTTAGATAATAAATATAAGAAGACAATACTCATTTTCTAAAACAATTCTAAATGCAAATTTATAAAAGATTTTCAATAACTTAATACAATTTTGATAACTTTGATCGTTTATCAATAGAAGAAAAATTTATGAAGATTAAGGTTAAAAGAAAATTTACTTATTTTAGAAAAAAGAATGAAGAAAATAAAATAAGAATATACTCATTTATAATAACCTATGAAGATATAAAGTTTCTTCAAAATACTTGAAAAGAAATTTATCAAAGTTAAGTTTTAACACTTTAAAAAGAATTGTTTTATGAAGTAAATTGTTGAGACACTACCATTAGAATTTTTGCATATGGAGTAAGCTTATCTGTAAACCCGGTTTTTCTAGTAACCAAGATGACTTGAGAACCGGAAACCAAAACCCTAAACCGGAATAGCTTAAGATGGGAGTGAGACCTAGGAACCCTGAATCCTGCTTTTCCTCGATTTCCGATTAATAAGCTTTTATAAGAAAATTTAATCTTAAATATAGTTCTTGAATATATTTCAAACCAAGAAAAGATCAGATTTTGAGAAAATTTCAATTCCGGGCCTTCCCGAGACCCGTTACTGAAAAATGTGCCCCAGAACTTGAATTTCAAAAATTTACTCATGAATACTCATTTGAATCGAAATTAAATAAGGATTTCAAAAATATAAATTTCATAATTTTTCGGTTTATGAAAAATACAGTTATAGCCTTTTATTCGTATTTTTCTTACTACCGGTAATTAAGTTGTCTTGATTACTATTCATTACTATTCACAAGTACAACCTACTATACTCACAAGCCACACCCACTCTTACATCTTTACAAACACTCAATTGCATTTTCTTTTCCAAGAATTATTTGTCTCTAAATAATTGTTACAAATTATGACTTTTAATACACAAATTATCAAAACAAAGTTAAATAAAAATCAAATCCTCTCTCACATATGCAATGGCCGGCGTGATCCTCCCAATTTAAGCTCCATTGTGCAATTTTTTTTTATTTATTTTATCTCATTTAACCTAATTTCACTTTATATATAAACCACTTTCTCTCTCTCTCTCTCTCTTCATTCTTCTCATTTCAAAATTTCTAAAAGGTGAAAAGCTCTCTTTTTCTCTCCTCCCCCACTCCTTTGCCGTAAGCTTCATGCTCCCTTCACACACACACAACTTTTATTTTTTTTTCTTCCTTTTGTCTTCTATTTTTACCTTAAGTAAAAGAACTTTGCTTTTTTTACTTTTAGATTATTGTAATGGCAAGGATATTCTTGAGTATTTCCATTTAAAGATCCCCATGAGCTCTCGCTAGGGACAAGGAAATATTAATACAAGAATACCAAACCATCACAAAGTAGATCTTGCATTTAAACAAGCTTTCATGCCATGAGCTTCATGATCATCCATCTAAAAGTTGTTTTGAATAAAAGATCTTTCATAAAAATTTAGTTTTTATGTTTTCAAAACCTATTTAAGCATTTAAGATAGAGATCTATCATTTTACCATTCATATTCATGTGGGCATTTAAGATCTCATCTCTATTTTGAGTTTTTGTGCATTAATGTTCATCAAGACTTTTGTCTTGAGTAAATAATCTTGCTAGTATATAGATCTATAGGTAGATGAGTCAATGAAACCAAAATGGAAAACTCTTTTCAAGGAACAAAATAGGGTAAATTCGGATGACATGAAAAACCTAGCTTAAAAACCCTTGTATCAACTTCAAAACATGTATTTTACAAGAAAATGAAGCATATAGGTGATAGATGATGTTTGATGATAATTTTTCATGAGATTTAAATGAGTTTATACCAAAGAAAATATTAAAAACAAGAGATGAAGTCAAATAGAAATTTTGAGTTGAAATTCTTGTAACAGCAAAATTCGTAATAATCAATAGATGGTTAGAAAACACTAGATTTCCAACCTCAAATAGGGTATTTTCTTAAAAAAATAAAGTCCTTAGGGTATAGATAAAATAAATACCTAAAGTTCTAAAGTATAAAATACATTTTTCTTAAGAAAATCAACTTAAGAATGAGTTTTGAAAAATTCGGATTTTTGGATCAGTCCTATTATAAGACTCACTTATAGGCTTACAAATGAAGATTTAATTAGAGAAATAAAGGCCTTAGGATATAGTTAATGTAAGGGTCAATTTTTCTTTAGAGTAAGTAGAATTTTCCTAAGAAAAATCCTTAAAACAAGTAAGTGTGACCAAGTGTAGCAAATTTATTAGTTAACCAATGGCATGAAATGGTTTCCTAAGATAAAGGTGATCTAAATTCTTTTAATCTAAAAATTTATGAGAACTTAGGCACATAAGAGTTCATATCATGACATTCATGATAGAGAAATTCATTACCATGGCATTTATTTTAATTCTACATTTGGAAACTTCAAGAACATTCATGAAAATCACATTTTTTAATCAACATACCTACTGACCAGAACTGATCCATCATTTCTGAGACTTAAATATTTTCAAAACTTGATTTAAACATCATATTTAGAAAGCTCTTTCGAAGTAGGTAATAATCGATATAAAATTTACGAAATTCCGAGTTAAAACGACCAATTTATAGCCATTTTAAATCGAAGCTTCGGAAATGACGCAAATTCCGATTTCACTAAGTTATCTTAGAGTTTTGGTATTCTTAGATGGTAGAATACTTATTAGGGTGTTTTCTTGTGTTTAGGCGAACCCGAGGACGTCGAGTCTTTACCCCTGGATTATTACTACTAAGAGACCGGCGAACCAATGGCGGAGTGAGTTTCTCTCTCCCAATTCGTTTATTGTATGTGATTGATAATTTAGAGCACTAGAGTGTAGGTCAAGAAAAATGAATATGTAGGATGGGGAATAATGTGAAATTGTATGTTGATGATGATATGAGAACTAAAAATAAGAATATCGAAACCGAGTGATAATTTCTGGTTGTGTAGTTGGTTATGATGTTTTGTTGAGAAATTGTTTGATTGCCTGAATAAAATGACTTAATCAACTATTCGGACTAATGCCAAATTCGGACATATGTATATCATAATGGGAAGGAGCATTAGCATTGGTTGGTTAATCGTGATCCATAAACGAGATTAATTGGTTGGTTAATCGTGATCCAGAAACGAAATAATGGTTGGTTACCCGTGAACCATAAACGGCATAAAGTTAGTACTGTAGTATTCATTAATCTGCTAACCCAGGATGGAGGGCGCAAGTCCATCCACATATGATTTTCGGCTAGTCATATGTATGTTGTTCTCATGTGTTTGGTGCATTCACTTGTTTGTATAATCATTTGTTTGAACTGTTATGACATGAATGTTATTGTGGAAGATTTCACTCACTAAGCTAGTTAGCTTACGTCCCTACAGCTTCTTCCTTTTGCAGCTACCAAATATATGGCTTAGACAGCGTGACCCGACCGCGCAGGTACAAGAGCTAGGAGTTTCCCCTAGAAGTTGGAGTTATTGTTTAGACTTCTATAGGAAACTTTTAAGACTTGGATGACTGTATAAGTCCACTAAATATTCTTTTGCGGGGGAATGCTCCTTAGTAAATGTAATATGTATTTGCATCATGAGTTATATCCTATTGCTAATGCACGCCAAGTTAAGCTTTTATCTCCATTCGGACTTGTATTCTATTGTCGTAAAGGTACGCCTTACATCTATACGAGGCCCTCGAAGGACTAAGGTGGTAATTCGAGAGTCTTGTATGGCATGTGGCAGACTGTTACGTTTAGGGTACCTTATGGGGTGTGACATTATCTATATACTCAAAGGATTTATCAATTATATATATATTTTTACTCAAGGATTTTTTAATGAAGTTGAGTTAGAAAATGGTTTTGCAAAAATCTAAAAATATTCGTTTTAAATCTGTACCCAACATTTTCGGAACACAAATGACCTTATATGACAAGGATAACCTTAGAAATGAATAGATCTTTTCGAATAGGTAGAAAAGGGTATATTATATGCGAAATTCCGAGTTAAAATGAGCAAGTTATGGCCATTTTAAATTGGAATTTCATTCTATACGAATTTGACGAAGATAGTGAAATAGAATTAGAAAGTTTAAGTAGAATTTCTATGAAATACTCATCCCGGGTATTTCTTTTGTCTAGGTGACGAAGGATATGAGATTATCCTTCTTGAAGATTACTACAACTAAAAAGATCGCGAAATGGACGACTAAGTTATTCCTCTTAATTTCGTTACCTTGCTTGTGCTTGTAAAGTAGTGGCATTAGCATACTAAGAAAAGATAAAAATGGATATGTATGGGAATTCGGGGATACGCATACATGTGATTCTTTGTTTATGCGTGAAATAAGAATTAAGAATATCGTAATTTCAAACTACTTGTTTAAGTGTTTTTGTTTACTTACTTGTATGACTATTTATTTGCTAAATTGATTGATCGCCCCCAAATAAACCTTAATAAGGTTTGCTTATGAAAAATAAAACGCTCACGCATAGCATCTATTGATTCATATCTCTTTTGGAAGGCTGCTATCCCTACGTGTAGAGTTGGATTGGCTGTTATCGTGCTGTGACACAGACCATGTTCCTTCCTAGAGAATCTAAATCCTCGGGGAATGCAATTCTAGGTTCGAAGCCAAGCCAACCGAACGCTTTGGGTGGGGACCTGAGGAGTAGCAGTAGAAGATCGAGGATCTTCATCACCGATTCCCTAACCTTTGATACGGAGAGGTAAATCCGTTCTATATATGGTTTTCCGGATAACGATATATATTTGTATAATCACGTGATTGTTGAAGTGTATGGATAGCATATGTGTGAAAATTTAAATGAACTTTGTCGAGCCTGGATTTTTCCACTAATCTGGTTCATTTCTTCTAACCCGATTCACATTAAACCCGAACCCATTTAACATGAATCCTCAACTAGAGGTTAAAAGAAATTTTAAATTTTTGAAAACTTTTTAGAGTCGCCACCCGATATAAATCGGGAAAAAATAAAAGCTAGGATCAATGGATCGGTTGATCCTAACTTAGCTACTAGTATGCGAAATTTTGATTTGAAAATTCAACTTTTAAAACCAGATATCATGGATTCGGGGGCTAATCTATTAAAACCAAATCGGTTACCACTTTCGGAATTTCAAATTTATAACCTATCCTTTTCATGCTCAAAAATTCAAATGATACATTATGAAACAATATTCACAAATTACATTATTCATTTTTTATTTTTTATTATTTTTATTTATTTTTTAAAAAAAAAGACATGAATAATCACCAAAATATCTTATATTTACAAAATATTTATTCACAACAAAATAAAATAAAAAATCTTCTTATTTTTAATGTCGCCCCGCAGGTGCCTACGTACTCGCTAATCGAGATCAGACAAAACGTAGTTCTTTTAAAAAGAACTTTAATTTGTTGATCAATTTTATGTTTTTGAACTCTTTTCACTTTAAGTTTATTAAATTTTAAATTTTTATGAAAATCATTTTGATGATCCTATGATCTAATCAATTGATTTTTTTATTTTAGGAAAACATAATTTTTCTAAGTTTGAAAATCGTTTTTGATTTTTTTTTTGTTTTGAAAATTCAATTTTGTTATTTTTTATTTACTTTTATTATTATTATTTTTTTTAAAAAAAAAATCATCACATAAATTCACAACATATTCAGAATATATTAAAATTATTTTTCATGCATTAAATATGCATTTTCTAAAGCAATTTATGTATAAATACATATTAAAAATATTCAAAAATATTCAAAAATATCAAAAAAATAAATTTATATAAAAAATAATTATTTATATTTTTCTGGATTTTTCTGAATTTTTCTGAATTTTTCTGAATTTTTTATGAATTTTTTACTATTTTTTACTATTTTTTGTAATTAATTATATAATAAACATATAATAAAATAATGCGGATTAACCTGGACCGTTGGATGAAGCGGACGAGATCTGGAGCATCGATAGTGCTGACCGATCTGGATCGTCTGATCTCGTTGACTCGATCTGAGCCGTCTGATCGTGATTGAATCTAAGCCGTCTGATCGCTTTGATGAAATCTGGGCCGTCTGAGCTGCTTGATCGAATATGGACCGTCTGATTTGCTTGATGAAATTTGGGCCGCTGATCTGCTTGATTGAATCTGGGCCGCTGATCTGGATTGTTGAATCTGGGCCGCTGATCCGCTTGATCAAATCTGGACTGTCTGATCTGCTTGATTGAATCTGGCCGTTGATCGCAGTTGACCGTTGACCGATGACCGACGACCGTTGACCGATGACCGACGGGTTGGATTCGGATCTGGTCGGATCTCGAGCTCCGGCGGGTGAAGAAGACGATTACGCGATCTTTCGGGCGGATTCTGACGGCTCCGGTGGTTCTCGGTGGCTGGAAGCTTGTCGGCCCGACTCCTATGGTGGTTGCGCGTCCTTGAAGGTGGTGGTTCGCGCCCAGAACGGCGGCAAGAGGGGCTCCGGCGGTGGTTGTACGGCGGCGTAAATGAAAAAAATTTTAAAAAATTTGCAGAGATTAATTTGAGCAATTCGAGCAATCTAAGCACACTAAATCATCTAAATCAAGTTTCTAACATTCCTAAACACTCAATTTGGATTAAATCTGATCCAATCAATTCGAATTTGAAAAATTCGAATTTTTCATCCTAAATTCGAGAACTTCGAATTGATCCTATTGTGTATGTGTTTCTTGAAATTGACTTGTGCCTTTTGATCCTAGGACCCCCTATTTATAGGTTGCAAGCTCAATTTTACGTTTCATATAGTTTCAAAAATGAATCGATTTTTGCCTCTTTGTTTTTCACGAATTTAATTCGAAAATTAGTGATTAATTTGTTTGAAACTGATGAATTGAGATTGCTTTCTCATATCCTCCATCGATCATCCATTGTGGGTAGATTAATTGCCCAATTTTTCCAATTCTTGTACTCCCCATTTATGTGAATTGAATGCTTTGCAAATTGTATTTTTTTCCAATTTTTTTAGCACGAATTTTGTGATTTTGGGTTGTTTTACACATGAAATTGTGCACTAATCTTTCATATTCCATAACCCACTTGTAATGGCATCATCAATTTCGACAATCAATGATGTTTTGTCAGTTAAAAACGATGCAAGTAAAGCAAAAGTCACTTGAGAAAGATGAAAAGGCAAAAATGATAAAAAGGCAAAAATTTGCCTTTGCTAGGGTTTGAACCTGTGTCCTTGAGCTTGAGGTGTGTTGGGTCAATGTATTTAACAACAGGCATTTGGCCTGTGCCTTGATCACTTAGCCAAACTTCATAAATACTTAAGGCTTTTGGAAAAATGAGTTTAATTAAACAAAAATGAAAATTCTGTTTAATTAACTTTATAAATTTAAGCCTTAATTAATTGGGCAAAAATTGGGTGTCTACAGCTGCCCCTCTTTGTGGTAAAGTTTGAACAAAACTTTTGCCACAAAGACAAAAAGATAACCAATTTTTGGCTTAGCTTCTCCCTAACAAAGATTTTTATCATTGCTAAACCACCGTCAGTTTAGACTTTAGATTTGCTAGGTCAACTTCGACCTAGACTTAGAAAACTGATAGGGCATTGTCGGGCCTAGACTAAAAAGACTGATAGACCATCTGTCGGGTCTGATATTGCTAGGTCATCTGTCGGACCTATGGCTTTAATTTTGGTCATTTGCCGACTACAGCTTTGGTTTGGTCATTTGGTCTTGGTCACCATCTGGAATGGATGATTTCTAAATTGATCTTGACATCATCTTTAATGGATGGTTCCTGAATTAATCTTGATCACCATCTGAGTAATGTGCTTCTGAATCTTGTCACCATCTTGGGAGAAGTGTTTGAATCTTGCCACCATCTCGAAGGATGGATTTTGAATTGGTCACCATCTCGAAAGGATGGATTTGGGAAACCATCTCGAATGGATGGATTTTGAATTGGTCACCATCCGAAAGGATGGATTTTTGGGTCACCATCTCGAAAGGATGGATTTTGGGTCACCATCTCGAAAGGATGATTTGAATTTGGTCACCATCTCGAAAGGATGGATTGAGTCACCATCTCGAAAGGATGGATTTGGGTCCACCATCTCGAAAGGATGGATTTTGAATTTGGTCACCATCTCGAAAGGATGGATTTTAGGTCACCATCTCGAAAAGATGGATTTTGAATTTGGTCACCATCTCGAAAGGATGGATTTTAGGTCACCATCTCGAAAGGATGGATTTTGGGTCACCATCTCGAAAGGATGGATGGATTTTGGGTCACCATCTCGAAAGGATGGATTTTGGGTCACCATCTCGAAAGGATGGATTTTGAATTTGGTCAGTACTAGACTATCTGTCGAGTCTAGACTGAGGGGTATTTGTGATTTTTCAATCCACTGGGGGTTTCTTTTTTTCTTTTCTATTTTTTTCTTCCCTTTTTTTTTTCTTTTTTTATCTTCAAAATTAGTTATCCTTGCAGTAATATTTTCTTTTTTAAAAATAAGAACAATCAACAGACCAAACTGTATAAACGCATTCATTCAGCATTATAAGATGCTCAAATTCTTTTTCTGATGATTCAAATGGTGTTTGGTTGGAAATTTATTCAGAAGAATTTTGTGGGTTAGGCTTTGATTCGACTTCAAAGAATTTCAGGCTTTGATTCGACTTCAGAGAATTTCAGGAATATCAACTTTGCTTATAAATTAATAAAATCAATTGATCACTTGAAATGACAAATTTTATTGATCAAGGATAATACAACTTTACAGCATCTGAGTTCACAGGATCCTTTAAATTGGGTCCATCCATTTGGGAAAGGATTAATGCTCCTCCCGATAAGACCTTCTTCACTATATATGGTCCTTCATAATTTGGTGTGAACTTTCCTCTGGAATCTTGCACATTTGGCAGTACTTTTCTCAGAACCAAATCACCTTCTTGGAAATTTCTTGGCTTAACTTCTTATTAAATGCTCTAGCCATCCTTTGTTGATATAATTGCCCATGACACATGGCAGTAATCTTTTTTCATCTAAAAGATTTAACTGTTCAACCTTTGTCTAACCCATTCAGCTTCTTCGAGCTCTGTTTCAGCCAGTACTCGGAGCGAAGGAATCTCAACTTCTACTGGTAAAACGGCTTCAGTTCCATATACCAGGGAATAGGGCGTTGCCCCAGTTGACACTCTTACAGAGGTTCGATACGCCATTAATGCTAATGGGAGCATTTCATGCCAATCTTGTATGCAATTGTCATCTTCTCAATGATTCTCTTGATGTTTTTGTTGGCGGCTTCTACTGCTCCATTCATCTGTGGGCGATATGGAGTGGAATTCCGGTGTTTAATCTTGAATTGCTGACATAAATCAGTCATTGCATTGTTGTTCAGATTTGTACCATTATCGGTAATGATACTTTCTGGAGTTCCATATCGAGCAATGATATCTCTTTTGATGAATCGCACCACAACGGCTTTTGTCACACTGGCGTATGAAGCAGCTTCAACCCACTTGGTGAAGTAATCGATTGCAACTAGTATGAATCGATGACCATTTGAAGCTTTTGGCGAAATTGGCCCAATTACATCTATTCCCCACATTGAGAACGGCCGGTGTGACATTGACTGTAATTCCTTGGAGGAGCATTTATCTTGTTTGCGTAAATTTGACATAATGACAAGATCTCACATGTTTGATACAGTCTGATTCCATGGTTAACCAGAAATATCCTAGCCTCATAATCTTTTTAGCTAGCATATATCCGTTCATATGAGGTCCACATACTCCCTCATGAACTTCTTCCATTAATTTTTGAGCTTCTTTTTCATCTACACATCTCAACAGGGTTGTATCGAATGACCTTCTGTATAAGGTATCTCCACTTAACAAGAAATGACTTGCCAGACGCCTCAATGATTTCTGATCCTTTTTTGTAGCACACTCAGGATAGCTACCTGTTTGCAAGAAATTTTGATATCTTGAAACCATGGTTCATTTGATTCAATCACAGCACAGAATGCGGGTTCACTTCTTATTCGGACTTGCAAAGGTTGTATTCTTACTCCTTCAGTGAATTGGATCAAAGAGGCCAGAGTAGCCAATGCATCAGCAAATTGATTCTGAGTTCTCGGCACATAAGTGAAGGAAATTTCTTTGAATCTTCCTGCTAACTCAGCCAAGTGATTATGATAAGGAATCAACTTGGGATCCTTAGTTTTGAACTCGCCTCGAGTTTGGAAAATGATAAGTGATGAATCTCCAAACACTTCGAGCTCCTCGATATTCATTTGAATTGCCATTTCTAATCCCATGATGCATGCCTCGTATTCCGCTACATTATTTGTGTAAGGAAACATTAATCTGGCTGATGCCGGGAACTGTTCTTCTTTTGGTGAGATAAGGACTGCCCCTATTCCACACCCGTATATTGGCTGCTCCATCGAAATACAACTTCCAACTGTTGTTTTCGGCTTCTGTTTCTGCTATCTGATGCCTTCATCTGGAAACTGATCTTGTTCCTTTAATTCTTCATCATCAACTGGGCTTTCTGCGAGTTGATCAGCTAAAACTTGTCCTTTGACTGAACTTTGACTTACATAATGATATCAAATTCAGAAAGTAGCATCTGCCATTTCGAGATTCGACCAACCAAAGCCGGTTTGCGTGCCAAGTATCGCAATGGATCATGCTTCGTAATCAACTCGATCGAGTAGAAGAGCGTATACTGCCTAAGTCTGTGCATAACCCATACTAATGCACAGCAGGTTTTTCTATCTCTGAATACTTTTGTTCTCCATTTGAGAATTTCTTGCTTAAGTAGTAAACAGCTCTTTCTTTTCCTTCCTCATCTTTTTGCCCGAGACACACCCCATGGATTCAGGAAGAATTGTCAAGTACAAGAACAACGGTTTCCCCGGTTTTGGAGTAACCAGTACTGGTGGATTCGTCAGATATTGCTTTATCCGATTAAAGGCTTTTTCACATTCGTCATTCCATTCAATTAGGGCATTCTTCTTCAGCAGTTTAAACAGCGGTTGGCACTTATCAGTCAACTGTGATATGAATCGAGCAATGTAATTCAATCTTCCCAAGAGGCCTCTGATTTCTTTAATGTTTTTGGTGGAGGCAAATCCTGAATTGCCTTGACTTTATCAGGATCGATTTCTATCCCTTTTGGCTAACCATGAATCCTAATAATTTTCCAGATGTCACTCCGAAAGTGCATTTTTCTGGATTCAATTTCAACTGAAACTTCCTTAATCTTTCAAAAAGCTTCCTTAACACCACTACATGATCTCTCCTTCCTTTGTCTTGGCGATCATGTCATCTACATATACTTCCACCTCTTTGTGCATCATATCATGAAGTATAGCAAGCATTGCTCGTTGATAAGTTGCCCCGGCATTCTTGAGACCGAAAGGCATGACTTGTAACAAAAGGTTCCCCAGGCTGTAACGAATGTGGTTTTGACCTTATCTTCTTCGGCCATTAATATCTGATTATACCCTGAAAATCCATCCATGAATGAAAATAGATGATTTCCAGCGGTATTGTCACTAAAACATCGATGTGAGGCAACGGGAAATTATCTTTCGGGGTTGCTTTGTTTAGATCTCTGAAATCCACACAGATTCTTACTTTCCCGTTTTTCTTAAGTACTGGCACTATATTTGATACCCAATCCGAATAATCAGAAACCTCAATGAATCCTACTTCAAGCAACTTTTTTACTTCATCCTTGATTTGGAGGAGTAAATCGGCCTAAATCGCCTTAATTTTTGCTTTATAGGTTTAAAATCCTCCTTTGTTGGCAATTTGTGAACCACAATGGATGGGTCTAAACCAGGCATATCGCTATACGACCATGCAAAAACATCCAAGTATTCGGCTAGTAACTTGGTTAAATCTTGTGCCGTGCTCTCAGGCAATTTTCCCCCTATCTCAGATTCCTAGGGTTTTCACTTGTTCCCAAATTAATCACTTCAATGGTTTCGGGAATTTCAATCCTTCCTTGTTCAAAATTTTGCCAAATTTCTTGTGTTCTAAATTGATAATCAATATCATCTTCAACGTCTAACCCAGTAGAGTTAGAGGTGATATTGATATTTTCATTAATTATACGCGCGAGATATCCCTGAACTTCATCACAATTGTCGAATCTGGTTGAATATGAATGAGGAATGTATGAGAATATGTGAAAACAAACGGAAATAAATTTCATTAAACTGGGACGGTGTTTAAGTACACTTATTTGAGCATCACATAATACTGAAAAACACAAAACACAAATCTAGTCTTAGATAAGTTCTTACTTAAAAGACTTAATACTAGCGCAAGGCACAGAGAACCAATTTCTCAAGATCATTTCTTTGGATGAAGCATCTTCTTTGATATCATCTGGCTGCTGGATATGATGTGGCTTTGGAAAGGAATGGCTGATGTGAGGGATTTTGATGATTGGATCATACTCCTTGTCGAGCTTCCTCCTTCTCATTTGGTTTTTCATTTCTGCCACTTCAGCACAAGTGGGGGAATAACCCAGTCCAAAGGTTCCCACCTGAGCTTCTTTTTCATCATTTATCATACAGACTTCGTCAAACATTTGGAGCCCGAAGTCTTCTTCTCCTTCTTTTCCAATAAGGGACAGCGTCTCCTTGTAAATGGCATAATCCTGTTCTCCCATAACAGTGATGAGTTGACCATTGGCTATGAACTTAACCTTCTGGTGCAGGCTTGATGGTATTGCCCTGGCAGCATGGATCCATGGTCTTCCCAACAGCAGATTGAATGTTCTGGGGATATCAATCACTTGGAAAGGAATAATGAAAGTTTGAGGCCCGATGGTGACTTCTAACTCCACTTCACCTATTATATCTCTTTTTGATCCATCAAAAGCACGAACACAGTAGAGCTTGGTTTGATGTCTGACGGTTCAATCCAATAGGCTCAAAGTGGCTAAGGGGCACACATTCAAAGAGGATCCATTGTCAACTAATACTCGAGAGACGATCTTTCCACAGCTTTTGACTACAATGAAGAGGGCTTTGTTATGTTGATCCCTTCCTCTCCCAGTTCTTCAGATGAGAAAATGATTTGCTCATTTGCAAAGATTGAGTTGATTATATGCCCCAAGGCTTCTTCTGATACACCTTCTGGAACTTTCACTTCTTCTAAGGCTTTGAAAAGAGCCTCACGGTGTACATTAGAGCTAATCAGCAGACTCATGAGCGATATTTGGGCGGGTTTTGGCCAACTGCTCGACCTTGTATTCACTTGCTTTCATCAGTTTTGCCAATGCTGACTTCTCTTCATCTTTCTTCCTTCTTCATTTTGCTGCTGTGGCATATTCACAGTTGCATTCTTCCGGTCGACTCATAAACTCTTCCTGAGCGAGTAAGGCCACCAACCATGGCCATTGAAGCATGATTTACCGCCTTATAATCAAATGGAGCGGCTTTATAATCACTCACAGCAAGGGGTATCTGAAAGGTATAGTTTAGGCTTTGATGAAGTTGATCCATCTTCACTACCTTTGCCTATCTCGATTTTGATGGATCTAGGTCCACCTTCAATCATGCACACAAGCTCTTCTGGATCCGGAATCTCAGCGGTAATCATATTGATAACCGGTCCATGGTTTGGCAATGGTTAGTAGAGACATTTGGAGCTTCAATGAAATCCAACTGGATGACTTTTGCATCAATAAGATCTTGGATTTTATGCCTAAGCCTCCAGCAGCTGTCTGTTGAGTGCCCGATTTGCCCCATGTGATATTCACACTTCAGCTCAGGATTGTAATTTTTAGGCCTGTAGTCTTCCTAGGAACTTCAAGATTGATCAGATTATCGGCCCTTAGTTTAGCTAATACTTGGCTAAGGGGAACCGGAATTCGAGTGAAGTTCGCCTGTTGAACCTTGATTGTTGATTTGGGACTGCACTTTGTTGAGTCTGATCCTTATTCTGATTTTGATTCTGATTTGTTGACAACACGAATGACTTAGTGGGGCCAGTTGCACCCGAAGTGTTGACCATGCTGACGGTTGAATCTTTCCTTTGTATGGGACATTTCTTGGTGCAGTATATTTCTTTTCTTGTTGCAATTTTCCTGCTGAAATTGCATTCTCAATCCTGCATCCAGCTATCACCACTTCTGAGAAACTTGCTGATGCATGCCCAATCAGATGGGAAAAGAAAGGTTCCTCTAATGTGTTGATAAAAGTGAAAGTGAGGTCCTTTTCAGGCATCGGGGTGGTGATCCTTGCAGCCAATGCTCTCCAGCGCTGAGCATACTCCTTGAAAGTCTCTTCTTTCTTCTTCTTCAGATTGCTTAAATCCCATACCGAGGGCGCCATCTCAATGTTAAACTTATACTGATTAAAAAATGCCCTAGCCAACTTGTCCCAAGTATCAATTTCTTGATGGTCTAATTGGGCGTACCAGGCCAAAGCAGCACCAGTAAGACTGTCCTGGAAGGTTTGCACCATCAGCTTGTCAAACTTTGCGTATTGCCCCATTCGTCGTACATACAATCTGGTATGCATATTAGGACAACCTGTCCCGTCATATTTTTCAAATTCGGTGCCTTAAATTTCTCAGGGAAGGCACCTTCCTCATATTGAGGCAAATTCAGGATCGCGGTTTGATCAAAACCATCGAACGTCTTCATTTTCTCAAGCAGTTTTCTCTCCATCTCTTTAGCCTGAGCTTCCAGTTCTTTCTTCAACTCAGCCGCATTAAACTCATTTGGTGACTCCTCTTGCTGAATAAGCTGTCCCTCAATTTCTTTTCCTTTCTGTGCCCTGAGATTCTTCAGAAGTTTGGGGGTCTTAAGTTGTGCAAGACTCTGTGTTAAAGCCTGCATCTGTTCAGCAATTCCAAGGAGGGTTTGTTCCACGGTGTTGAGTCTTTGCTCATTGGTCTGGTCTGTGGGGTTGCTCCCGGTGTTAGACATCTTAGCTCGGGATCTGGTAATAATAGGGCTCCTAACCGGCTTGGACGCTATCTTTCAAGTTTTTGACTTAAACTTGAATTTGCTAGACCTGGACATTTATTTTTTATTAATATTCTTTAAAGAATAAATGAATTAATATACATATGCAAGAATGTAGATATGCTATCATACAGATGCAAATGGGGATATTGACCAATGTTTTTAAAAAAACATTTGTATTAAAAGATAATGTTTAACATAACAAAAACTTCTAATGGTTTAGAAACCTTATTTCCTAGTGACTGAATTAAAACTACTTTCTAATGGTTTCGAAGAACCTTGATTCCTAAGGACTAAACCTAAACCAACTAAACCAGTCTTCTTGTCTTAGTGGGGCAAACAATCTTGTCTTCCAGGGCTAGAATTTTCTTTCGAGCTGCCTTCAACTCAGCCTCCTAAGAATGCAATTCTGCTTCAGCACTTTGCAGGCGATCCACATTTCCCTCTCTCTTTCTTGGAAATCTCGGTGACATACTTCCAGGCGAGCCGAAACAGCTTCCATGTAAGCAGTTGTTTCAGGGTCAGGTTCCGATGGTGCTGGTTGAAGGATATCGGGAGCTTCATATCGAATATCCTTATTCTTCTTCATTTGGCTAGCCACATACCATCTGGTTGCTCTATACTTCTTTGTTTCCTTATTTTCTGGCTCAACTTCAAAAACCGGCTTCACCTCTCTATTTTCCCATATAGCTCGGATTTGATTTAGCTTGAATTCTTTAGCTGGTAGTATCTTGGTTGGATCCAGATAATCTAGAGTGACTTGCTCCAAATTAGGCTTGATAGTAATATCTTGCGGCATACCATACTGTCTGATAACACTTGAAGGATAATAACTAGTACAGCCGGTGAGTCCAATTAGGGGTACTGCCATGTATCCTTGCAACTTAAGATGGCTGCAGGGCTTTTGAACCAGCGAGCTTGCCACATCATGTCTTCAGGTGGCATGTCTTCAAGAATGGCAATTATATCCCATAGAGGATGATCATCTTCCATGTGGACCCTTTCAATAAAGGATTGGATGAGATCATATTTTAGACTGATGAGGGATCCATTAGCCAATTCTTTTCCATATTGCTTAATGTGGCTAGCAAACCAAACCATCAGTAAGTGCATGCTTGCTTTGAACTTGCCCTGTCCTTTAGACTTGATGTGATTCAGACTACGGACTTGTTCGGCTAGAAGAGCGGGAACATAGGATTTGCCAGCTAAATATTGAGAAACCAGCTCTATGACCCGGAAGTGGATGAACAAGTTGCCATTAGGGAAGAGAATGGTTGCAAAAGCAGCTACTATGAAGGCATTAACCCGGTTTTCTTCCCAAACTTCAAGTGGTATACTGAAAGTGGCTCGGTTGCTTTTAAAGTATTCAGGAGTTCCAAACCAGTCCATCAGTGTGGTTAGGCGGATACAATATTCGTTACAATCCTTGATGGCTTCAATTATTGGTCCCCTCTTGATTCCAAAAAATTCTGAGATAACACGGACCGGGCTATGCTTGAAATTTGGAACATAGATACCTTCAGAGGTAGGAGGTGCTTGGAGTAGTCTAGTATATTCCTCAATGGTTGGGCTAAGTACATGCTGACCCAAACGGAAGACAGCTTCTTCAGGTTCCCATAGATGAGTGAGGGCCCGGAACGTGGTGAATGGAACATGTATCTTTGGTAGGCTAAGGATTGGGCCTAACCTATCCTCAATGAATGACTTTTGGACT
The DNA here is from genome assembly GCA_024138025.1 of Combretum micranthum. NCBI lineage: Eukaryota > Viridiplantae > Streptophyta > Magnoliopsida > Myrtales > Combretaceae > Combretum > Combretum micranthum. The sequence goes on from JAMXBD010000421.1 coordinate 592,832, forward strand.
GGAGTAAAACTGACAAACCATCGGTCCAGTAGGAGCATTGGATCTTTGAAGTGTTCCACTCGATTTTCTCTAATAAGACGAGCCCATAAGCTATCGCTACTGTCAGTTGAAGAGATCATTTTCTGGAAAAATTTTTCAAAAAGTGTAAGCTAATTTTTACAAAATTTTTGAATAGCTTTTATATATATATATTTTTTAGAATTTTCTTCTTCTTTTTTTTTTAGGTATTTACATATGTCCTTTTTATATTTCAATTTCATTTTTTTTTTTGGAAAAAGTTGGTCATATCCCATGCTAATGAATGCATGATTTGGTAAGGTTCTATAGGTTCCCCGATTTAGTGATACTAAACCGGAGTGGGAAGACATTTCTTGATCTAGAGGGTGGAAAGCCACAGCCCCCGGACCTTACTCCGTCCTCCTCGCTTAGGCTCTTAAGACGGCCCTGGTACGACCGTATCTAGCACACAGTCATGCTAATGCAAATGCAAATGCAAACAAGGAAATCAAACTTTTGTTTTCTATTTTTCATATTTTGCAAGGCTAGTATATATTTACAAAACAATTATTCAATATAATATACAAAGAATCATATATTCACAAAAATTGAGCAAGGATAAATTTAAAATTTAAAATTCCTAAGTGGCTAGCCCTCTTTTTTTAAAAAAAAAAAATTTCCAGTTCCCCAGTGGAGTCGCCAAGCTGTCGAGCCTGGATCTTTCCACTAATCTGGTTCATTTCTCTATCAACCCGATTCACATTAAACCCGACCCATTTAACATGAATCCTCGACTAGGGGTTAAAAGAAATTTTAAATTTTTGAAAACTTTTTAGAGTCGCCACCCGATATAAATCGGGAAAAAATAAAAAGCTAGGATCAATGGGTCGGTTGATCCTAACTTAGCTACTAGTCTGCGAAAATTTGATTTGAAAAATCAACTTTTAAAACCAGATATCATGGATTCGGGGGCTAACCTATTAAAACCAAATCGGTTACCACTTTCGGAATTTCAAATTTATAACCTATCATTTTCATGCTCAAAAATTCAAATGATACATTATGAAACAATATTCACAAATTACATTATTCATTTTTTATTTTTTATTATTTTTATTTATTTTTTTTAAAAAAAAAACATGAATAATCACCAAAATATCTTATATTTACAAAATATTTATTCACAACAAAAAAAAAAATTTCTTATTTTTAATGTCGCCCCGCAGGTGCCTACATACTCGCTAATCGAGATCAGACAAAACGTGGTTCTTTTAAAAAGAACTTTAATTTATTGATCAATTTTATGTTTTTGAACTCTTTTCACTTTAAGTTTATTAAATTTTAAATTTTTATGAAAATCATTTTTGATGATCCTATGATCTAATCAATTGATTTTTTATTTTAGGAAAACATAATTTTTCTAAGTTTGAAAATCGTTTTTGATTTTTTTTTTGTTTTGAAAATTCAATTTGTTATTTTTTATTTAATTTTTATTATTTTTTTTTAAAAAAAATCATCACATAAATTCACAACATATTCAGAATATATAAAATTATTTTTCATGCATTAAATATGTATTTTCTAAAGCAATTTATGTATAAATACATATTAAAAATATTCAAAAATATCAAAAAAATAAATTTATATAAAAAATAATTATTTATATTTTTCTGGATTTTTCTGAATTTTTCTGAATTTTTTATGAATTTTTTACTATTTTCTGTAATTAATTATATAATAAACATATAATAAAATAATGCGGATTAACCTGGACCGTTGGATGAAGCGGACGAGATCTGGAGCGTCGATCGCGCTGACCGATCTGGATCGTCTGATCTCGTTGACTCGATCTGAGCCGTCTGATCGCTTGATTGAATCTAAGCCGTCTGATCGCTTTGATGAAATCTGGGCCGTCTGAGCTGCTTGATCAAATATGGACCGTCTGATCTGCTTGATGAAATCTGGGCCGCTGATCTGCTTGATTGAATCTGGGCCGTCTGATCTGCTTGATCAAATCTAAACAGCTGATCTACTTGATTGAATCTGGGCCGTCTGATCTGAATGGTTGAATCTGGGCCGCTGATCCGCTTGATCAAATCTGGACCGTCTGATCTGCTTGATTGAATCTGGGCCGTCTGATCGCAGTTAACCGATGACCGACCGGGTTGGATTCGGATCTTCGGGTCGGATCTCGGAGCTCCGGCGGGTGAAGAAGACGATTACTCGATCTTTCGGGGCGGATTCTGGTGGCTCCGGTGGTCCTCGGTGGCTGGAAGCTTGTCGGCCCGACTCCTATGGTGGTTGCGCGTCCTCTGAAGGTGGTGGTTCGCGCCTAGAACGGCGGCAAGAGGTGGCTCCGGCGGTGGTTGTACGGCGGCGTAAATGAAAAAAATTTAAAAAAATTTGCAAAGATTAATTTGAGCAATTCGAGCTAATCTAAGCACACTAAATCATCTAAATCAAGTTTCTAACATTCCTAAAACACTCAATTTGGATTAAATCTGATCCAATCAATTCGAATTTGAAAAATTCGAATTTTTCATCCTAAATTCGAGAACTTCGAATTGATCCTATTGTGTATGTGTTTCTTGAAATTGACTTGTGCCTTTTGATCCTAGGACCCCCTATTTATAGGTTGCAAGCTCAATTTTACGTTTCATACAGTTTCAAAAATGAATCGATTTTTGCCTTTTTGTTTTTCACGAATTTAATTCGAAAATTCGTGATTAATTTGTTTGAAACTGATGAATTGATGATTGCTTTCTCATATCCTCCATCAGATCATCCATTGTGGGTAGATTAATTGCCCAATTTTTCCAATTCTTGTAACTCCCCATTTATGTGCAATTGAATGCTTTGCAAATTGTATTTTTTTCCAATTTTTTTAGCACGAATTTTGTGACTTTTGGGTTGTTTTTACACATGAATTGTGCACTAATCTTTCATATTCCATAACCACTTTGTAATGGCATCATCAATTTCGACAATCAATGATGTTTTGTCAGTTAAAAATCGATGCAAAGTAAAGCAAAAGTCACTTTGAGAAAGATGAAAAGGCAAAAATGATAAAAAGGCAAAAATTTGCCTTTGCTAGGGTTTGAACCTGTGTCCTTGAGCTTAAGTGTGTGTTTGGGTCAATGTATTTAACCAACAGGCCATTTGGCCTGTGCCTTGATCACTTAGCCAACTTCATAAATACTTAAGGCTTTTGGAAAAATGAGTTTAATTAAACAAAAATGAAAATTCTGTTTAATTAACTTTATAAATTTAAGCCTTAATTAATTGGGCAAAAATTGGGTGTCTACAAACTTGTTTGAAAACATGATGCGAATGAAAATGAATATCTCATTAAGCTAGTTGTAGCTTATACCTGTATAGATTTTGATGAAACAAGTATACCCGTGGCTTAAATTGAGGATAATGACATTAAGGAAGTCATGGAAGGATGTTAAGCTTCTATGAAGGAAATGGAAACATAAGATGAAATAATTTTGTAAGGTTCTTCATATGTAATGAATCATATGTTAGTGTTCTGTTGATTCTAAGATGTATATTTATTTGAGGATAATAGAGGGATATGCCTCTAAGAATTGTAATTTAATATGTTTATATTTTTATAATAAGTATTCTCTTTGCCTTGTTACTTAATTATTATTAGTATAAATTGCGCTACTCCGATGCACTGCTTTGGTTGTGATGTACGCCTTATACATGATACGGAAGCCTTTGCATAACTGAGGTAGTCATTCCTAGGCTTTAATATTGTGTACGGCAGACTGCCACGTTTAGGGTACCTCTCGGGGCGTGACAATTATTATTTCTAAATTGTATGAATTTAGGTTATTACAATAACTATACATTTTCTCTTCATATATGCCGTTATTAATTTGATGGAAATACAAACAAGGATAATATTCAGAAAAAATAAATAAATAAATAAACTAACATCCTAAGGATACTTAACAAGACTCCTCTTAGAGGAAAGATTGAATTTAAGTCTTTTATTCAAAATATAAGGCTACCCTCGATTTCAAGCACATGGTAGCTATGATCAAATTCAAGTAGCTATAACCAAACTTAAGTTGAAAATGCTAGTATATAACCCACTTAGATAGGTGAGTCAGTTAATATAAATCTCATTTTGAGACAATTTCAATGAGACTTTTGACAAGAATTTGAGAAGAAAAAATTTATATACTCTACTTTCCGTAACTTCCATAATAATCTATTAACTAAATATCTTTGGTTTAGATATGGAGACCATTTTGACGCAATGTAAAGCGTAGATAAATAAGATTTGGAATAAAAACGCAAACTTTGTGAGAAAAAGTTCTCAATTAGGGTTTTAAAGTATATCAAATGTTCTTATTAACAAGACAAGCCTAAGAGCCAATATGTACTATTATATGAGAAATTCTAAAGGACAAGATTTAAAAAAAAGTAAATAATAAATATAGTATAACTGACAATTAATGTCGGAAATAAAAAACCAGCGGCCTCTAATTAATGTAGGTGGGTTTCGAAATCGTCAGTAAGAAAGACTTGTTTTCTATTCCGGTAGAGGCGGTTTCGAAACTCAAAAGATAAAACCATCAGCAATAAAGGCTAGTTTCAATATCGATGGTGTAATGTCTAAGGTTGGCAACTTACAGTTCAAAGCTGGTGGAATACATCACTGTTCGTCGACTGCATCATTCTCCTCCACTTGGAAAAAAAACTAATCCTCGAGTTTATGGTTGAATCTGGTTATAGGACTTTTTCAACCCCGGGATGACAAAGATATGCTTAAAATCATAAGTATCCTCCAAGATCAAATATGAACCTCCTTTGGAGCCACTCTTGTACTTTCTCTTGAATAAACCCCTTCCTCAACAGCTCCCTTGCCTTCTTTTTCAAAATCTCACTTTCCTTCGGGTTCATTCTATAAGGAGGTAAATTCGGAAGGCTAGTCCTAGGAATAAGATCAATATGGTGCTGGATGTCTCTCATTAGCTGTAACTTATTTGGAATATCCTCAGGCATCTATTCTTTTAATTCTTGCAATAAAGGGTGAACGAACTTTGGTTGCTCCTCCACTTGTGATTCAGCATTACTCATCATAACCTGTTTCACAGTCCAAGCATGTACTTGCCTAGTCTCCTTAATCTCTATCTCAAAATCCTCTTTATCTTGGCCCTCATTCTCAGGGCATTTTCCTATAGCTCTATCCTCTGAAGACTTCCTGTTATCACTGTAACCATAGGTTTGTTGTTTTGTAACGTCCTTGGTCCTCTTTTCTAAACCAGCATCATCCTTGTACCCCTCATAATTCTTCCTTTCACGTTCTTGTTGCATCAACTCAACCTTTAGGGCCAAATTCTTTTCCTCACTCAAAGTACAAATGACCTATTCTCCAATCCTATCCTGTAAAGCTGGCTTCAATCTCTCTAAATACCGAGCTACCTGTTATCTCTTAGATTCTAAAACTTTATTCCATTCTGCCAACCTCATAAACTCAACAGTAAATTCATGCACTGATTTATCTCCTTGCTGGTACCATTGATATTGTTGGAATAAAATATGCTCATAATCTGGTGGTAAAAATTCCAACTTCATCAAGTATTTCATCCGATACCAAGTATGAACAGGACCCTTTCCTTCCTGCTCTCTTGTATTGAATTCGTTCCACCATGCTGGAGCAATCCCCTTCATGCGACGAGCCACCAATCTAACTCGTCTTTCAGGAGAAGTCTTCGCATAATCGAAGAATCTATCAACATCTGCAATCCAATCTAAGAATTCCTCAACCCCAGTTTTCATTAAAATACGGGATATTAACCTTCAACCGAAAATCTTTGATATCGCTATCATCATACCCATCTCTTCTATGACCACCATACTGCTGATAGTGAAAATTCTCGGCGTCTCTATCCTCATAATCATGCCTTCTCTGACCACCATAGTGCTGGTAATGAAAATTTCTGACATCTCTATCCTCATAATTATACCTTCTTTGATCTCCATACTGTTGCTAATGAAAATTTCTGCCATCTCTATCATCATCATGCATTCTCTAACTACCATATGGAGGATTGCAAGCAAACCGAGATGGTTCCACATCGCTCTCTTTTGAATCTTCCTTGTGGACTGGTTGTCTACGAACAGGGACAGGTCTATCAATAGAGTCACCACGAGCTACCTCGACCCATGGCCTTCTATTGTCATTCCATCTCTTGTGTGCATTATTACCACAAGCATTTAGACGTTCCATAATCTCCTTAAAACGTTCCTTGAAACATTGGGGCATACAACCTATCCATTGCTCCAAATGTCGCTCCAATCGTTGCAACGCCTTGTCCCCTTAAGGGACTCCACTCCCCTGAACACCATCACGGAGAGCACCGCTATTGCTATCAGTAGCCATCTCGCTCTAATACAACCTAACGCAACGTAAAGAGTAGATAAACAAGATTTGCAATGAAAATGCAAACTTTGTGAGAAAAAGTTCTCAATTAAGGTTTTAAAGTATATCAAATGTTGTTATTAATAAGACAAGCCTAAAGGCCAATATGTACTATTATTTGAGGAATTATATGAGGAATTCTAAAAAATAAGATCTAAAAAAGGTAAATAATAAATGTAGTGTAACCGACAATTAATATCAAAAATAGAAAAGTGGCGGCCTCTAATTAATGTAGGTGGTTTCGAAACCGTCAGTAATAAAGGCTGGTTTCAATACCAATGGTGTAATGTCCAAACCAACGGCTTATGGTTCAAAGCTGGTGGCATACATCGCTATTCATCAATCGCATCACATTTGGCTGTTTTCTACACAGTTTACATTGAAAATTACAAGAATATACTTTATAAATCCATCATATTCATAATATAATCATCCATAAAAGCAATAAGATACATTTATTAACTAATATATAATAAATCATAATTTATGATTTCTTAAAAAATCAGCAAGTTAATCATCAACCAATTAATTTAGCTTAAAAAAATCATTTACCAACAAAAATATTCCACACATAAAATTGAACTGCTAACAAAATATATCGAATGATTAATATATGTAAGTCATAATTCATAATCCTCTAAAAATCATCAAAGTATCATCTACAAAAATTTGGCCTTAAAAATTCATTTACCAACAAAAGTCATTCATATAAAAATAATCTGTTAACAAA